>OX578154.1:10946119-11306119 GCA_951213105.1 Amaurobius ferox | reverse complement strand
CGAGTACATTGTTACTTGTCCTTTTTGGGAATTTATGTATATATATATATATATATATATATATATATATATATATATATATATATATATATATATATATATATATATGTATATATATATATATACATAGATATATACATATATATACATAGATATATACATATATATATATATATATATATATATATATATATATATATATATATATATATATATATATTTATATATATATATATATAATGGAAAAATTGCAAAGAAAGAAGAGGCAATTACCTTCATATTGCCAAACATGCGGGCGATTTTGAACTCTTCTTAGCCCCGATTATAGCTAGCTATTTACTAGGCCATGACACAATCTCGGACGCCAGTATATGAAACAGCAAATGCCCCCAATTGTCGTCATGAAATCGGTTATAAGACAAGCATGAAGACACAAGAAAACTATGAAAATTTAGCCAAAACAGGAAATTAACCTATAATAACCCTATATACAGCAAACCACCTACTCACACACAACCATCATCAAGACATCAGCAACTTCATTTCCTCTTAATCTGCCTCCATATGTTCACTCTCCGAAATTCAAACTTATTTGTTAAATGGTTTCCTCTTTTTTTTCCCTCGTTGCCATTTACAAAATTGCAATTCTTACCCTGCCAAAAATCCTAACTTACCATAATCACACAGTATATATTTAATGTTTTTTCATGTTCTTCTTTCTCATTGATCTCTTTAATATATTTTATACATTTCCTTATTTTATCTTTTGTAGTAATGCTGCGTAATATTCCGTTTATTTCGAGGAAAATTCCTTTACATGACGTAATGCGAATTTTCTTGGGTACTGCTGCAACATTGCCTGCCTAATTAGGCAATAATCTTTTATTTTCTATCACATTCAAAAGTAATTAAATTATTATATCTGTATAATTGATTTAAAATTATATTTCTGTATATACTGATATGTATATTCGAATTTCCATTAAATAAGAATGTTGTATTCAAATTTAAAATCGTTTCTTTTATCATATATTGTGAAATGCTTAACAGTATTTTCATTTTCTATTATAATGAAGACATATATGCATATATATATATATATATATATATATATATATATATATATATATATATATATATATATATATATATATATATATATATATATATATATATATATATATATATATATATATGTATATATATATCTATATATCTATCTATATATATATATATATATATATATATCCCTAACAGCATTTTTTTTTCACAGTGACGTGAGATCAACTGTGACTTTGGGACGCCGCTGGCCGTCGCATCACATCTCGGCAATGTCATATTGAGGTCACAGCAAAGTCATTTTGGTCATTTTCATGGTCGTTTGTGACGTCGCATATTAACTTGTTTGTGACGTCACATTGTAATTGCCATTGTAATGTCGTCACATTGTTACGTGTTAATTAAATTGTGGAAACGTCACAGAATATAGTCACAATGAAGTTACAAAGTTACTAAAACGTAACGTCGCGTAGAAGTCACAAATATGATGTCACATTTTGACTCAGGTGCCACGTGACTATAACGTCACTGTCACACATGTGACGATCTTTGCTGTGAAGAATATATATATACTAGCAGCATACCCGTTCTTCGTACGGAGTATATAATATAAATAAACTTAAATTTCACAATCGTGCAAATTCCTATAGTATACTAAATTGCATTTTTAATCAAAATATTCTGTTAAAATATTTAACATAATGCTCCTAAAAAGAAGTTAAGGAATGGCTGTTCTCGTTATTCAAAATTATCTTCACGGGTAGATCTGAAGAATAAAATATCCTGGCCTTTTTGAAAGCATATTTATAAAAAGTATGGAATTGAATCAATATATGCAAAATAATAGCGTATTGTATGGGACCCGTACTACTTATATACGCGAATATTAGAAGATATAACCTGTATTAGTAGATTACATATATAAATTGAAAATATCAATAAATCCGTAATCTTTAAATCAGTAGGCAATAATTAATTCCAATATGTGCCCAAATGAAAGTGCTTAAATTATATGGGAAGATAAACCCGTACTACTTATAATGTCATAGATTAGAAGATATGTCCTAGTGTTAGTAAAAGATTACCCGTATTATAATATGTAGTCTGAAATTTTTTTACCAATATATAACAGATTACTTAATAAATTTAAAATATCAATAATCCCTGCCATCTTCATACCGGAAGGCTTGATTCCAATATATGCCAATATACATGTACTACTTATATTCTCTTAGATTAGACGATATACCCGTGCATTTGTAGAAGATTACTCGTACAACGTACAATATATGAGTTTCAACAATTTTTGCCGCAATAAAACAATGCCATAAGAAATTGAACATATCAATAATCTCTGAATCAATAATCCCCGAAAACTTCAATAATAATAATGTTTAAACATGAAGATCGTAATTGATATTATCCAGTCAAAAATACGATGGCAATGAAATTTATTTTATATACATATCTTCATCATTAAAATCGGAAAAGATTTAATAAAAATCTTCTTCCTCATAAACACATTAAATTTAAATCCGTTGTTAAGCGACATGTTATGATTTGCTGCAAATAAATTGGTGGTCAAAACATCGTCTGAATATCTCTAATGAAAGTTTGGCGACATTTTAAAAAATCGCCAAATTTATCGCCAAGTGGGACTGTAGAACTGACAGTCCCACTTGGCGATAAATTAACGGACCATCATCAAAATATTATCCCCTAAAAAAACACAATTTCGTTTATTTAGGGCAATTTATCAATTTCAAAATATTTTTATGGATTTATAAATATTTTTATCAATTTGGTGACATTTTAAAAAATCGCCAAATTTATCGCCAAGTGGGACTGTAGAACTGACAGTCCCACTTGGCGATAAATTGACGAACCATCATCAAAATATCATCCCCTAAAAAAACACAATTTCGTTTATTTAGGGCAATTCATCAATTTCAAAATATGTTTATGGATTTATAAATATTTTTATCAATTTGGTGACATTTTAAAAATTCGCTAAATATGTTACTAAGTAGGGCGGTTGGACTGACAGACAAATGCTAACGAAACACCATTTCAGTACTTTCTTTTAACAAAACAAAATAAATTTCATTGATTTACGTCATATTTATCAATTTGGGGACATTTCAATCATTTTGGTAACTTTTATGAAATTTGTCAAGTTAGCGATATCCAGCCAAATTCGTAGCTCTAAATTCGCAGATCTGAATAAAATATCGTGATCAAGTTTGTATATACTAAATGAAAACACTAAAATATTGTTAGAAGATATACCCATT
Organism: Amaurobius ferox; assembly: GCA_951213105.1. NCBI lineage: Eukaryota > Metazoa > Arthropoda > Arachnida > Araneae > Amaurobiidae > Amaurobius > Amaurobius ferox. The sequence goes on along the minus strand of OX578154.1, from coordinate 11,302,766 downwards.
TTACTCTTTTTCTGTTTAAACAATTGGATAAATGAATTTATTGGGTAAACAAAATATGAGTTTATTAGCTAAACACAATATATAAGCTTAAAACCTTTTTGCTAAAATAAATGAAAGTGGTGTATGCAGTTCGCAATTAATATAATTAAAAAAAATCAAACCGTTCATTTATAAGATATATTTTAATACCCATTTATTTAATATTCAAATCGAAAAAAGAATAATAATCATTAGCAAACATATTTAATTTCATTCCTTGGCCGAGCAACACGATATAAAATAGAATCTTCCTCATAAAATGCGAAATTAAATAACCATTTTAATATATTTATACTTCTAATCGTTGAGTAAAAGCTCGTGAAATAAAAACATGGAGGTAGATTTTTCCATTTAAATTCATGTTTCAAGCAATTCATGCTTTCAGATAGTGACTATTTAATGCAAAAATCCTGCATCAAACTCAAAAATAAAGTTTTAATTCCCTTTGACGTTTTAAACAAACGATTTTAATCCTTTGCGTTTGGATAAACCACGGAGTTGGAGAGTAGAACTCCTATAAAAAAAGTTCCGTTTTTCATTAATATCTCGACAACCCCTGGCCTTAGAAACTCGAAACTTGGACAAAATTTATGGGGGGCTATTTCAAGGCAACCCACAAAATTTCATTAAATTCGGTTCAGCCGTTCTCTCGTGATGATGAGATAAACGAAAGTTTCGTTTTTTACTAATATCTCGAGAACCATTGGTCGTAGAAAATTCAAACATAGACTAAATTTTAAGTGGGGCTATTTCTAGGCTACCCACAAAATTTCATCAAATTCGGTTCAGCCGTTCTCCCGTGATGATGGGACAAACAGACAGACAGACAGACAGACAGACAGACAGATTTTCAATTTTATTTATATAGATATATAATTCAAATCAAATTCAGTGACACAATTGATATTTATATTTCGGATATAATGTTATATACCTTTCATTTTTATAACATCAAAGCAACATAAATAAAAATCCTTTAGTTCATAACCCTTATACTCAAAGATTATGGATCTTTGCTGATACGGGCATGTGTTTACAGAGTTTATTTTTCATCTTGTTATATATTTCGAAATTTACCCCAAAACTAATTCCATTAAAAGCTATAAAAGAGTTTTATTTCTGTTTCCATTTAGAAATCTATTCCAGTTATAATTTTTTAATACGTATCAGAATACATAAAGCGCGAAAAAAGTATTAAAAGCGGGAAGAAGAACCACTTTTTTTCTGCTACAAATATTGTAAGTTGCTGGAAAGAAAAATAATTTTTTGACGGAGAAAACTCGGATTTCACCAGAATGTATCATATACCCCAGGTAATTTGTTTTTTAAAGCTAATTTTGAATTTAACAGAATCCAAAAATATTTCAAATCCCACTGCAATCAAAATATTTCAACGCCGTCTTCCTTTTTGTGTTATTCCTTTTATTAATATATTTCGTGTTTATTCAGCCGTTTTATTTCATACTACATGGCCAAAGTCGCTCACTTACAATTTCGAAATCATATAATCATGGCCGTAAAAGTAAGGGGTTAAAACTTGATATTAAAAAAATGCCTATATCGTTTGAGATAATCATTCAGGTGGCGCTGAGATAAGGTAAGTTGCTCTATATTGTATGCATTTCTAGGTCGAAAGTTCTAAAATATTTATTTAAACTGTCCATTTCGTAAAAATAAATTATTAACTCAATGCAAAGTAGAACAGAAACAATAAAGAAGATTCCTACGTATTCAAAATTATATTGCCTTTCAATTTATTTTTATCTCCATATATTCTTCTCTCTATTCTACAACTATGAAAACATACTGGTTAATTATACTCATAATGAAGGAATCCTTAATTTAAAAAAATCTGATGTGGGCAGCACATGACTTCAATTGTATAATGCAATAAATTTACTATTTTTACAGTAAAAAAATAGATTATTTTTATAGTAGATATTCATATTCTTTCCAAGATATTGAATTGTCGTCAATGAGTAGTCATTTTCATTGATTTAGAGTCATTTTTATCCATTTGGCGAGTTTTTCGTTAATTTAGCAACATTAAAAAAAGTCGCCAAGTTGGCGACATTCTACAAAATTCGTCGCCAAAATCTCGCCAAGCGGTATGGACGGATAAATAAGTTATTCTTACAGCACATAAATGCCTATTGGCATTCAAATACAAAAGTATTATTCAAAGTATCTTTTTTCATGAATGGAACGAGCTAGATCCATGAGAATGATGTCACTCAATTTATCGCATGGTATTACATATGACAAGTAACCATGTTTCTCAATAGGAAATATTTTTTTTTATTTTATATGACTTTTTGATAATTTTTTTGAAAAATGTACAATATCAATTTGAACGGTTCATGTTAGCGTTCTAAAATTTATGTCAATCGTTTTCTAATGAAAAATTACATAAAAAATGTCTATTTGCGTAACGTTATTAATGGTTTTGATTTTTTGACGAATTTTTCTAAATTTCATTCGAAAATTTAGGGGTGTTCTGAACATTCGATTGCGAACAAAAACAATAGGCTTCCAGTGTTTACGGATTGTGATTTTTGTACCAAATTTGGTTCGAATCGGTCCTTTCGTTCGTCAGTTATCGTCTCCACACACACACACATACACACACACACATACTTACTTTCACACAAACACACACATACTTACTTTCACACAAACACGCACACAAACACACACACACACACACACAGACATCACTTCAAAAATGTTTGATTCGTGATCAGGGATGCTTGAAACGTGCTCTCCCGTGCTCTTCCTTATACATTATGTATATAAGGAAAGTAAAAATAATCTATTACTTTCCTTATATACATAATGTATAAGGAAAGTATTGTGACGGGGTCGAAAATTCGAAATCGAGTTTTCGACGGGAGAGCACGTTTCAAGCATCCCTGATCACGAATCAAACATTTTTGAAGTGATGTCTGTGTGTGTGTGTGTGTGTGTCTGCGTGTCAGTGAGATTGTGGAGACGATAACTGACGAACAAATGGAGCGATTCAAACGAAATTTGGTACAAAAATCACAATCTGTAAACACTGAAAGCCTATTGTTTTATACGTAATCGAATGTTCAGAATTCCCCTAAATTTTCGAATAAAATTTTGAAAAAATCGTCAAAAAATCAAAACCACTAATAAAGTTACGCAAATAGATGTTTCTTATGTAATTTTTCATTAGAAAACGATTGACATAAATTTTAGAACGCTAACATGAACTGTTCTCGAGATATTGCACATTTTTAAAAAAAAATATTAAAAAGTCATATAAAATGAGAAAAAAATATTTCCTATTGAGAAACATGTTCACTTTTCATATGTAATACCATGCGATACATTGGGTGACACCATTCTCGTGGATCTAGTTTGTTCCATTCATGAAAAAATATACTTTGAGTTATACTTTTGTATTTGAACGCCAACTTATTTCTTCGTCCATAACGCTTGGCGAGATTTTGGCGACAAATTTGGCGGAATGTGGCCAACTTGGCGACTTTTAGAAATGTTGCCAAATTAACGAAAATCTCGCCAAATGGATAAAAATGAAGCTAAATCAATGAAAATGACGACTAATTGTCGAAAATTCAATATCTTGGAAAGAATATTAGTATCTCCTATAAGAAAACCTATTTTTTACTGTAAAAGTAGTAAATTCATTACATTATATAAGGAAAGTCATGTGTTGCCCACATCAGATTTTCTTTTTTATTGTAAAAGTAGTAAATTCATTGCATTATATAAGGAAAGCCATGTGTTGCCCACATCAGATTTTTTTTTGCTCGTGACTTCATTAGTCCGCCTCGGGGTACATGTTACACACATCCTGGGGTAACATTGCCTGGTATGGTATTCATCAATTGATTTTTTCCAAGCTGTTTAGAGTAAAGGATAATAAGATATAATTGTAATCATTTGGATCCACAATAACGATTTTTCAAAAGTTTTCTTTTAAATAAGGGGAAAAAATTCTTTTAATAGATTCTGGTATGAGCAAGTCCAGTTGGGTCACACTCAAGTTAATTTTATTGTGAAAACCGGTTTAACATTATTTACGAGTAGAATGCCAACGAACCTCACTAGTTTAAATAAAACCTGATATTTTGATTAAGGAAAAAATATCATTTTAGACGTGTATTTGTGACATCTGTCATCTGAGAATAAGAAACAATTTTTTGAATTATGTCCTATTTACTGTAATAAAGTCAAATAGAAATTGATAAATAAAACATATCGTCTCTTTCCTTGTTCAAAAGGAGATGTTTTGGCTTCTGTCCCGGGAAATGTCATTTAATGTCTTCATCCTACAAAAAACTCTTGTGAACAAACAATTCATTCATTTTTCTTGCAGTCTCAAAATTGTTTTTATCCCATAGGATATTCCTATCAAATGTATTTATATAAATACTTATATATTTGTATATACACTGATCAAAACTGAAATCGCAACACCATGAAGAAATTGATGTACCCTTATGAAATTTACAGAATATAATTGTAACATGGAGATATGCGAATGATCAAAAATCATACCTAGAAAATGAAAGCATGGAACTTTATTGACATTAGATCAATATGGAGTAGGCCCATCGCCAGCGGCTATGCAGGATTGAATACAACGAGGCATCCCGTCAATGATATGGTCAATGGTGTAATGAAGCATGGCATTACACACAGCAAGCAATTGTGCTTGTAACTGAACATGGTTTTCTGGAATTGTGAGTTCTCTTAATCGGCGACACATGATGTCCCAGATATTCCCAATTGGCGACAAATCCGGAGAATCCGATGACCAAGTCAAGATATCAAAACCTTGTAGACTATTCATAGTTACCCGTGCAGTATGTGGCCTGGCATTATTCTGCTGGAAAAGCAGTACATGCCTGGTTGACAGATATGACTGCATCACAGGTCTCACAGAGACGTATCGTTGTGCCGTTATACTCCCAGAAACTTAGACCAAAGGTGTTTGTCCACCAAATGTTATACCACCAGAAAGCTGCGTGGCGACTGTTAGTGAAAGCTTTCTGGTGGCGTTGTTGAAAGCGCCGCCATACGCTAGTACGGCCACCTGGCATGCAAAACAGAATAGCGATTCATCCATGAACATAATGTCTCACCATTCTGTCGAGCAATTGCGACTCATTTGACACCACTGGAGGCGACGTAACCGGTGAAGACGTTCAAACGTTAGGTGTCGAAAAGGTCGTCTACCTCGGAATCCTGCGTCATACAAACGGTTTCGAATTATTTGCGTCGAAACCACGTTATTTGTAGTGTGGGATAAATATCGTTGTAACACGTTTGCTGTGGTAAACGGTTCCCGCGCAACGCTTCTTAGAAGCATACGATATTTACGTGGTGTGGTCACATGAAACGCCCAAATTTACGCCACTACCTGATCTTCGTGCTGTTTTGTTGTCTCTTAAGAACCGTAACACACACCGTTGAACTGTGCTCACATCACGACCCAATAGTTCAGCCATCCTTCGAAGGTTCATTTCACCCTCACTTTAACCAATGATTTGTTGCCATTCCGTTGACGACAACTGAACATATGCGGTACGTCAACGTACGCTTGGTATACTGTGATGGTTTTTGTAACCTGAAACCAATGACGCTACAATTTAGCTGTGATATCGCTCCTCCTTGACCTGACGCTTTTACACTGCTCGTCAAGGTGTTACGTCACTATGCATAAGGAAACTGGGATCATTTGCATATCTAGTCTTGCTGTTTCCAATGCTTGATTTACATAAAGCTACACCTAGAATTTTATGGAGTTGCGATTTCAGTTGTTTGCAGTGCATATATATATATATATATATATATATATATATATATATATATATATATATATATATATATATATATATATATATATATATATAAGATTTAAAATGAAAAAAGAAAATATATAGATGGAATGATTGTTTTTACAGGGTTGCAGAAAGGTCAAGGAGGATTGCGACCCCTATTTCCTGGTTAGAAGCTAGCTTTGACTTCATGAAAACGCTCCCAGAGACTCTGCACGCCCGAAACAACAATCGATCATGCCCGTGGGGAGAAAATGGCCGAATCCCAGACAACATAAGAATGATCAAAATAACAAAAATTGGAAATTTTACTAACCAGAAAATAGTAGACAAAATATATTTTTACTTTCCTTATATACATAATGCATAAGGAAAGTATTGTGGCGGGGTCGAAAATTCGAATTCGCGTTTTCGACGGGAGAGCACGTTTGAAGCATCCCTGATCACGAATCAAAGATTTTTGAGCTGATGTCTGTGTGTGTGAAAGTATGTGGGTGGGTGGGTGTCAGTGAGCCTGTGGAGACGATATCTCACGAATGACTCTACCGATTCGAATGAAATTTGGTACAAAAATCACACTCCGTGAATGCTGAAAGTATATAGTTTTTAAACGCAATCGAATGTTCCGAACCCCCCTAAATTTTCGAATGAAATTTTGAAAAAATCGTCAAAAAATCAAAGCCGCTAATAAAGTTACGCAAATAGACATTTCTTATGTAATTTTTCATTAGAAAACGATTGGCATAAATTTTAGAACGCTAACATGAACCGTTCTTGAGATATTGTGCATTTAAAAAAAAAATTATGAAAAAGTCACATAAAAAAAAAAATTCCTATTGAGAAACATGTTCACTTTTCATATGTAATACCATGCGATAAATTGAGTGACATCATTCTCGTGGATCTAGCTCGTTCCATTCATGAAAAAACATACTTTGAATAATACTTTTGTATTTAAACGCCAATAGTCATTTATCTGCTGTAAGAATAACTTTTTTCTTCGTGCATAACGCTTGGCGAGATTTTGGCGACGAATTTGGCGGAATGTCGCCAACTTGGTTAATTCTTAAAATCAAATTTTAATCCATTTCTACCAAGACTATTTTCTTAGGATTTCTCTTATTTTCTAAACAACTCTGGAAAAAATAAATATTAGGGATTTAATGATTTTGCTGCCCGAGACAATTGTTTTCAATAGTCTTAGAATATATTTAGGTAATAATAATAATCAAAATGCTTTTGTCCAGTGTGTTATTAACGATAATTTTCAGCCGATGTTTGATAAAACTTTTCTTTTAATCAGCTGCAATAAATAATCCCCGTAATATTACTTTCCTTATATACATAATGTATAAGGAAAGTATTGTGACGGGGTCGAAAATTCGAATTCGAGTTTTCGACGGGAGAGCACGTTTCAAGCGTCCCTGATCACTAAGCGAACGTTTTTGAGGTGATGTGTGTGTGTGTGTGTGTGTGTGTGTGTGTGTGTATCATTGAATCTGCAGAGACGATATCTTACGAACGAATGGAGCGATTCGAATGAAATTTGGTACAAAAATCACAATAAATGAATACTGGAAGCCTCTTGTTTTAAAACACAATCGAATGTTCAGAACCCCCCTAAATTTCCGAGTGAAATTTTGAAAAAATCATAAAATCAAAACCTTTAATAAAGTTACCCAAATAGACATATCTTATGTAATTTATCCTTAGAAAACGATTAACATAAACTTTAGTACGTTAGCATGAACCGTTCTCGAGATATTGCACATATTTTAAATAAATGTATCAGAAAATCCCGTAAATAGAAAAAAATATATTAACCGTGGAGAAACATGTTCAGTTTTCATATGTAATATCATGCGATAAATTGGGTGACATGATTCTCGTGGATCTAGTTCGTTCCATTCATGAGAAAAGATACTTTGTCGATGTCGAAGGCCCAGACCACACAGCCAAACCTAGGGCTTACGGCAGTTTAATGTGTGGCCGGGAGAGGAGGTTAGCCGAAACCGTCCTCCAGTCAGTCACCAAGTTTCAGTCTGCAATTATTTAAAATTCAATAAAGTGGTTACATGGTAAATATATATACAGACAGTTTTAGAGTTTTACATAAAATACAGTGGGAAGGGAGGCAAAGAAACGTAGATTTTAACAAATTTTGAATTTTGAGGTAAAAATTAAATTATTTTCTTAAAATGAAATTAAATTTATGTAAAACGTATGGCCAAAAGAATCCGAGCAACCGCGGGAAAAGGGACAATACAGTAAAAACCAACAAAAGAAAGCAAAAAGAACATAGCTGAATAAAGGTTACAATCTTTTGAGGTAACCGGATAAAGTTAAGTGCAATATAGCACTACATGTACATTGTAAGACTTTCAAATATATGAACAGCCGAGGAACACAGGGAAAACAGATATATACAACAGAGAAATATAAACAGGAAACAAGATATACAAAAGACGGACACCAAAAAGTGTTAAGTACAGAAACAATAAGAGACAAACGCCTGGAACAGGGAGGACAACATTGACCGAAGAAAATTGAAAGCAGTTGGCACCAAGCTTGCTAAGGAACCAGATTGGAGATTTCTCTCGCAATTAAAACACAGTTTTTCAACCTATTTAAAAGAATTTTATTGGTTCTGACACCAGAGAACCAAGTCGCACGAAGATTATCTGGAGGACGGGTTAAGTGAAATTTTGAGGTATGGGGGCAATTAAAGACGTAATGATCTACGTCACCATATGAATTACAAAGACAATTTGAAGAACGTTTATGTTTGAAAAAATGAAGATAGTCAAGAAAAGGACCATGACCCGTTAAAAAATAGATTAAGAATTTGTTATAAATTTGAAAATTGGGGTTGACTTTGGGTAAATAGCTTAGAATTCTGGCAGGGTCATGAGTCCGGGGGGAAATATAATCATTAAGAAGAGATTGCCAATTTTTAAGAAGGAAAGATTTACAATTATTAATCAAAAAGGAGTAGAGAAAAGGTATAAGGAGTGGGGTGCCGGAGATCGTAGCTTGTTTGGCCAGTTCATCGGCGACTTCGTTGCCCTGAATATTAGAATGGGCCTTGACCCAGGATAAGTTAATTAATGATTTGTAGGGGTGAGCATTAGTTTTAATTTTAGATAGAAATTTCGTTTTATTCTTGATAGATTTAAAAGCCGAAATAGATGACTGACTGTCCGAAAAGATGTTGATTTTTAAATTGTTTTTGCCGGCCCAGAGGATGGCCTGGTTGATGGCCTCAAGTTCGGCTTGAAAAACTGTGTTTCCAGTTCTAAGTTTAAAGGATAATGATTCGATCAGTTGATCATTTTCGAAAATGCATATTGATAAACCTACATTATTATCCAGTTTTGACCCATCTGTGAATACATTAAACCTAGAAAACGAGGAAGGGTTCGAGGAAGAAAAATTTAAAACACGAAGGGGAGGAGGAAGGCTAGAAAGAGAACAAAGGGAATCAAATTGATCAGGGGGGGGGAATGGAGGGGTCCGAAAATAAGTTAAGTTTATGTTTCCAAAAGTTATATTTAATGAAACGAGTTTTAATGACTAAATGGACAGGGGGAATACCGGTAATTGAAAAAAGAGAAATGTTCGAAGTTGTCCGAAAGCCAGGGCAGATTTTTAATAAAAAGATTCTTTGTAATGAAGTAAGTTTTGAAATTTGATCCCGTGTGAGATTACCCCCCCAAACCCCAGATCCGTAAATAATAACCTTTTCAATTGCAGTCAAGTACCATATTTTTAAAAGAGCTTTATTAACCCCCCAGTTATTCCCAGAAATTTTTCCAAATGTTGAGGACAACTTGAAACATTTTTCCTTTAAATAGAATATGTGAGCGCTCCATTTTAAGTTATTGTCAATTATAATACCTAGGTAGTTAAGAGTTTTGGAAATTTTGATGGGTTTATTCTGAAGTCTAATACATCGATTATATTTTCTTTTGGATCTGTATTTGTTGATAATAATGCATTTTGATTTTTCGTGGGAAATTGAAAGTTTCAAGGAAGTGAGGGAATCCGAGATGAGACCAAGAATTTGATTTGTATTTTGGGTGGTAAATTTAATATCGGAACCAGACGTGACCACGGCCAGATCATCCGCAAAGGCCTGCAGGTAGAAGAGGTCGTTGTTAAGGGTTAAGATACTATTGAAATAGATATTCCACAGGATCGGAGAAATTACCGAACCCTGTGGAGCACCCATAGAAAGTAATTTAGAGAGGGACAAATTGTTACCGGTAAAAGTGACAGAACGGGAGGACAAATATGAATAAATAAAAGCACGAAAAGGGAGAGGGAGGTTAATTTTTTCAAAAGTAGAGGGAAGAACATTCCAATTTAAGCTGTCAAAGACCCCGCAGATGTCTACCGTGGTAAGGGAGACATGATGGACTGATCGAAGGGATTCAATATGTTTAACAAGCTTGAGTGCAGCATCTTCACAGCTGTGAAGCTCCCGAAACCCAAATTGGAGGGGATGGAGAGCACCTTCTGAATTCAACCAGAAATTTAATTTATTGATAAAAATTTTTTCAATGACTTTGCCAATAAAAAGATACTTTGTGTAATACTTTTGTATTTGAACGTCAATAGCCATTTATCTTTTATAAGAGAATAACTTATTTCTCCGTCCATAACGCTTGGCGTGATTATAACAACGAGTTTGGCGGAATGTCGCCAACTTGGCGAGTTTTTAAAATGCTACTAAATTAACTAAAATCCCGCCAAATTTATAAAAATGACGCGAAATCAATAAAAATAACGAGTCATTGAAGAAAATTCAGTATCTTGGCCGGAATATAAGTAACTACAATAAGAATAACCTACTGACATGTACTGACATCAAAACCTCGAAATCGAAAATTTTCGTGAATCAACTCTTTCTCAATACTAAGCACGAGAAAGTAAAATATGGTGAAAAATCAAATTATTACTTTCCTTATATACATATAATGTATAAGGAAAGTATTGTGACGGGGTCGAAAATTCGAAATCGAGTTTTCGACGGGAGGGCAAGTTTCAAGCATCCCTGAACACGAATCAGACGTTTTTGAGGTGATGTCTGTGTGTGTGTGTGTGTGTGTGTGTGAGTGTGTGAAAGTTTGTGTGTGTGTGTGTGTCAGTGAGCCTGTGGAGACGAGAACTCACGAACCAATGGTGCGATTCGAATGAACTTTGGTACAAATATTACAATCCATGAATACAGGAAGTCTATTGTTTTTAAACACAATCGAATGTCCAGAATCACCCTAAATTTTCGAGTGAAATTTTGAAAACATCATCCAAAAATCAAAACTTTTAATAAAGTTACGCAAATAGTCATTTCTTATGTAAATATTCCTTAAAAAACGATTGACATAAATATTAAAGCGCTAGCATGAGCCGTTCTTGAGATATTGCATATTTTTCAAATAAATTTATAAAAAAATCCCATAAATTAAAAAAAAATATTAGCTGTTGAGAAACATATTCAGTTTTCATATGTAATATCATGCGATAAATTGGGTGACATCATTCTCGTGAATCCAGCTCGTTCCATTCATGAGAAAATATACTTCGAGTAATACTTTTGTATTTGAAAGCCAATAGTCATTTAACTGCTATAAGTATAACTTATTTCTCTGTGCATAACGCTTGGCGAGATTTTGGCGACGAATTTGGCGGAATGTTGCCCCACTTGGCGACTTTTTTAAATGTTGCCAAATTAACGAAAATCTCGCCAAATGGATAAAAATGACTCTAAATCAAAGAAAATGACGACTTATTAACCTAAATGCAATATCTTGGAAAGAATATAAGTATCTACTATAAGAATAACCTATTTTTTACTGTAAAAGTAGTAAATTCATTGCATTATGTAAGGAAAGTCGTGTGCTGTCCACATCAGATTTTTTTATTACGGTGTTATAAATAAATATTTACAGTGTTCTTAGTAAATTCTTTATGAGAACCAATAAATTTATAAGGACTTTAAAATTTATAAGGAGTTAAATTTATAAGGATAAATTTATAAACTTATTCGTGAGTGTATCGGTTAGGTATATTTAGAGTAAATGGACCATGTGCGATCTTTTCTTCATTCGACACTGATCGTCCGCCCTACCAGGAAATGTAAGTTGGCTGTTTGGACAGCAGGGGCAGTGTCACTCAATTTGACCAGAACCCAGTGGGGATAACATTCACAGGGATCGTACCATCCTTCCCTTGATAACAACATCTCTCAAGGATTTTCTGACCTGTAGATTTAACGTGCCGCATACCGCATAGACTCAAGGATAGTTCGGGCAGCACCTGAAATCGAACCACGGTCTTCCGAGTGCAATCCTTGTGTTAAAACACCGCCATCGACCAAGTCCAATTGAATAAAAGTGATTGCAATGCCTACAGCGGATAATTTCGAAAGCTAGAACACGAATTTTATAACAAAGAGGATTAGATGAAAAAAAACAATAACAAATTTGTAGAGTATTTGATGAGTAGGGGACTGGAGTAAAACTGTTTCAGAAGGCATTTATTTGATACTATGGGGTGCAGAATCCACTTCGAAAGCAACTTGCAATTCCGCCTCAGTAGCTCAACGGTGGAGCGTCGACAGGGCAGAGCAAAGCTTCAGGGTTCGATTCCCGGGTGAACATATGCCTCCGAACATATCAAATCCTGTAGGTTAGTGCAAAGATATCGGAGGTCTGAAAGCGACCCGCGGATTTCAAATCAGGAGGTCAACGACCAATCAAGAAGCTCACCTCGGGGATGAAAACAGCAGCAGGAGGCAAACCTGGGGTAAAAACAGCAGCAGGTGGTTAAGCAGATTTGAAGTTGCACGCCAATCTGACATTTAGATGGTGGAAAATGTAGAGTCCACCTCAAAAATAAGAGATTGCAATTCTGCCCTAGAAGTTCAACGGTAAAGCGTCGGCAGACCGAGAAGAAGACACGTGGTTCGAGTCCCGGTTGTGGAAGCAAGGTCCTTTGCAATGGTGCTCGAACAAATCAACCCTGTAGGTTAGGGCAAAGATGTTTGAGGTCTGAAAGTGATCCTAGTACGAAAAATACGGATTCAGTGGGCTTTGGTTTATTGAGCACCGATTTCGAATGGCGAGCAATTCCGTGCTAGTAGTTCAACAATAGAGCGTCGGCTAGCCAGAAAGAAGATCCGTGGTCCTATTCCCGGTTAGAGAAGCAAGGTCTTTACAAGTGTTATGGCAAACAGCTGCCTTATTTAAGAATGCTAAAATAAAAAATCTGATGTGGGCAGCACATGACTTTCCTTATATAATGCAATAAATTTACTACTTTTACAGTAAAAGAAATTAGGTTATTCTTATAGTAGATACTTATATTCTTTCCAAGATATTGAATTTTTGTCAGTGAGTCGTCATTTTCATTGATTTAGCGTCATATTTATCTATTTGGTGAGTTTTTCGTGAATTTAGCAACATCTAAAAAATCGCCAATTTGGCGACTTTTTTCAAAAAATTCAAATTCGTCGCCAAAATCTCGCCAAGCGTTATGGACGAAAAAGTAAGTTATTCTTACAGCAGATAAATGACTATTGACGTTCAAATACTAAAGTATTACTCAAAGTACTTTTTTTCATGAATGGAACGAGCTAGATCCACGAGAATGATGTCATCAAATTTATCGCATGGTATTACATATGAAAAGTGAACATGTTTCTCAATAGGTAATATTTTTTTTTATTTTATATGATTGTTTGATAATTTTTTTTAAAAATGTGCAATATCTCGAGAACGGTTTATGTTAGAGTTCTAAAATTTATGTCCATCGTTTTCTAATGAAAATTTACATTAGAAATGTCTACTTCCGTAACTTTATTATATGTTTTGATTTTTTGACGATTTTTTTAAAAATTTCACTCGAAATTTTAGGAGGTTCTGAACATTCGATTGCTTATAAAAACAATAGGCTTCCAGTGTGGACGGATTGTAATTTTTGTTCCAAATTTCGTTCGAATCGGTCTTTTCGTTTATCAGTTATCATCTCTACAGGCTCACTGACACACACTGACACACACACACACACACTTTCACACACACACACACTCAAACAAACAGACATCATTTCAAGAATGTTCGATTCGTGATCAGGGATGCTTGAAACTTGCTCTCCTGTCGAAAACTCGAATTCGAATTTTCGACTCCGTCACAATACTTTCCTTGGGGGCGCGGTAGCCCATTGGTTAGCGCGCTGGAGTTGCACTCGGTAGGCCCGGGTTCGATTCCAGCCACTGCCAAAACTGCCGCCGTGTTCATGCGGAGTACGATCACGTTAAACATGTGGGTCCGAAAGTCCTTCCGAGAGGTTGGTGGTAGGGGAAGGAGGGTACGGTCCCTGTGGAGGCCTCCCCCACTGGGTTCCGGTCTAAATTGGGTGGCACTTCCCGGCCGTCCAAACAGTTACCTTACACCTTTCTGGTAGGTCGGACGGTCTGGGTTTCAACAACAACAACAACAATACTTTCCTTATACATTATGTATATAAGGAAAGTAACAACGCGTTCATGATTCTAATATATAGCCTCTTCAAAATCGCTTCCGATAGCAAAAGTACACTTTTGAATTCAGAAAAGAATGGGGCTGTTTACTCTGGCAAGTATTTCAGAAATCACCGTGTAACAGGCTTTAATGACACCAATTTTTGACATGTATATATTGTTTGCCATATGGGTCATTTTTCTGTAAACGGGAGTTTTATATATTCCAGGTGTTTTAATAAAAGTTTGCATGACTTGGGACTGATTTGGGACACTGAGCAGTTTTACTATATTGTAATTCATATTTGTCACCCATTAGCTAATGAAACAATTTATATTTTTAATATTTAAAAATTCAGTTTTTTTTTATTAAATGCCATTCTCCTGTGTGTCCCAACAGCCAAATACTAAAACCACAACTATATTTACAAGCCTTTATTTTCTAGTTTTCTTTTAATTTGATGTTTTATTTTAAATTAGACAATTTAAAATACAAAAAATCTGATGTGGGCAACACATGACTTTCCTTATATAATGCTATGAATTTACTACTTTTACAGTAAAAAAAAATCGGTTTTTCTTATAGTAGATACTTATATTCTTTCCAAGATATTGAATTTTCGACAATTAGTCGTCATTTTCATTGATTTAGCGTCATTTTTATCCATTTGGCGAGATTTTCGTTAATTTGGCAACATTTCAAAAAGTCGCCAAGTTGGCGACATTCCGCCAAAATCGCCGCCAAAATCTCGCCAAGCGTTATGGACGAAGAAATAAGTTATTCTTACAGCAGATAAATGACTATTGGCGATCAAATAAAAAAGTAAAACTCGAATTCGAATTTTCGACCCCGTCACAATACTTTCCTTATACATTATGTATATAAGGAAAGTAACAATAATAAAAAATCCACTATGCATTAGAAAAATATTTTAAATTAAATTTTTACAACTAGCTGTTTTGTCATTCACCTTTCTTAAAATTATATGAAGAATAATTGCTTTTAAAATTTAAATTACAGGTGAATTACATTTAAACTATATTTTCTTTTCAAAAGATAAAACAAATAAGAAGTTAGTTCTAAATATAAGATTGCAATTAAAGCAAAACACATTTTTTATTTTTCTAATGATATATATATATATACATGCTAGCAAAGCAGTTGCCTATATTAAGTGTCATTCCCCTGCCATGCTGCATTTACTTGTCTTGAAAATAAAAATTTGCATTTTCTATTTAATTTTTTCAAAATGATCACTGCTACTGTTTTTTTTTTAGTTTAAACCACCCATGTTTAAATATAATGCAGAAAACAGGATGAAAAATAGGGAAAAAAATATATTATAACAAGAAAGATGAAACACCCCGTTTAGAGAAAAAGACCCATGACCCATATAAGCGTTTCCTGCTTTTCCAATGACAATATCTACTAATTACAATATCTACTAATTACATCCCTTTATGATACTGTGTA
The DNA here is from genome assembly GCA_951213105.1 of Amaurobius ferox. Taxonomy (NCBI): domain Eukaryota; kingdom Metazoa; phylum Arthropoda; class Arachnida; order Araneae; family Amaurobiidae; genus Amaurobius; species Amaurobius ferox. Next base: position 11,286,901 of record OX578154.1, on the reverse strand, counting down.
TTGTGTTATTCAGTGTTAAATACGTTAGCCAATGTGCAACGTTGTGGAGTCCCTATTCATTGAAGACTTCAACCTCCGGTATGAATATAATACTCATGACATTACTTTAGCAGAAAAGTTTGTAAAAATACATAAAAAAAAGCAGCATACAGAACAAGTGCATCCTTCCAAGATTGGAAGGTGATTTGAAAGTGTTAAATAGGACTATGATTTTTACTTTCCTTATATACATAATGTATAAGGAAAGTATTGCGACGGGGTCGAAAATTCGAAATCGAGTTTTCGACGGGAGAGCACGTTTCGAGCATCCCTGATCACGAATCAAACATTTTTGAAGTGATGTCTGTGTGTGTGTGTGTGGGGGGGGGTCCTTTGGAGACGATAACTGACGAACGAATGGACCGATTTGAACTAAATTTGGTACAAAAATCACAATCCATAAACACTGGAAGTCTATTGTTTTCATACGCAATCGAATGTTCAGAACCCCCCTAAATTTTCAAATGAAATTTTGAAAAAATCGTCAAAAAATCAAAACCGCTAATAAAACTACGCAAATAGACATTTCTTATGTAATTTTTCATTAGAAAACGATTGACATAAATTTTAGAACGCTAACACTAACCGTTCTCGAGATATTGTACATTTTTCAAAAAAATATCAAAAAGTCATATAAAATAAAAAAAAAATTCCTATTGATAAACATGTTCACTTTTCATATGTAATACCATGCGATAAATTGGGTGACATCATTATCGTGGATCAAGCTCGTTCCATTCATGAAAAAAGATACTCTGAGTAATACTTTTGTATTTGAACGCCAATAGTCATTTATCTGCTGTAAGAACAACTTATTTCTTCGTCCATAACGCTTGGCGAGATTTTGGCGACGAATTTGGCGGAATGTCGCCAACTTGGCGACTTTTTTAAATGTTGCCAAATTAACGAAAATCTCGCCAAATGGATAAAAATGACGCTAAATCAATGAAAATGACGACTAATTGTCAAAAATCCAATGTCTTGGAAAGAATATTAGTATCTACTATAAGAAAAACCTATTTTTTTACTGTAAAAGTAGTAAATTCATAACATTATATAAGGAAAGTCATGTGTTGCCTACATCAGATTATTTTTTATTTGTTGATGCAGATCTGGGTATTGCTTAGAGTTTTGGCAGATTAGGAATGGTTTAGTACATTTTTAAAGTTTAAAATATTGATCGCAGGTTTTATTTAATTGCAGTTGCTAGATAAGGGGGTATACCTAATTTTCGGTTACTCTAGGTTTAATACTTACGAGATTTGGCCTTACGATGTTTATAGTCATGTGAATTGAATTATCAGCATTTAACTAGGGCTATGATTCGTTTGGAAAAAAATTTCAGTACTAATATTGGTAGTTATTGTGTTATTAATAATGTTTTTTAAATTTTCAACAGCTTTCATGATAATCTTGGAATTCATTCAAGAGCGTTTTTAAAAATCACTTGTAAATATTTTATATTTTAATGTATGTTATATCCATCCGCAAGTGCTTTTGAAAATCACTTGATGGTATTTGGTATTTTATTGTATTTTATAATATTTCAATCTGTATGTTTTTGTATTGAATTGTATCTTGCAAGCTGTTACAGTGATTTTATTCTGTATCATTTTTTTAATTAAATAAAATAAATAAGTAATTGGGCAATCCTCTATAACTTCGTAATTGACATGTTTCTTCTATCTCCCTTTATTGCCGAGTTTGTACTTCTAACTACTTTAATTGTACACCAGAGGAGCTGCAATCACATTATTTGATAGGGCAGGGCAACTTTGGAATAGATTGATCTATGTTCTCCATGTACCTTTCCTTACAAAGTTATGGAGGGAGTTTAAAGACTTTTTAGGAACTCTGTACAGTCATGCAGTTTAACATTGCATGGTAAATATTCGCATTTAATTTTAGCATTAGAATACTTTGAAGTCTGTAAAAAGATCAACTGCGCTTAGAAATAAAAAATATATCCAATATTATTTTTAAATGGAAACTTCAACTATCTCCCTATGATACTAAACAAATAATAGCTTTCCTTTTTTAACTATAAACACAGCGAATTCTCATGTGAATTAAATTTATTTAAAACATTCCATTTCTGTACAAAGTACATTAGAATATTTCAGAAACAATAACATTACATTTCATGGGATTTCTCTTTGTTTTCTAAAAACATTTAAACAGTTTTTATCTATTATATTGCAAGGAAAACTGCTTTTAAAAAAATACCTCTTAACGTTTCTAGAACCCCTTTTCAAGAATTTTTGAACTGATAAGAAGTATTAATTAACTTTATTCCTCAAAGACCATAGAGTTGAAAAGCTTTGTAGAATGCATTATTCCAGAAGAGATACTTCACCATTTGCAAAGGATAAGAGAGTAATTGATGTAATTGGTTGAGTTTATGGTAATATACACTCTAATGCAAAAAAAAAAAATCTGATGTGGGCAACACATGGCTTTCCTTATATAATGCAATGAATTTACTACTTTTACAGTAAAAAAAAAAGGTTTTTCTTATAGTAGATACTTATATTCTTTCCAAGACATTGAATTTTCGACAATTAGTCGTCATTTTCATTGATTTAGCGTCATTTTAATCCATTTGGCGAGATTTTCGTTAATTTGACAACATTTCAAAAAGTCGCTCAGTTGGCGACATTCCGCCAAATTCGTCGCCAAAATCTCGCCAAGTTTTACTGACGGAGAAGTAAGTTATTCTTATAGCAGATAAATGATTATTGGCGTTCAAATACAAAAGTATTACTCGAAGTATCTTTTCACATGAATGGAACGAGCTAGATCCACGAGAATGATGTCACCCAATTTATCGCATGGTACTATTGCATATGAAAAGTGAACATGTTTCTCAATAGGAAATATATTTTTTTATATGACGTTTTGATAATTTTTTTGAAAAATGTGAAATATCTCAAGAACGGTTCACGTTAGCGTTCTAAAATGTATGTTAATCGTTTTCTAATGCAAAATTTCATAAGAAATGTCTATTTGCGTAACTTTATTAGCGGTTTTGATTTTTTAACGATTTTTTAAAAAATTCACTCGAAAATTTAGGGGGGTTCTGAACATTCTATTACGTTAAAAAATAATAGGCTTCCAGTGTTTACGGATTGTGATTTTTGTACCAAATTTCGTTCGAATCAGTCCATTCGTTCGTCAGTTATCGTCTCCACAGAGTCACTGACACACACACACAGACATCACTTCAAAAGTGTTTGATTCGTGATCAGAAATGCTTGAAACGTGCTCTCCCGTCAAAAACACGAATTCGAATTTTCGACCCCGTCACAATACTTTCCTTATACATTATGTATATAAGGAAAGTAAAAATATATACACTCATAAAAAGTTGAGCTACAGCCGAGAAACTGAGAATGCAACTGTCGTTTTAATAGTTTTTTAATTGATTAAACAGTCAGCGCGAATGATGTTATAGGGTTCATGCAACGCGCAGGAGAACGACGCATCGTGCAGCAATTAAAACGACCGGTGTTCTCACTCACTGGAAATAGGATTTATATGTTATGTTTTGATACTGTAAGTTGTGTACAGAGATTCCTTTGAGACGGCGCTACAAACAACTCTCGAATTTGAAGAGAGATCGCATCATTTTTTAAGCTATGTTATTTAAGACGGGACTTTTCAAGGATAGATAATACACTCTGTTGTAAAATAGCAGTCATAAAAATAGAGTAACAGCAGCGACACTTTGCATTGAAATGCTGTTTTAAGAGTTATGCTAATGATCAAACAGTCAGCGCCAAATATATTAAAGAGATCATGTAAAGAGCATGAGAACGACGCATCACGCAGCATTTTAAATGAACGGTGTTTTCACTAACTGGATTTTTTGCTTTGATATTGAAAATTGTGTATAAAGATGCCTTTGAGACGTACTGGACGGCGTTATGAACGATTTTCGGGTTTAAATTGGGGTCGTATCATAGGCTTAAGGGAAGCTGGTTGGTCCAACATACGTATCATTCGCCATTTTGGTATGAGTGATATAGTAGTTGTTCGGTGTTGACAATAGTACATCAGAAATGACGCATGTAACCGTCGCAGGCGCTCAAGACGCTTGAGATATTAGTTCAGTCAGGAGTGGAGCCACGTCCGGACCAATGGCGTCGCTGTCAAACATTCGAAGATATTTGTCATCTTCTATGCATTTTGTATCAAGGGAAACTATTCAGAGACGGCTTGCAGAAGGTGGAGTTAGGTGTCGACGTTCATTAAGGCGTCTACCACTGCCCCTCAACATAAGCAGAGACGTCTGGATTGGTGCTGAACTCGGCCAGCCTGGACGGTGTCCAATTGGAGGCATGTTGTCTTTAGCAGCGGATCCCGATTCTCTTTCAGTGTTGATGACCGCTGTATGCGTGTGTTGAGGAGGACTGGCCGACGTTCCAAACTAAATCTCGTAGAACAGCCGATCTCATTGTGCAAGGCAATTTGATGGCAGGTTTGTATGTTGACAATGTTCTGTTTATGCTATCAAGCCGCCAAGGTTCCATTTGCCAGAAAGACAAAGCTCGACCTCATGCTGTAATACTTCTTTAACAATGTCTTAGAGGATTTAATACCCTGCCATGGAAATCCAGGTCCCCAGACCTATCACCAGTCGAACACGTCTGGGGCATGCTTCGGCTGCAATCGCATCCTTATTAGGATACCACGGTATTAGCTGCACAGTTGCAACATTAGTGGCAGAATCTTCCGTAGAGGGACATAAACAACTTCATTGAATATAAGCCGCAGCTAATACCGGCTTACATAGATGCCAGGAGAAGGTTTAATACTTTCAGAAATGTCATCTTGTTGCCACCATCTGTATTTTTGCTCCCGAATTGTAATTTTCAGCTTATTTCCTCAAACTGTATATACGTGCGGAGTTTCGCATGTGTAATGCAATATTTCATGGATGCATATATGTTTTTGCAACATAGTGTATTTCAACGGATGAAAGAACATTTTCCCGAGACAGAATTTACTTTGTTTTTATAAAATTTTAATTGGCATGTTTGCAAATGCTATTTTTTTTATAACAAACGAAACTTTGTCAGTATTATTACGAAACGTATCTTCTAGAATCGTGAGTTGTTGTTGTTGTTGAGACCCAGACCGTCCGACCTACCAGAAAGGTGCAAGGTAACTGTAGCTCTAGAATCGTGAGTGTCCACGCGGAGAATACAAGAACGAGCCCAAGTTTTTAGATAACTTATGATTATTCACAAGTAAAAATAAACAGGAACAATATACAATCAAACAGCACTTAAATGCTTCAGTAATTACACAAAATAGGCGATGCCAACGGCCCTGCCGTGCTGAAAACATCGGTTCTCGTTAGATCACCGAAGTCAAGCAGCATCAGGTGCGGTTAGTACTTGGGTGGGTGACCACCTGGGAACACCGCGTGCTGTTGGCACATTTCGGGCACGGAAGCCCGGTGGTTTGCACGCTGTCACAACTGCCGCCGTGTTCATGCGGAGTACGATCACGCCAAATTGGCGACTTTTTGAAATGTTGACAAATTAACAAAAATCTCGCCAAATGGATAAAAATGACGCTAAATCAATGAAAATGATGACTAATTGTCGAAAATTCAATGTCTTGGAAAGAATATTCGTATCTACTATAAGAAAAACCTATTTTTTTTTACTGTAAAAGTCTAAAAAGTCTAAAAGTCTGTAAAGTGTGTGTAATATAAGGAAAGTCATGTGTTGCCCACATCAGATTTTTTTTTTTTTATTTGGATAAAATATTTTTGTTGAATGTGCGTAAAGCCAGAAAAGATTCATTTAGGTTTAGATAAGGTCATGTGCTTTCCACGTCATATTTTGATTCCTTGCGTAGTGACCAAATGAAAACAACCAATTCATTTCAACGTCTAGCAACATGCCTTTTCTTTGCAATATTGTATTAAAGTAATTAATTACTTCTGTACGAAATATGTGTAATAACGGTCCACTTTCGTAAATAACACAAATTTTTACTTTATCAGAATTGTTACGACACATCCTTTGGAATCATGGATGTAGGCTCAGGACGCTACGTGGTACGCCAGGTAAGCTACGTGGTACGTCATGTACGCTACAAGGTGTACGCGCTGTAGTATTATCAAAGTACTGACGTATGTCATAGTTCAATGTGTGCGTATCATGTCAACTGATCTCCAACTGAATGGTAACACCTTCTATAGACTCTCTATGGAAACTCCTAGAAATGTGTCATATACCGTAGAATATTCGTTATTTCGAGGTATTTTTCGAACATCCAAAAAGTCGCAAAATGCCGCCAAATTAGCAATAAAGCGTCAATTATGGCAAACTCCTCCGAACTTTGACATATGGTGACCCTAGATTCATGTCCCAAGAAAGATAGATCGTACGGGTGTTTTTTTCCATTTTTTTTTCATATGATACTAAAATAAGAGCATTTTACACGTTCATAATACTATTTAAGTAATTAATTACTTCTATACAAAATATGAGTAATAACTGTTAACTTTCGTAAATAAAATGCATTTTGACATTGTCAGTATTTATTAATCAAGACGTTAATTTAACTCTAAACATATAATAACCAAAAACTATCTTCTAGCAAATATTTATGATGTAGAAAATATATTGGAATGAAGCCAGGCAAATCCTTTTATGAAAGAAAGGCATTTTATCTAGTTTGGGAAAAATCTTTTGACCCGACAAGCGACCGTCCGTTCTTTGCAAATAGATATTTCAAGATTAAAAGTTGAAATGCCATATTTTTACTGGGGAATTGTTCTAAAATCGCATTGCAGAAATATGTAGTATTTGCATCATACAGGGTTCAATACTTCCGATCGATCTTAATTATTGCACTAAAATACATTTTTGCCAAAAATGCATTCAGTAAATACTTGCAATTAAGAACTTGAACTTAATTAATTTTTACTTTCCCTGCAATACATGGTAATGTATAGGGAAAGTATTGGAATCATGTCGAAAATCGCAACTCGAGTTTTTGACGGATCTACACGTTTCAAGACCTCTAGAATACGAAAAAACCATTTTTAGCGTGATGTCTGTGTGTATGTTTGTGTGTCTGTGTGTCTGTCTGTGCAGATTTTGTATCCACTCTAACTAAAACACTAATTGACCGAATTTCATAAAATTTGATAGGTAGGTCACTTGTGGGCGAATTTAGTGCTGATTTGTTTTGGGTACGATTCGGGACAAAAGAACCCGCCTTTGTTTGCGAAATAGACCGCAAAAGCTTGTATCCACTCTAGCTGAACAACGAATGGTCCGAATTCCACAAAATTTGGTACCTAAGTTACTTGTAGGATACTCTGGTGCTGATTAGATTTTAGTACTATTCGGAAAAGAACAACCGGCATTTTTTTGCAAAATGGCCCGCAAAAATCGTCAAAATCTAAATTAAAAAACTACGTATGCTCAAATATATCCATTAAATACTTGTTTTATACGTAATTTTTAACGAGGAAAAGAATAAGACCAACCCCATTACACTAGGCCTAGCCGTTCGAGATATTTCAGTTTTTCGTTTTTCTCTACGCCACCTTTGAAAATGAGTCCAAGTGCAAAATCAGAACGAAAATTGAATTTAAAAGTTAATTAAATTTAATTAAAATAAAGAGAACGTGTATATAAGTCTGCAGGGAAAGTCATGTGCTGCCCACATCAGATTTTTACTTTCCCTGCAATACTTGGTAAGGTATAGTGAAAGTATTGGAATCATGTCGAAAATCACAATTCGAGTGTTCGACGGATCTACACGTTTCGAGACCTCTAGAATACGAAAAAACTATGTTTAGAGTACCTTCTGTGTGTGTGTGTGTCTGTGTGTCTGTGCAATGTATGTATCCAGTCTAACTAAAAAACTAATGGCCCGAATTTCATAAAATCTGGTAGGTAAGTGACTTGGATATGAACCTGGTGTTGATTAATTTTTGGTATAATTCGTAGAAGCAGAAACCGCCTTTTTTTGCGAAATGGCCCGCAAAAATTTCATGTATCCACCTAGCTAAAATACTAATTGTCCAAATTTAACAATATTTGGTAGATAAGTTACTTGTGAGACACTCTGGTGCTGATTAGATTTTGGTACGATTCGGAAAAGAACAACCTGCTTTTTTTTGCGAAGTGGTCCGCAAAAATCGCCAAAATAAAAATTAAAAAAAAAAGACTATGTATGTTGAAATGTATCAATTAAATTATCGTCTTATACGCAATTTTTGACTAGGAAAAGAATTTAACACACTCCATTATACTTTAGGACTAACCGTTCTCAAGATATTTGACATTTCTTGCATTTTTGTTACGCCGCTATCGAAAAAATGTCCAATTATCAAATAAAAACAAAAATTAAATTAAAAATGCAAATTTAGTGTTATTTGGTGCAATTAAACTCAATCTAATGAATTATTAAAGATATAAAGAAATTATGAATTTAAGTCGGCAGGGGAAGTCATGTGCTGCCCACATCAGATGTTTGTTTTTATTTGTTAACTAGAAGTTTTTTCAAAGACGGTGTAACAATTAAAAAAACTCATATATCTCGATAACGGTTAGTTCTAGAGTAATGGGGTTGATCTTATTAATTTCCTCTGTAAAATTTGCATATAGAACACGCATTTGACTGATCCATTTGAGCACACGTAGTCTTTTAATTTAGATTTTGGCGATTTTACGAGGTATTTCGTAAAAAAAAAGGTAGGTTTTAGTTTTCTGAATCGTATCAAGATTTAATCAGCAGCAGGGTATCCCACAAGTGACTTATTTACCAAATTTTATGAAATTTGGCTAATTTGTTTTTGAGCTAGATTGGATGATTTTTACTGGGCATTTCGCAAAATTGGCAGGTTTGTTTATACCGAACCATACCAAAATCTAATCAGAACCAGAGTCACCCACAAGTGACTTACATACCTACCAAATTTCATGAAATTCGGTCAATTAGCTTTGCGTTAGAGTGGATACATACATTAAACAGACAGACAGTCACACAGAAAGACAGACAGAGACACAGAAACACATATACACAGACAGATAGACACACAATGACGTCACTCTAAAATGTTTTTTTTTTGTATTCTAGAGACGTCAAAACCTGTAAATCCTGAAAAATTAATTTTTCAGTTAGAGTAGATATATCAATTTTTGCTGGCCATTTTGCAAAAATTGGCAGGTTGTTTCATATCGAACCATACCAAAATCTAATCAGAACCAGAGTGACCCACAAGTAACATACTTACCTACCAAATTTTATGAAATTCGGTGAATTAGCTTTTGAGTTAGAGTGGATACATACATTTTACAGACAGACAGACACACGGATAGATACACAGACAGACACACAGATAGCTACACATAGACGTCACGCTAAACATTTTTTTTTATATTCTAGAGATATCAAAACCTGTAAATCCGTCGAAAACTTGAGTTGAGGTTTTCGGCACGATTCCAATACTTTCCCTCTATATACATTACCATGTATTACAGGGAAAGAAAAATGAGATATGGATTTCGTATAGATTTAAAACATATGGCAGTATAATACTAATAAATTATAAATTTCAAGATAGAGGCTCAACTGATCATACACCACTAACCGTGGATCATAGTTTTTGGGTCATTGCCGCTCGTCGGCTCATTGCAAGGGATGAGATGATCTGCGAACACAAACATTTAAGGAAACTATTATTTCTGTTAGAAGTACTATAACTTCGAATCCAGTAGCGATTGGGGGCGCTTTTAACCCAGCACATCATTAACAAAATTTTAAGCGTTCATATGTATGGTAAAGTGACGTTTGCTCTATATTATGGTATTGTAACCTTAAATCGAACTGCCCAGGATCAAGGAATTCAGTTTTCGGATTCCCTGGGCTAAGAAAAATCCTTGATTTTACCTCCTGCGGAAAGTAGGTAGGTATAAGTAGGTAGATAAAGAGATTTTTGAAAGTAGAATTTTTAGGAGAGATAAATATGAAGCAAGTGCAACGAGTAGAAAGCGAGGCCTCCCGAAGGAGGATGGCGAAGCGTAGCGAGCAGGGGAGTAGCCCCATAGTGTAGAAAAAACAGTGTCGTCTGTAGTCTACATTGATTTTTCTTTTCGATCTCAAAATGTAAAAGCGTAATTAATTTCTAGTTCATACAAAATAACTTTTCATTCAAAAATATTTTAGTAATTAATTACTGCCTAACAATGCATAAATAATAATTGATGGCTTCAGAGAATAGATGCATTTTTACTGTCCATGCATATTTTACTGTCTCTGTATTTCACTAATCAGGATCTTAAAATTTACATTAGGATCCTGACAGTTTTTAATTATAACTCAAAACTTGCATTTTCTAAAAAGTCTTTTTCAGAAAAAAATTTTAAACTGAAAATATCTCCAAACTTATATTTTTCTGAAACTATCTACCAGAAAAATTTATAAAATTAAAAGTAACTTGGAATGACGCCAGTTTTAAAAACCCTCTTATGAAAAATACATTTTTGATTTGAAAAATAAATCTTCGCTTTGCCAATTATTTGTTTGTGAATATGAATATTTGCGGTTTAAGTCGAATTAAATGACTTTGACAGCAGGAACTGACTGAAAATTGCTAGAGGTAGGCAGATCTCAACGGGAAGGGGACATCCTTATTGATTTGTACGATATATTTGACGAAGATGGTCCAGGATACAAAGATGAGTATAAAATCTGGATAATTACTGCTTTGTTGGAAACAAATATGTACACATGAACACACACACACAAGAACATAAAATATATACACATGAATAAGAACATAAAATGTATACACATGAACAAGAACATGAAATATATACTACATCACTCAATAAGTTTCCGGTCTAACTAAGAAAAACAATTTTATTTAGAAATTCGACTTTACTCATCAACATACTCTCCTTCAAAAGTGATACATTCATTCCAACCCATCTCTAACTTTTCGATGCCTTTTTTGTAGAACGATATGTATTTACTCGCAAAATAGGCCCCAGTTTCGGCAATCACTTCTTCATTTGAGCCAAATTTCTTTCCCTGGAGCATCTTTTTGATGTCTGCAAAAAGCCAGTAGTCGCTGGGGGCCAGATCTGGAGAGTACGGTGGGTGAAGAAGTAATTCGAAGCGTAATTCATATAATTTAACAATCGTTTTCATCGACTTGTGACACGGGGCATGTCTTGTTTTTGGTCCGGTGTGAGCAAACGCGGCACCCACTTCGAAAGCAACTTACGCATGCTCAAATTTTCGTATAAAATTGTAAACACACTACCTTCGTATACCTTTAAGGTGTCAGCTATCTCACGCAACTTCACTTTACGGTCTTTCAAAACTATTTTGTGGAGTTTTTTTATGTTTTCCAGAACATCTGCCAATTTTGGGCGACCAGAGCGTTCAGCATCATCGGTGTTTGTATAACAGTATTTCCCCCATCAAACAATGCTTAATCAACACACGAAATTCTTTTTTATCCATTGTTTTGAAAATTACAAAACTGGGGTCACCAAAACCACTGTAACCTGTAAACTAATTGTCATGAAATTTTGACACGTATCGTTTGAAGGTTGCTACTATCCAGAAATCATATGGGTCTGTCAGCAGTGTTGCCATATATGTGTCAGACCGGAGACTTGTAGAGTGAAGTGTTACACGAAACCCCAGGCCGTTCGACACATGAACAAGAACAGTCAACGGCTGTACCGTGCTGAAAACACTGGTTCTCGTTAGATCACCGAAGTCAGGCAGCATCGGGCGCGGTTAGTACTTGGGTGGGTGACCACCTGAGAACACCGCGTGCTGTTGGCACATTTCGGGCGCGGTATCCCGGTGGTTTGCGCGCTGGGTATGCACGCTGCCACAACTGCCGCCGTGTTCATGCGGAGTACGATCACGTTAAACATGTGGGTCCGTCAGTCCTTCCGAGAGGTTGGTGGTAGGGGAAGGAGGGTACGGTCCCTGTGGATTCCTTCCCCACTGGGTTCCGGTCTTAATTGGGTGGCACTTCCCGACTGTCCAAACAGTTACCTTAACACTTACTTACACTTTTCTGGTAGGTCGGACGGTCTGGGTCTCAACAGCAACAACATGAACAAGAACATAAAATATATACACATTAACAAGAACATAATATATATCACATGGACAAGAACATAAAATATATACACATGAACAAGGACATAAAATATATAGACATGAATAAGAGAGTTTGATTTGGAGAATTGCTTACAAACTAAATTGTTGACAAATGCTGGTCGTTTACCTGGTAGGCCATTAGACAACGAGCTCACCAGTATTTTCTATAGATGAATTGAAAGTCACTAGTGCAGGGCACTCGTCCAAATGGTTTCCAGACATAGGCTGCCCCCGGTCACACAAAGTACAATCCAGGGAAGCAGCAGGTCCAGTTCGATGGAGATGAGTCCTGAGACAACCATGACCAGTCAAAAATCTGAACCTGGCAACTGCTTCTCGTCGAAGAGCCTCTGGAATGACTGAAATGTTCCTGCTGAGGATGCTCCATGACTTTCCTTTAGATACCCCCAGAGTTTATGCATTAGATACCCCCAGAGATTCTTCTTGATTTAAGAATCTCTGCTCCGTCATAGCACCCTTTTTGGCCAAAAAGTCAGCTTTTTCATTTCCTGGTACTCGGCCATGTGCAGGCACCCACTGTAAAGTGATTATGTAATTTAGGTCCTTTTAAAGCTCTTGAAATCGGGAACCATTGTTTCTTTGGTTGCTGGCTAGCGACTGGATATCCCGAGAAAATGGCAGCTCCATTGAATGAAGAAGAACGAAGTACGAGTTGTTGCAACGCAGCAAGAATTACTTCAACCTCCTCATCAAAATGTGTTGTAGAAGCTCCAAAAGGTAAGTAAAAATTAAACAGTGTGCAAAAGGCTCCAGCTTTGACACCTCCCCCCCAAGCCTTGTGAAATAAAGAGCCATCGGTATAAACATGAAACCATTTATTTTGGGGAAAACGTAAGTCTATTGTTTCCAAAGCAATAATCCGAATTTCTTCAGGAATCATTTCCCTTTTGTTCACCTTCGCCTCAAGATCTAGTCGTCGGCAAGATAGCTTCGATGTCCAGGAATTCTAAGGGTTTACACTGGTGACAGTAAAATGTCAACCTTAAAGTCAATATCACTGCGCTGGCAGATTCTATTAACTGATTGCATGGAACCAGCTTGAGGTTTTAGGTTTCTGGGAGTAGTACAATAATTAACAAACTATTTCGGTATTTAAAACGCAATTCCGTTAACCCTCGTTACTACAATGGAATCACAAGCTATAAATATATTCTTTGATAAAATATAATTAAAACAATCGTCTGCCTTAAGGCAGAAAAATTAATAAAATTTAAAATATTTTAACACTTATAATTTCCTGAAACTATATACCAGAAAAATTTATAAAATTAAAATTAACTTGGGATCACGCCAGTTAAACCATTAATAATAAAAGTAAATTTAAATTTATAAAAGTAATTATAAATCTAAATATCTCGAGAAAAATTAATTATGAATCAATTGTGCTAATTAAGAGAAAGTTTAGAATTTTTTTCTGCTTTGGTATAAAATCAAGTTTGTGTATGTAGCTATCACGCGTTATAGCTGAAAGAAGGTTAGAACAAAAAATTCCGCGAAATTTAAATTTTTTCGAACACAATCCCAAGATCTTGTTTTTCTATCATAACTTATAGCCCAAGTCCCACATGTATGCATAGTTTCCGTCTCAAATAATTTGGGCAGTATAATTAGCTGTATATTCAGCAGTTTAGTCATATCTTAATCAGTCAAATTCAGCTCTATGACATAGATAATAATACTATTTGCAAAATATGTGTATAGTAAAAGTACTGCAATTGGGTTAAAATTCTAATTCAAGTTCTCAATGGATTATCCATTGAACTGGTAAGTTAATGTTGGTAAGTCATTGAACTGGTAAGCCAATGTTGGTAAGTGTTTGAACTGGTAAGTCAGTGTTCAGTACTGGTCTAACGCGTCAGCACTGGAGAAGAATTAAACATTTTTAGCGTGATGTTTGTGTACATACATCTGTATATACACTAGCTGAAAAACTATTTGTTCAACATTCGCGATATAGGCTGATTTGTAATTTATCACATAATCTCTAACAGTGGTGGTGATTAGGATTTAGTATAAACTAGCAGAAATGCCTGCCGTTGCTCGGGAAAAATACTGAAGCAATATGAACGCGGTACAAAATGCGAAGTATTTTAACAGTAAACTCGATCCCAATAAACAGAATGAACGAGTAAAAAAAAGTTAAAAAAAATTAAATTTGTCAAGCCGCTTTCGTGCTACACGTAGTTATTGCAGTCAAACGAAAGTATTTTTTAATTCCTTTAGCTCAGTGGGAAAGAGTAGGAGGGAAAATCTTATGTCAGAAACATGTTCTTGATTGACTAGCTTTATAAAAAGTTTCATCAAAATCGATCATGAATTTCATGAGATATATAGCTTAGAAACATAGTTTCGAATATTATCAGATTAAAATATTATGTAGACATTTTCAGGTGGATTACAAAATTTCAAGAAACAGAAAGATTAAATATATTAAACTATGCCTTTTCATTTTATTAATAAACTACATAATCATATCGTATTTTATTTGTAAGGAATAATGAAGAAAACTAATATGTTATCGACGATAATGAAACTTCCCTTATATGTTATGGTCTTATTAAAACTTCTCTTATATGTTTTACTTTTATTAAAACTTCTCTTATATGTTATACTCTTATTAAAACGTCTCTTATATAATATACTTTTATTAAAACTTCTCTTATATATTATACTCTTATTAAAACTTCTCTTATATGGTATACCTGATAACAAAATGATTAAAACTACCCTTATACACTATACTGGATAATAAAGCGAATACTCTTATATATTACTAGAAAATATACCCATCGTTGCTCGGGTGTTAAAGCAGGGTAGTTATATAAAGTAACAAAATAAATAAATTTGATTTCGAAATGGAAATCCGCCACAAAAATAAGAGGCAACTGCTTAAAAATAATAAAAAAACGCTGACTACTTAAATACGCAGCCACTAATTATAAATAAATAAGCGCCCGATACCTAATCAACGCCTGATAAGCACCCCCACCCCCTCGCAAATTACAAAACCAAAATCCACCACGAAAAAAAAAGCGCCCACTATTTTTAAAATATTAAATTAAGCGCTCTCTATCTGAAAAAATGGCCAATACTTATATATATATTAAATAAGCGTCAGCAACTTAAATATAAAATCCCCAAAATGAAGCCACTTATAATTAAACCAACACCCGCTATTTAAATAATACGTTCAAGCGAGAAATCATCTCCGCAAAAAATAATAAATAAATAAATAAATATATACATGCCGATGCCAATAGATAGCTATATGTGTTTCATCCCTTATAGGAAAAAATTATGCGATCTTCAATGGCTTTGTTTAAAAAAATCTAAGAGATCGTTCGTTAAAAAGTTTTGGGGCAGTCTGTGATATATTTAGTAGCGGCTGTTAAATGATAAACGTCGGATGGCACTTCCATTTATTTTGCATTATTAATATAAAAATCGAAGAGGATGCACGAAAAGTATATATTTTTTAAAATTCACGAAAATTCGTCTATTAATTGTATAAATTTCGATCAAAACTTGTTTGAAAAAGAATTTTGCGATCATTTCTATTGATGTCAAAATGGAAATACAGTGATAGATTTTTAGGTCGCCAAGGTAATGTTGTAAATGTCACTCAAAAATTGTAAATCGGGCTAAATAGTTGTAATCGGACTATACAGATACACGCAGACATTTTCTTTTATCATGTAAAGATATACTCTTATGTGTTATACTCGAAAATAAAACGAAGAAAAGTACTATAATATGCTAATAAAACGAATTTGCTACTATTTCGTTTTGATAATAAAACTATTCGCATTAATTTGGAAAAAATCTTTCAAAATATATATGTATTTTTATTTTGGCAATATGGCACACATTTTAAAAGCAGCCCAGTCATATAATGGAAAGAGAAATAATTATACAACGAGAAAGAAATGACATTATTGTATTCCTATTACAAACTAATTTTAATAAACGTAAATAAGTAAATAATGAAAAAGTAGTAAATGACTATTCAAATGTGTAGGAAATGTGATCTTCTGGTCAATTCATATATTTTTCGACTCAATGCCAAAATGAAAATTCTAATTACTACATTTTAGGATGCGTCGTTTCCCTGCACTCTATTTAACTATTAATAAAATTGAGGAAAATTTACAGAGACGCTTTCGAAAATGTTGAAAAAAGTCTTATGTTGTCAGGATTTATTAATCAAGAACATTACATATACCAAAGTGTGTAATTTACATAAACATCCTGGCATAAAGAATTTATCAGGGTAAGTAAAAGTATTTTGGAACCATGCCAGACAAACAATGTTAAGACAGAAAATCACTAGTTTGGGGATTCAAACCTTTCTTTCAATTTCCCCGTATTTAATTGATATATTATTTGAGCCTAAAATCAAAATAAAAAACTGTAACTGTGTTTTGACAGAACATTTCCATACATCATATATATATATATATATATATATATATATATATATATATATATATATATATATATATATATATTACCTTCCTTATATGCATAATGTTTAAGGAAAGTATTGTGACGGGTTCGAAAATTCGAATTCGAGTTTTCGACGGGAGTGCACGTTTCAAGCACCCCTGATCACGAAACAAATATGTTTGATGTGATGTCTGTGTGTGTGTGTGAAAGTATGTGCGTGTGTCAGTGAGCCTGTGGAGATGATATATCACGAACAAATAAAGCGATTCAGAAACTGGCTATTCTATATTCTATCGGTTTTAATTCGAATTGTATGGCTGTCCTGATGAGAATGCAATTTCGAACTAACCGCCATTTTTTGTGTAGTTATATATATATATAAGATAAAGACAAGAAAGAACGACAATGTATCAAAAATTCGCCGGGGGGGATTGTGACCCCCACTTCCCGGTTAAGCCAGCTTAACGTCATGTGCAACACTCCCAGAAGCGGATACACTGTCGAAGACCAAGTACACACATTTTAAAATTCAATATGAAATATGTAAAGTCAAGGCTGCATCGCGCCTTTGGGTATATTTTCTGTAGGCTGTTTAGGGAGTCGTCGATATATTTGTATATATATATATATATATATATATATAATATGAAATATATATATATATATATATATATTATTTATTCAAATAAATCTCAAAATAGTGATATTTGATTTGAAATTAAGTTTTTTGTTCTGGGAGTTTGTGTCGAAGTTTATATCAACTGTTACTCAAAACGTATGTATGGAAATTTCATCATTTCTGGAGTTAAGTAATTTTTGTATCAACCTATTTTTTATGCTATCTAGATTGTAGTGTAAGTACATTGGTGTCCAGAAGTTAAGCATAATTCATAAATCGTACAAAGTAAAGGATTAATATAAAAAGGAGCAACAGAAAATTTTATGCAATTTATCCACTAACCTAAACCAATTTCGTTCGAAACGCTCCAATGGTTCGTAAAATAACATCTACATTCACGCGCGCAAACGTACACACCTGAAAAATGATTGATTCGAATTCATAGATGCTTGAAACGTGCTCTCCCGTCGAAAAGTCGAATGGACATGAAAAGGGTAAACTACTAGTTCTTGTTAAGAAAAACAACAGTATTTTAAAGTTGCAAAATTGATGAAAATTCAAGTATTCTCTGCATTTAGTTCTGCCTTATTGCAATGACACTTAAATAATAGTTAAGTTCTACATTAAATATTTTCTTTCTCATATTTTTACTTTCCTTATAATGCAAACGGAAAGTATTGTGACGGGGTTGCAACTTCGAATTTGATTTCTCGAGAAAACACGTTGTAAGCATCTCTGAACTCGAATCGAACGTTCTGCAGTGAATTCTGTATGTGTTAATGTGTTTACGTCTTAGTGTGGTTATGTGTTAGTGTGTTTATGTGTTAGTGTGCTTATGTGTGTGTTTGTGAGTTATGTAGTGTGTTAATGTTTGTATTTATGTGCGTGTTTGTATCTATGGACGCAAGATTCCAAGAACAATTAAAGCGTTTCGAAAATTATTTTGGTACGATTATTTCAAACAGTGTATACTGAAAACCAATTGATTTAGAAAGGGAGTGGGCCAGCTCAGTGGTCAGCGCGCGGGTATTGCACTCGGACGACCCGAGTTCAATTCCCGTATTTTCGCAAACTGTCCCTATGAATACCACCAACACTCGGGTTCTCGTCTAAATTGGGTGGCACTACCTGGCTGTCTAACTTTGTACTTTCGGGTGGAGCACTTGGTTTGGGTCTACTTAAAAATAATAAAAAAACGCTGACTACTTAAATAAGCAGCCACTATTTATAAATAAATAAGCGCCCGATACCTAATAAACGCGTGATAAGCACCCCCCCCCCCCCTCGCAAATTGCAAAACCAAAATCCACCACGAAAAAGAAGCGCCCACTATTTTTAAAATATTAAAGAAAGTGCTCTCTACTTGAAGAAATGGCCAATACTTATACATAAATTTAATAAACGTAAGCAACTTACATATCACATCCCAAAAATGAAGCCACTACTTATAATTAAACCAGCACCTGCTATTTAAATAATACATTCAAGCTCGAAATCAACTCCGGAAAAATATAAATAAAGAAGAATTGATTTAGAAGATCCCCCAAAATTTCAAATGCATTTTTGAAAAGAATCATTTTAAATGTGGACTTTCAATAAGGTTAAGTGAATAATTATTTCAGACGTAATACTTTTATTTATTACTAAACGACTGATATAAAGTTTAGAACGCTAACATGCAGCGACCCCGAGATATTACACGATTTACGAATACGAATTAATTATCACAACATCAAATAACACCAATTTTACTTTCCCTGCAATACATGGTAATGTATAGGGAAATTATTGTAATCATGCCAAAAATCGCAACTCGAATTTTCGTCGGATCTACACGTTTCGAGACCACTAGAATACGAAAAAACTATTTTAAGCGTGACGTCTGTGTGTGTGTGTGTCTGTCAGTGTGTCTGACTGTCTGTCTATCTGTGTAGATTTTGTATCCACTCTAACTAAAACACTAATTGACCGAATTTCATAAAATTTGGTAGGTAAGTCACTTGTGAGCGACTCTGGTGCTGACTAGTTTTGGGTACGATTCGGGATAACAGAACCCGCCTTTTTTTTTCGAAATGGTCCGCAAAAGCCTGCATCCACTCTGGCTGAAAAACTAATAGACCGAATTTCACAAAAATCGGTTGATAAGTTGCTTATGGGTCACCCTGGTGCTGAACAGATTTTGGTACGATTCCGAATAAAATAACCTGCCTTTTTTTGCAAAATGACCCGCAAAAATCGTCAAAATCTAAAATAAAAAACTACATATGCTCAAATATATCCATTAAATACTTGTTTTATACGTAATTTTTAGCGAAGATAAGAATAAGACCAACCCTAGGTCCATAACACTAGGACTAGGCGCTCTCGGAAATATTTTAGTTTTTTCGTATTTTCTCTACCCCACCTTTGGAAATAAGTCCAGTTACCAAATGAGAACGAAAATTGAATTAAAAGTGAAATAAATTTAATTAAAATAAAGAGAACGTGGATATATGTCTGGAGGGAAAGTCATGTGCTGCCCACATGACTTTCCGCTATCGGAATCGCCGCTATCGGGAAAATGTCCAATTACCAAATAAAAACAAAATTTGAATTAAAGATGCACATTAAGTGTTATTTGGTGGAATTAAACTCAATCTAATGAATTATTAATTAAATAAAGAAAATATGATTTTAAGTCTGCAGGGAAAGTCATGTACTGCCCACATCAGATTTTTTATTCTGTAACTATTTACTGTTCAAGACATATAAGACATAAGACTAAAAAAACCCATGGCTTCTGCAAAAACTAGCAAGAAATAATTTTGTCAGGCAAGGAGTATTTTGGAGCCGCTACAGACAAACCTTTGCTGTGATTTTGAACCGGCTTTAATGTGTAGCAAAATCCCGGTCTTTTCAATTCCTGTTTAGTGATTTGATATTTTGGGATTAAAGTCGAAATAAATAACTTTAACTGGGTTATTGACCAGAAATTGCATGGCGCCAGACAGAGATCAATACTTCTGACTGAAGATGTATTTCTTTATCGGACGTATTCTTACTTTGCCTGGTATTAGTAGTACATAGTGAAAATATTGAAATGACGTTGAACATGAGTTTGAGTTGTAAATGGATTAATACTTATACGAACATGTAAAATGCTTTTACTAGAAGCGCTTTTGATAATCAGAAAGAAAAAACATCTTTACAGGCAACCATTCTTATTACGTGAATGTAGGGTTGCTATATTTGTCTGTAGGGCTTGATTGCCAGATTTCCCGATTTATCGCCAACTTGCTAAATTTTTGAACGTACTAGAACTGTTTCGAAATATCGAATATTCTTGGAGATACGAGCCCTTTTTGAAAGTTTCTACGGGGACTATTTAGAAGCAGTCACTGCTCCGTTGGGGAGTAGTTGACGTGATACGAGATATATTGAATTGTGAGATATACCAGTGTTTTGAGAAAAGTATCGGCTATACTGTGAAATTAGCTTATCATTTAATTGCTTTTGAATAAAAGTGTTAGTTATCGAGAGATATGGACTCATTCTTGTATACTGAGAATATACTCACGATTCCTGTCGATACGTCGTAGCAATAAATTTTTGGTCTATTAGAACACGAATTCGCCATTCTTAAAGCAATGTTTGCATGTCTGCCCCAGTACAATTTATGTATCTACTCCAGCATAAAAGCTATCTGACTAAATTTCATTATATTTGAAGCTTAGTAACGCATCTGTTATTAGAACGGAACATGTGTTACTAGAATCTGTTACTAGAATTCATCTGTTACTAGAACGGAACGTCGCCGGGGTCCTACGTACACTACGTACACTACGTGCATAATACAGATATAGATATTGCCACACAAATCCGAAACGCCTGTTTTGAACAAAAATCATTGTTGAGCTCCTTTTTTATCCATGCATAACTATGACAATTCTATATATATATATATATATATATATATATATATATATATATATATTAGAAACATGTAACAATAAAAACAATAAATTCAAGTAATCATGAAATAATATCACTGAAGCAGCAAAACAACGGCCACAATGCCAGTAAGAGAAAATAACAGCACCGGCCCAAATTCGAAGATTAACCAAAATTAAATTCTTCTTCAAGTCTGAGTATTTAATTCTAATTAACCCAAACAAATGCCTGTTTCAGACTTGGCAATAGTATGTTACTATAAATACCAAAACTCAGACTACTGGCATCAAAAGTGGAAAAATTGAAAATAAGAAAAATTAGGAAATATAGCATTACCAGGAGGCAGGAACCCTTCATCTTTCACCACGTGTAAGTGGGAACAACCGCCACAGTATGAAAAATATGGAGGAGCGGCGAAATGAACATGACGAAATACATCAGGCAGAACAAATATTCACAGCGACCCTCTCTGACCCGACCAGTGAGTCAGAGCAGGAGACGGACAATTACCCATATAAGTAGAACAGAATATGAACATGAAGCATAGATAAAAATTCTTACTAAGCAAATGATTCATAGAAGAAATGAATAAACGAGACTGTCACTAAATACCATTATACTGGCGCTCAAATCGTAGTATCAAACTGGGTACAGTTACAATTGTTTAGCGAAAATAAAATTAAAAACATTAATGTTAATGTATCTTATTTTCAGATTTTATTATTTTTCTAATTTTTTTTATTTTATTTTATTATTATTAATTTTTATTTAATTATATAATTAATAAATAATTATATATAAATATATATATATATATATATATATATATATATATATATATTCTCAAAACATTAGCCACCATAATTGGGAAAGTTGTTTTGGATGTTATCGAGTGGAAGTTAATACACAGAGATGATAATTTTGATTACGAATTTAGGAGGATATGCATTTTTAGTCGCTGTACTCAATAATTCTATAAAATGTGCTAATTTATAATTTTCATCACAAATTTTATTGATTCTAAGAACCTGGTTTATTATAATATTTCTAAAAACTGACATATGCAAACAAGAGTCAAAGTGTTGAATTTTTGATTTATTAAATTTAAAATCTTGTCTTGCATCTTACAAGTTTATAGCCAGATTACAATTCTGTAAATCTAAGTTAGTTTAAATCTAAAAAGTTTGCAACATTAGAGTCATTATTACTTGCATTTAATTGTAAATTATTAAGTTAAAAGGTAAATACTATAGGAATATTATTATGGGATACACATAATATGTCATGTAAATATCTAAACATGCGCATATTATGCAATCCTGGATAAATGTTCTTTTCATAGAAGAATATATATATATATATATATATATATATATATATATATATATATATATATATATATATATATGTATATATATATGTTTATATATATATATATATATATATATATATATATATATATATATATATATATATATATATATATACGAGATTCTATTTATAAAGTATTTATAAAGTTCTATTCTATTTATAAAGTAATTGATGACGACCGGTCCAATCTAGCATTGGCGAGAGAATCTGTTTGACATTCTTATTTATGGAATTCCGAAAATAGATGAATTATTGGCAGCGCAAGGAAATTGCCTTCTTGGAGATTGTTTTATCAATAATTGCCCCTTCTGATCAAACGGTTACGCTCACAAGTTATTGCTATAACAAGAATTGTTTCATATGAGAATTTCGAATATAATGAATAAGTTTGGCATTATTAAGCAAAGAAGGAAATCTAACGTAAACAACACGAGTCTTGTCGATTAATAGCATATTTACATTGATGCGAACTAGATTGTTTACATGCTACATGATTACATTCATGTGAGATTATTTGTTTATGTTATCATACAGTGCTTATTGATTGAATGTTTTACTTTATTTACAGCAATCCAACTTTTTCAAACAGCCCGGTACACTTTAGAAACAGTTCCCTATTTTTGGAAATAATTCTATCTTCTCCCTCTTTTAAGAATGTTTTTAGAAACAGTTTTTTAGAAAAATATCTCATTTGAATTTATTATAAATACGTTGCAGGTACGTAGAAAATATATTAAGTGCATAATAAGTTTTCGAATTTAAGTTAGTTATAGCGTTCAGAAACTGAAACACATGTAGTGGAATCATTTTTAATTAATAACGGATACGTTTATGATATTATATTTGTTTCTGGAGATGTCGGTGATATATTTAAGTGCTACTGTTATATTAAAAATATATGTAGAGAGTCATTTTTTTTATTTCGTGATATAAAAATCGGAGATGTTTAAAACACACGAAAAATGTATATTTTTTAAAAATTCATTAAAATTTGTAGATTCTTCGAACGGATTGCATTCAAAGCTTGTTTGAAATATAATTTTTCAATCTTTCCGATGGTGTCCAGGTGGCAGCTCTGTGATAATATTTTAAGTCATCAAAGAATCGATTTGTGTAAATATTGCAATAAATCGATCTAAAACAAAATAACTGAACAATTCAATCGAACTTTAAAAAAATAACGCTGAGGTGCATCTATTAGTTTTCTGAAGTTCATAAGTTCCTAATTTCATGCCGTACGATGCTTAGATTTTCCACTATTCCTGGATACACACACACAAACACACACACATAGACATCTTCCTTTATTTAAGTAAGATATTTTTACTCTCCTTATATACATAATGTAAAAGGAAAGTATTGTGACGGGGTCGAAGATTCGAATTCGAGTTTTCGACGGGAGAACACGTTTCAAGCATCCCTGATCACGAATCAAACATTTTTGAAGTGATGTCTGTGTGTGTGTATGTGTGTGTGAAATTTTGTGTATGTGTGTGTGTGTGTGTCAGTGAGCCTGTGGAGACGATGACTTACGAACAAATGGACCGATTTGATTTAATGCGGTACAAAAATCACAATACGCAAACACTGGAAGCCCATTGTTTTTATACGCAATCGAATGTTCAGACCCCCCCCCCCCTAAATTTTCGAGTGAAATATTGAAAAAATCGTCAAAAAATCAAAACTGCTAATAAAGTTAAGCATATAGACATTTCTTAAGTAATTTTTCATTAGAAAACGATTGACATAAATTTTTATCGCTAACATGAACCGTTCTCGAGATATTGCACATTTTTCAAAAAAATATATCAAAAAGTCATATAAAAGAAAAAATATATTCCCTATTGAGAAACATGTTCACTTTTCATATGTAATACCATGCAGTAAATTTGGTGACATCATTCTCGTGAATCTAGCTCCTTCTATTAATGAGAAAAGATACTTTGAGTAATACTTTTGTATTTGAACGCCAATAGTCATTTATCTGCTGTAAGAGTAACTTATTTCTTCGTCCATAACGCTTGGCGAGATTTTGACGACGAATTTGGTGAAATGTCGCCAACTTGGCGACTTTTTTAAATGTTGCGAAATTTACGAAAAACTCGCCAAATGGATAAAAATGACGCTAAATCAATAACGACTCATTGATAACGACGACATGGAAAATTACGACTTATTGACGAAAATTCAATATCTTGGAAAGAATATAAATAAATACTATAAAAATAATCTTTTTTTTTTGCTGTAAAAGTAGTATATTTATTGCATTATATAAGGAAAGTCATTTGCTGCCCACATCAGATTTTTTTAAATTATTTTCGAAATACCCCAATTTTAATCAATAGAAAAAGTTTTCAGTATGCATATTCAAATGTTTAAGACTCCCAAGCCGAACATAAATATGTTCTAAAGGGTTGAAAAAGAAGTTTTCCTTACCTAAATTACCTCTTTTTACGCCACAGAGGATTCAAAATACATAAAATTCCAAAATGCATAAACTCTTGTCATAAATTTCAACCAGTTGAAATATCACTACATAAAACATTCAACTATTCTAAATATCTATATCGCAATATCCTTATACCGTCATAACTTATTTCGAGAGTATTTCTATTTTTCGACTGACATATAAAAAGCGTTTTTTGTTAAAAAAAATGTTACTTTTAAAAGATTGTAGCTTGTATATTATCTGAAACACTATAAATGCAATTATTTATTTATACGTTTTTTTTATCTTTTTGAAAATATGATTTATGTTTCGAAGGGGAATAACTTTTGTACTCAGGGTGTCCGGATGAAATTGTAGCTCTAAAAACATGTAAATTTGGAGAAGGATATTATTTGATTTGACTTCCTTGATTAATCTTTATTATAATTTTTAATAAACCATAATGGTGCTGAAAGATATTTTATATTGGTGATTTATTGTCGATTAAAGCACAGTGGTAATTGCATACACTGCGATGTTTTTTTCTTCCGTGAAAAACCCTCCAAATTTATTTTTATCGCGTGAGTTAACTTACTTAATATGAAAAGTAAATTATTGGTCATTGATTGCAATATTTAGCTTTCTAAATTATAATACATATGTTACAATCTTTGAATGCTACCTAAATAGCACTTACAAATAACACTCTATACAAAAAATAAATAACTGCTGTCTAGAGGGCTTGGGTTCTAATCCCGAGTAAAGCATGGTTGTTTTCTTGAGGATGAAGACAGTCTTCCGCCCTCTGGATCCTCGCTAAATGAGAAGCTGCACCCCAGTTGACCTTCTTCAGTGATGTTGTTTGTGTTAATAAACTTTGTGATCTTGTCTTGTGTCATTCTTTGCCCGTCTTCTGGCATCACTGGTCATGTTTGTGGTTCCACCGAAACAGGAGGTTATAAGCAACAACAACAACAACAACAAAAAATAACTCATTTACACCTTTATGGGAGACACTTAAAAAGAAATGTGAGGCCAAGTAATTATTTCCCTAAACGTCTGCAGTGCTGCACACGACCCAGTTGTTAAAATATAAAGCTTATATGTATCGTGTGTGCATTTTAAATGCAGTACAGACTTTGACAAACTTTGACAGGCTGTTGACTTGGGACACTTGACACTATGGAGCGAATTTGTTCAACTCTGCATTTCATATTGGGTATTTTTTCCCGACGACTACTTTTAAGTTTACACACATTCAAACTTTTATGTCTCATCCTATCGAACATCATTTTTCTTTTGCTTCCTGTCCTCACATCTTGAACATTCCATTAAATCCGCTTGCCCCCTTTTGTGTTAGATAATCTTAATTTTTTTACCTTGATTCGGGGAAACACGTCTTCCTTGTAGCCCCCTAAGTTGAGTGGCATTGCTCTGCCATCATGATTAGGGCCGGTCCGGATTGGATTCGCACTTTTGACGTAGATTCTTCGGGTCAGGCCCGGAAGTGTGGATTACGCCCAATTAATTTTTGAGGGTCAATGTTTTATAAAACCTGCCAGATTTGTTGTTTAGATTCGTATGTATCAAATTTTAATTAGCACCCGAGTAAGACATGACTTAAGTAACTGCCAAATTTCATAAAAATCGGACTGATAGTTTTCGTTAAAAAGTCGATTCATATTGTCATGAGTTATCTTCTATACTCCCAGTTGAATTCTCGGGATGCAACAATGAGTCCGAAGATCTGGATAACTAAAGCTTTTTTTAAAGCAGCAGTATGCGTAAATATGAACAATGTACAGCTAATAACATTATATCTATCTGACAAAGCCACAAAAGTCAGTCAGATAGAATGAGACATCAGTAGATTATATTATATCCTCAAATCTCTGAAGTATTCATACTTCTTTTTTACACGTATCATGGCAACCCTTTAAATGAACGATGGTCAGATTATATACCCACTGTGGAAAGATCTGTAAGAAAGCACGTAGCACTTGAAATGCTTAGCCGAACTACAAAATTCAAAAAGTTTCTGGAACTCGCCAAACATCGCCAAGTCCGTGATATTTCGCCAACTTGTCAACACGGTTACCAAATTGGCGATTTTCGGAAATTGCTCAAATATACTAACCTCACCTTTTAAATTTCTACTAGGGGGCGCTGAAATCATTTTTATTCGATCGGGTATGGTCACTTTACTCTACATAGATCTAACGCGTACACTCATGGATCTTACTTTACAAAGGGGATCTTCTTTTACATGGATCTTATTTTACATGAATCTTACTTTACATGTATCTTGCCTTATCGGGATGCTTAACGACTCTATTTGGAACCTTCTATATGCATGGCATGGAAGTAAAATATCTTAATCAGTGACACATGTTGGGAGACAGAACCATAGCCAGAGACGAAATTGAAGCGGGGCTGGGAAATTGAAGAGGGAAATTCAAGGGGGGTTCAATAGCCTTAAAGGAGGGGCTTCACCAAAAACAAAATTAATCGTTAACATTTATAAACCATAATAATTACTATTATATATTTCAATTCATCTAAATTATTCACAAATAATTACATATTTATATTTGCAAGCTAAGAGCCGATTATCAATACCCATATAGCTACTATACATCAATATTAATAAATAGTAATTACAATTGATTTTAATGTAAGCTCTAACCAGTAATAAAGCTGTAAATAATTTGCAGAAACATTCTGAAAGTTAATACAAATCAATACTTAATATTAACTCTTACCTACTTGCCAGTTGATTTTGACTTTATAATGTATAACAGTGAACCCCCACAATAATACAAAAGTATCCTAAATACTATTGTCATAATTTTTAAATATTTTTAAAGTAAATATGTAAATGAATGGATTATTAGTACGAGTATAATCACAAATTCACCTAAATTTTAAAAAAAGTTTAAAACGAAGTAATTTATAAAAAAAAATCTCGAAGACATTTTTTATGCAAAATTTGAATGATATTTTATATGAAATTTCATATCGCTACTAAAAATTTAAAATTTTTACCGGGGGTCTGAGTATACTTGTTAGGGAGGCTGAATATATCTGTTAGAGGGGCTTAGTCCCCTATGGCTCTGCCTGATTACGATCCTGGGGAGAGGGTTATAACCTCCTATTGGCTGAAAAATCAAGATGGTTCTCTATTAGCTCCATTTTAAAAAATCTGATGTGGGCAACACATAACTTTCCTTATAAAATGCAATGAATTTACTACTTTAACAGTAAAAACAATAGGTTATTCTTATAGTAGATATATTCTTTCCAAGATATTGAATTTTCGTCAATTAGTCGTCATTTTCATTGATTTAGCTTCATTCTTATCCATTTGGCGAGTTTTTCGTTAATTTAGCAACATTTAAACAGGGCGCCAAGTTGCGACATTCCACCAAATTCGTCACCAAAATGTTGTCAAGCGCTATGGATGGAGAAATAAGTTATTCTTACAGCAGATAAATGACTATTGGCTTTCAAATACAAAAGTATTACTCAAAGTATATTTTCTAATGAATGGAACGAGCTAGATCCACTAGAATGATGCCACCCAATTTATCGCATGATATTACATATAAAAAGTGAACATGTTTCGCAATAGATAACACTTTTTTTTTATTTTACATGACTTTTTAATAATATTTTTGAAAAATGTGCAGTATCTCGAAAAGGGTTCATGATAGCGTGCTAAAATGTGCGTCAATCGATTTCTAATGAAAAATTACATTAGAAATGTCTATTTGCGTAACTTTATTAAAACTTTTGATTTTTTAATGTTTTTTTTCACAATTTCACTCGAGAATTTAGGGGATTCTGAACATTCAAATGCGTATAAAAACAATAGGCTTCCAGTACTCATGGATTGTGATTTTGTACCAAATTTCGTTCTAATCGGTCCATTCTATCGTCAGTTATCGTCTCCGCAGACTCACTGACACACACACACACACACACACAGACATCATCTCAAAAATGTTCGATTCGTAATCAGGGATGCTTTAAACGTGTTCTCCCGTCGAAAACTCGAATTCGAATTTTTGACCCCGTCACTTTTTTAACCACCCCGTAATAATACTTCCCTTACTACTCCACATACCCCGTAAGAATACTTTCCTTATACATTATTGCATAGGAAAGTAAAAATGAAATTCGGCACTGTAAGCCCCATATCGATCATAGCCCCTAATTTACAAGATTCTACCTACACCTGTGGTATTCAGAATACATTTCAATGCATAAAAATCCCTTGTGGAACATAAAGAGAAATATCTAAAGGGACCACAGTGAAGTCCCTTTACTTAAATTACCTTTACCAAGTTACTCTGAAGTCGAGATGTATAAATTTTCCCGTTTACGAAAGATTTTGTTAGAATCTGCTATGAGTAGAAATATGACACCATAAAACAGATAACTATTGTAAGTATCTATTTCAACATATCATATTATTATCATGGCTTATTTTTGATTACTTCAATTTTTCGCTGGAAAAATGACAAAAAATGCATGTATAAAACTGCTTCTTTTACATCATACTTTGAATAAAATTTTATATGCGCTATATACAGTTAATAACAGCAGAATAACGCATTTGAGCATTTAATTTTGAAATGATTATTAATATATGTAAATGCAATTGAAAATCTATTTATATAATCTCGGGAAAATGGAAGGAACTAAGGATTAAGCTCCAATGTTAAGAAAACACTGAGATTTTTTCTTACATGCACAAAAAGTAATTAGAAAATCTTGAAAGTGAATTATGAACTAAAGGCCAGACAATCTGCAACCAGCTGCCAAAGAAATTTGGACATATTTACGATAGAAAATATATAGGTACGGACACCAATTTTCACCATATCATTTGATTTTAAAATTATAAAAGTCCAGATCTCAACATAATCATGTGATATGTAATCCCATCCAACCAATAAGAAAGGTTGTTTTCGTAGAATACATTGTCCAATAAGCGGGAACGGGGGGGGGGGGTGCACCAAACTGTGTCTACCTAAATTAAGTGCTGAATAGATTTTTCAGCATATAGACTTCTTTCTGTCAATGAGAAATGAGATCTACGGAGATGACTATATCAATCCTGGATTAAATGCAGAATATTTCTGTACATTTCTTCAAATATTTATAATATTTATTATATAAACACCTTAATTTATCTGTCTATCTATCTATCTCTGGCTAACGCTGCTACAAAATATTGCTAAACGTGTTTCAATCACGGATAAACATTTAAACTTCTATGATATAATCATGGAGCTCTACCTAATGTATGGCATCGTATACAAAAAGGGAGGTCATGGTATTGGCGACCTTATTCTTACTTAAAGCAGTGACTATACTTCTTTCACGGCAAAATTATGATGTAAATATGGTGCTTTGCGTAGCGTATGACATCAGATACTTAAAGTGAGGCCATGATGTGGGCAGCCCGTTCTCTACATAATGCAATGACTATACTTCTTTCACAGCGGAATTATGATGTAACCATGAAGCTTTAGCGTATAACTTTAGATACTGGAAGTGAGACCCTGATGATATTTTATTTCTTATAATTTTATATATTTTTATTTGAGATACCAATCAACTAAGAGTGTCGCGATCATTTCGTTAGCATATTTAACTAAGGTTTAAATGTATCAAGCGCCTAGCGCTCGCTTATCAACGAAACGCGGGATACAGTTAAGCATTGGCTTAAAATTCAAAATAGTTCAAGATTCTTCCAACAAAAGTAAGAAATGTCATTCTTGCGTGTTTTTAGTTTATTACTTTTAGAGCAGAATGCCCGCTGGTCTGAATAGACAAAAATTGACAAAAATGGAGTAAAATTTAAAAAAATGGTGCCAAATTGATAAAAATATTGCCAAATTGATGGAAATAACTCTAAAACAATAAAAATGACGACAGATTGATGAAAATTCAATATCTTGGACACAATATAAGAATCTACAAAAAGAATAACCTATTTCTCCGGCCGTAACGCTTGGCAAAACTGTGACGACAAATTTTGGCGGGATATTTTTTATGTGTTTTTTTAAATATTGCTAAATTAACAAAAATGTTGCCAAATTGATAAAATGACAGTAAATCAATGGAAATGACGACTAATTTATGAAAATTCAATATCTTGAAAAGAACACAGTAAAGGACCATAGGAATAACCCATTTCTCCGTTTGTACGTAATGCTTGGCGAAACATTTGGCAGAATGTCGCAAATTTGGCGACTTTTTTAAATATTGCCAGAATGACGTAAATGTCGCCAAATTGATAAATATATCACCAAATTGATAAAAATTTAATCCCGTCATATGGCGGGCATACTGTCTAGTTAAATAAAACCAGGAATATTTGTAATTATATGTTTTGTTGCGCTTCGATATCTTTATTAAAATAATTGTAGAAACACAAACATATATTTATAGATTAAGGAATTATTATACAGATGCTAACAATGAATATTTTAGCTATTTTACCTGAAAAACTGAATTTTTACATATAATAAATTTTGCCACTCTCAGCAAGAAATTTTTCTTTATGGTGATTTTTAACTATTTCTTTTTTTTTTCAAAACCGTTTATCCATGTTTTGAAAGTTAAAAGTTTTAAAAGTTATTCCTAACTAGTCAAAAGACGGGATTTGAATGAATGCGTGAGTATGAAGTGCGCGAATTGTTGGAAACCCAGACCACACGACAGACCCGAAGGTTTACTGTAGCTAAGTGTGTGGCCGGAAAGTACGCGAATTGTGAAAAATTTCAAATTGAAATTAACACATTTATGAAATTAGAAGCATGAAGAAAATAATTTCAATATTTCAGAATCCAATTGAGTATATAATTACTTTCCTTATATGCAATAATGTATAAGGAAAGTATTATGACAGGGTCAGAAATTCGAATTCGAGTTTTCTACGGCAGAGAACGTTCCAAGCATCCGTGATCACGAATCGAACATTTTTGAAAAGATGTATGTGTGTGTGTGTGTGTGTCAGTGAGTCTGTGGAGACGATAACTGACGAACGAATGGACCGATTCGAATGAAATTTGGTACACAAATTACAATCCATAACACTGGAAGCCTATTGTTTTTATGGGCAATCAGATGTTCAGAACAATCCTAAATTTTCGAGTGAAATTTTGAAAAAATCGTCAAAAAATCAAAATCTCTGAAAAAGTTGCGCAAATAGACATTTATGTAACTTTTCCTTAGAAAACGATTGGCATAAATTTCAGTATGCTAATATGAACCGTTCTCGCAATATCGCATATTTTTCAAAAAATTATCAAAATAGCATATAAAATAAAAATAAAAATATTTCCTATTGAGAAACATGTTCATTTTTCATATGTAATACCATGCGATAAATTTGTGATATAATTCTCGTGGATCTACCTCGTTCTATTCACGAAAAATGATACTTTGAGTAATACTTTTGTATTTGAACGCCAATAGTCATTTATCTGCTGTAAGAATAACTTATTTCTCCGTCCATAACGCTTGGCAAGATTTTGACGACGAATTTGGTGGGATGTCGCCAACTTAACGAAAAACTCGCCAAATGGATAAAAATGACGCTAAATCATTGAAAATGACGACCAATTGAAGAAAATTCAATATCTTGGAAAGAATATAAATATCTACTATAATAATAATTATTTTTTTACTGTAAAAGTAGTAAATTCATTGCATTATATAAAGAAAGTCATGTGATCAGATCAGATTTTTTTGCTGTAAAAGTAGTAAATTCATTATGCATTATATAAGGAAAGTCATTTGTTGCCCACATCAGATTTTTTGTAAGAATGTGAACAAAAATAAAATAATTTAGAATACAGGAAAACAATGGAATCGATGTAATACATTTAAATCGCAAAAGCGTATTTAATATACAAGAATGTGTGTAAATCACATTGAATGCAATTGCACACGCTTTGATTTTAAAAGTTACATTTTACTTGCTATTTGTACGAAGCCTATAATGAACATGCACTGTTTAAAAAGGGGCGTTATACCCTGTTACAGTTCTTTTTAACACTTTCCAACATAGTTGAAACATAGTAGTTTCCAACATACTAGTCTATGACTTTGTTCATTCTGTCTGTCTGTCCGTTCGCACGATAACTGACGTAAAAAATACTTTATCAAAATGAAATTTTAGTATGTTGTTCAGACGGTCTGTGGAACATCTGGGAATGTAAATGCATAATATCATCCAATTGGTTTTGGATTGAACCCGGGTTGAAAAAGTGAAATACATTGAACCCTATGGGACCTAATTTTTCACACATTTTTAAAGCAAAGTTAAATTTACGAATTGCTTTGTAAATTTTAGGAAATATTCAAATTATCCCATAAAATATATAAAAAAATTGAGCAAATTATATTCGACAGTTTTTTAAATAAAAATTAAAGTAATAATCATACCCGTATTATATGAAGAGATCACGTGACCCACTTCAAAATAAAGTATGGCATGTATATTTTTTCATCAGTATCAAAATCGTGATTTTTAAAGTTCTTTTAAATTTATATTTAATGTTGCATCCATCCTAAAATTGCTTTATTTTTGCGTATTTTCAGTGCATCTATATTCTGGGCCAACAAAATTACACTATTTTTGAGTTTAAATAATCATCAAGCTTTCATTATTTCTACAACGAAGCCTGATTTTAACGTATGCAGAATGTAAACAAATCAAGCTGTAACATGAGCTGTATAAGAATTGCTAAATTTTTAACGCAAAATTATTTAGCACTGGAGTCTGGAATATAGGTGATATGAATGAAATGTTCATTGATTTTAGTCAGAGAAGCAGACGATTTTAGAGCATTGCTTTTTTCTATGTTAAGCATGGTATCCATGGTTTTAAGTTCCTAAGTAAAATAAAGTATTGTAATAATGTGATACTTTTAAAAATATTACTGCTGAAATTATCGCA
The DNA here is from genome assembly GCA_951213105.1 of Amaurobius ferox. NCBI lineage: Eukaryota > Metazoa > Arthropoda > Arachnida > Araneae > Amaurobiidae > Amaurobius > Amaurobius ferox. The sequence goes on along the minus strand of OX578154.1, from coordinate 11,252,905 downwards.
GTTTAGAGACGTTTAAATAAAATTGAATTGAAATGGGAAAGTGTTTCATAATCAATGCTTTATGCATGACTGATTTGATCAGAAAATTTGCGTGCAATGTTATGTAAGTATGCAAAATGTAATCTTCGTATCTATTGTAGTTTGCTTATCCACAACAAATTTGTCAGAATTTCAATCTCTATAAATGTTTGCTTTGAATATGAATGAGGAAAATGCATTTTGCGCGAATGATAAGGGAAACTGGAGCAACGTAAATAAGCACAAATAACACAATAATACACTATACAGCTGTTTCGAGGATAAGATGGAGCACCTTCGTTAGTGCAAAAGAACCAATAAACTGGAAATCCAAAAGAGGAATGGGCTGCACTGATAAAGGGGATCCCAAGTATCCTCGAAACAGCTGTAGGCAACATTATTGGGTTATTTGTGTTTATTTTCATTGCACGATTTTTCGTTATGAACACTGAATTTGAACATCCTGTACATTTTTACTTTCCTTATATACATAATGTATAAGATAAAGTATTGTGACGGGGTCGAAAATTCGAATTCGAGTTTTCGACAGGAGAGCACGTTTTAAGCATCCCTGATCAAGAACCAAACATTTTGGAGGTGATGTCTCTGTGTGTATATGTGTGTGTGTGTGAAAGTATGTGTGTGTGTATGTGTGTGTGTGAAAGTATGTGTGTGTGTGTGTGTGTGTGTGTGTGTGTGAAAGTATGTGTGTGTGTGTGTGCGTGTGTGTCATTGAGCCTGTGGAGACGATGTCTCACGAATGAATGGAGCGATTCGAATTAAATTTGGTACAAAAATCACAATCCGTGAATACTGGAAGCCTATTGTTTTTAAACGCAATTGAATTTTCAGAACCCCCCTGAATTTTCGACTGAATTTTTGAAAAAATTATCAAAAAATTAAAACCTTTAATAAAGTTTCGCAAATAGACATTTCTTATGTAAATTTTCCTTAGAAAACGATTGACATAAACTTTAGAACGCTAGCATTAACCGTTCTATAGATATTGCCCATTTTTCAAATAAATTTATCAAAAAATCCCATAAATAGAAAAAATATATTAACCGTTGAGAAATATGTTCACTTTTCAAATGTAATATCAATGTTATATCAATGTAATATCAATGTTTAAAATGTTATCAAATTAATGAAAATCTCGCTAAATGGATGAAAATGAAGCTAAATCAATGAAAATAACGACTCATTGTAGAAAATTCAGTATCTTGGAAATAATATAAGAATCTAGTATAAGAATAACCTATTGTTTTTACTGTAAAAGTATTAAATTCATAGCATTATATAAGGAAAGTCATGTGCTGCCCAAATCAGATTTTTTTACTCTAGTACATTGAAGATAGAATTACTCTATACTTATTATTTAATTTAATACCGTAAATGTTTTGCAGCATATTTCATTTTGAAGTACCCTGTTGCACTTAATTAAAATATTACTTTTAGAAAAACAACTATTTGTTACAGAAACTAAATGTCAGTAACTAAATACAGGACAAAAATACAAAATACAAAATAATAACAAAATTAAACCTAAATACAGAAATAAAAATTTCAAAACATATTTTCAACAACATCTTTAAAAGGCTGCAGATATTTGTGTCTGGAAATTTGGTATTAAATTTCAAAAGATTATATTTCAGAATAATGGCTTGTTTTGCCTCTTAAGCTAGCCAGCAATAGAATGTTGTTTTATGTAAGAAAATTACTCCCCATACGTAGATTGAGAGAAAAAAAAATAAATTGGTTTTGAAATGCTAGTAAATAATATTCAGTCATCTCTCTCTCTCTCTGTATATATATATATATATATATATATATATATATATATATATATATATATATATATCATACCAGAAAAGTAGACAAGTAAAAGGAAGCAATATATCAAAGAATCGCCGGGGGAGATTTGTGACCCCCACTCCCCGGTTAAGCAAGCTTTTCGTCTAGACAACACTCCCGGTAACCGATATATTGCACAAGAAATACAAAATATAAATTTTGATACGGATCCCTTGCAAAAACATTTTCAATGAGTAAAATGTGCCCCATACATGTACAAAAATTCTGCATTTTATCATAAAAAGTCCCAGAGATATGAAAAGACAAAAATGCTGATTTAAACCACTTTTCGAGGCATCGACATGGGTCTCAGAGGGAAGAAATGATGTCGGCAAATCGCGTTTCAGGGGTCATACACAAATTAAGAAAGAAAACAATTATTACATAAATAAATAATAAATTTACTATTTATTGGTACAAAAGTATCTACACTGTGTAGAAATAATAACTTTACACAAAGATTTCACAGCTTGTTCAAAATTTTTTTCCATCCATGCAAAAGTTCAATAAAAGATAAGAGACATATAGTATTTGCCTATGATGCATTTCTGCATTGCATTATTTGCACTCTTGCTGTAAACAGTTACATTTTAATGTGTGATTAATCTCTCACCAACTTTGTTTAACCTTTTGCTTACGGATGGGATAGCGTCCATCCCAAACGAAGAACTTCTCAAAAGACAGGTATTTGACATACCCTATCCTACGGAATTCGATCCCCCTTCGTAGACATTGGCGACCATGGAGGCCAATGCCTGCAAAGGGGGATCGAACTGATGGAGATAGGGTATGTCAAATACCTGTCTTTTTGAGAGGTTCTTCGTTTGGGATAGACGCTGCCCCATCCGTAAGCAAAAGGTTAAATATATCTCTGGGACTTTTTATGATAAAATGCTGAAATATTATACATCACCTTATTAGTTTATGGGGCACATTTTACTCATTGAAAACGTTTTTGTTCGGGGACTTTATAAAAATTTAAATTTTGTATTTTTTCAAATTTAATGCCCTGAAAATTTTTATCGATTTCATAAAATTCTGTACCATTTGTTACGCAACTTTGTAATTTATTATATATGTCAAAAATCAATATTTAAGGAATAAAAGCCAAGGTCAATGTTTTTGGGACACCTTGTATATATCTCTATCTCATCTATATATCTCTGTGTCTCATCTATCTATATATCTCTGTATCTCATCTAACTATATATCTCTGTATCTCATCTATATATATCTGTATCTCATCTATATATATATATATATATATATGTATAGCTCTCTCTATCTCATCTTTCTATCTATCTTTCTCTATCTCATCTATCTATATATCTCAGTATCTCATCTATCTCTCCCTATAGCTCTCTCTCTTTGGATGTCTGTTTGTTGATTCCATTAGAAAAAAATTAGTTTATTATATTTTATTTGGTGAATTATTTGGTTATAATGGTAAAAATTGAGATTTTGAAATGAAACCATTTTTAAAAATTCTGCATGGTATATAAACAAAAATCTTCTTACTGAAATGAAAACAATAGTTATTCGTTATTTCGCTTTTACTTTGAAATTTACAAATTTCCCGGGAAAGAACTTAAGCAACCTAATCATTTTGTAAATAAAGTTCTGTGAATGTATATGTTAGGTCTATCTACAATAAAGTGACCATACCAGAACGAATATAAATTACTGCATTGGCTCAATTTGGTTGACACAAGACGTTATTGGCGAGTTGTCATATTGAGTAAAGGTACATTATAAAATAAACAACAAAACTTTAGTGTCTATATCAGTGTATAATTTATTCTAAAGTAGTTTAGTAGTAGGGGTGGGACAGTCCAATGGTTATCCCGCGGGGTATGTAATCCGACGACCCAAGCTCGATTTCCGCCTCTGCCCAAACACTTGCCGTGTTCATGCGAAGTGCGGGAACGTTAAATATGTGGGTCCGTAATTCCTTCCGAGAAGTTGGTGGTAGAGTACGGACCCTGGGGATGTCGCCCCCATTAGGCTTTGGTCTAAATTGGGTGGGGAACTCCCGGCCGTCCAAATAGATACATTGCACCTTCTGGTATGTCGGACGGTCTGGGTCGAATAAGAAGAAAATGCATTTTCCGCGAACACATGACATAGACATGCTGCTTTCAGAAACTAGAGGGTATGTATGTCATATGGTGGAATTCAAAATTTGCAAAATATTACCTCCCATTTGGCGTCATTTTTATCAAAATGGCGATACATTTACGACATCCCGTCATTTTTTTTTTGTGAGATATTTTTCTAAACGTCACGGAAGGACGAACGGAGAAATGGCTTTTCTGATAGTAGATTCTTTTATTTTTTCCAAGATACTGAAAGTTAATTTTTGTGATATATTGTTTAATTTTGAGACAATTTTAAAAAATCGCCTAAAATTGTCACCAAGTGGGACAGTTGTACTGACGAGCAAACGCTACCGAAACACCATTATAATACTATCCCCTTTCAAAACGCAATTAATTTAATTGATTTGGCGTCATTTTTATTAGTTAGGCGTCATTTTATCTATTTGGCGACACTTTCGTCAATTTTGCAACATTTAAAAAGTCGCCAAGTTGGCGATATCTCGTATATGGCGAGCGTATATATCTCGTATATCTCGTATATGGCTCTCGATATGGCGAGCCAAATTCGTCGCCAAAATTTTCGCCAAGCGTTACCTAGAGATAGATAGACAGATAAATCAACGTGTTTGTATTATTAAGGATAAGTTACATAATACATTGGATGAAGATAACGTGTGTATTGTCTACAGATGCATGTATCACTGCAATACGGAGACAATTGTTTCTAAATTTTTGCCTATTTCTATTCAAACGGCGGCATTTTTACTTTCTTATACTATATATTATTGTATAGAGAAAAAAAAATATTTTCGCAAAAATTATCGAATTCAAAATTTTGATGCCAATATAAGTTTCAGGACCTCCTGAACATGGATTGACTATCTTTAAAGAGATGTCCGTCTGTCTGTTTGTGGTTGTTTGCTTGCGTATACGGTAACTGTAGTAAATATTAATGAATTTTCACGAAACTTTACATCTGATTTTGTTATCGAGGGGTGTAGAACTAAATAGAATATATTTTTTGATTCAATCGATAACTTCAAAGCTTATTCGAAATTCTATATTTTTTTTACTTTCCCTGCAATACATGATAATGCATAGGGAAAGTATTGGAATCATGTTGAAAATCGCAACTCGAGTTTTTGACGGATCTACGCGTTTCGAGACCTCTAGAATACGAAAAACTATTTTTAGCGTGACGTCTGTGTGTGTGCCTGTGCAGATTTTGTATCCACTCTAACTAAAAAACTAATTGATCGAATTTCATTAAATTTGGTAGGTGGACGAATCTGGTGCTAATTAGTTTTGGTACGAGTCGGAATAAAAGAACCCGCCTTTTTTTGCAAAACGGCTCTGGCTGAAAATCTAATGGTTTGAATTCCGCAAAATTAGGTATATAAGTCGCTTGTGGGTTACTTTGGTGCTGATTAGATTTTGGTATGATTTGAAAAAAATAACCTGCCTTTTATTGCAAAATGGCCCGCAAAAATCGCCAAAATTTAAAATAAAAAACTACGTACGCTTAAATATATGCAATAAATGCCTGTTTAATACGTAATTTTTAACGGAGAAAAAAATAAGATCAACTCCATTACACTAGGTCTAGCCGTTCTCGAGATACTTTAGTTTTTTCGTATTTTCTCTACGCCACCTTTGAAAATATGTCCAGTTGTCAAATGAGAACGGTAATTGAATTAAAAGTGAATTAAATTTAATTAAAATAAAGAGAACGTGGATATAAGTCTGCAGAGACAGTCATGTGCTGCCCACATCAGATTTTTTAATATGGTAGCATAAGACAATATTTGATATAATCATGCATAAACGGGGTAATTTATGGCTCAATAGATGCGAGACTTAATAGTTTCTATCAGTGTTGTTAAAAATGGCCGCGATACAATTTTTACTTTCCTTATATACATAATGTATAAGGAAAGTATTGTGACTGGGTCGAAAATTCGAATTCGAGTTTTCGACGTTAGAGCACGTTTCAAGCATCCCTGATCACGAATCAAACATTTTTGAAGTGATGTCTGTGCGTGACGATAACTGACGAACGACGGGACCGATTCGAACCAAATTTGGTACAAAAATCATAATCCGTAAACACTGGAAGCCTATTGTTTTTATACGCAATCGAATGCTCAGAACCCCCCCCCCCCAAATTTTCGAATAAAATTTTGAAAAAATCGTCAAAAAATCAAAACCACTAATAAAGTTACGCAAATCGACATTTCTTATGTAATTTTCATTAGAAAACGATTGGCATAAATTAACGCTAACACAAACCGTTCTTGAGATATTGCACATTTTTCAAAAAAATTATCAAAAAGGCATACAAAATAAAAAAAAAAATATTTCCTATTTAGAAGCATATTCACTTTTCATATGTAATACTATACGATAAATTGGGTGACATCATTCTCGTGGATCTAGCTCGTTCCATTCATAGAAAAAGATACTTTGAGTAATACTTTTGGATTTGAATGCCAATAGTCATTTGTCTGCTGTAAGAATATCTTATTTCTTCATCCATAACGCTTGGCGAGATTTTGGCAACGAATATGGCGGAATGTCGCCAACTTGGCGACTAATTGTCGAAAACTCAATATCTTGGAAGGGATATTAGTATCTACTATAAGAAAAACCTATTTTTTTACTGTAAAAGTAGTAAATTCATTACATTATATGAGGAAAGTCATGTGTTGCCCACATCATATTTTTTTTATTGTAAAAGTAGTAAATCCATTACATTATATAAGGAAAGTCATGTGTTGCCCACATCAGATTTTTTTGTTCGTGACGTCATTAGCCGCCCCTTGGAGAGCTAGATACCACAGGAGGATACATGTCAAGTATAGAACAAACGAAAGATTTTTAAGCCCTTTATATTAAAGGGAAACACACTATAGTTGCACTCATTTGGACACACGATACCCATTTCTCAAGGGTTTTTTTTTGTGAAATTTGGATAACAGAATGACAAGAAAGATCAGTAATGCATAAAGCATTGATTATGAAACGCTTTCCAACAGAAATGTAAAATGCGAAAGAAGCTGTGAACAAGCACCGCACTGCGACCTTCGGCTGATGAAGAATTTTTTGCACCAATGCATGTGGGCTTTCTGTTGCCAATATGCGGCAGATTTGTGTGTTGACACTTCCGCTTAGTGAAAACTGTTACTAGTCTGTTCACAAGACATTTAAAAGCCAGTCCGTATCATCTTCCATTTGCAGGAAAACCCAATTTGCGAAATTCTGACGTTTTATAAAATCAGTTAATTGCAGTTATTGCACATGTTGAATTTTATACGGATATATCTTGAGAATGATCCTAAGACATCGCCGCACACTTCCATACACGGACGCGGTAGCCCAGTGGTTAGCGCGCGGGAATTGCTCTCGGTAGGCCCCGGTTCGATATACTCCGATGCCAAAAACTGCCGTCGTGTTCACGCGGAGTACGATCACGTTAAACATGTGGGTGCGTAAGTCCTTCCTAGAGATTGGAGGTAGGGGAAGGAGGGTACGGCCCCTATGGATGCCTCCCAACTGGGTTCCGGTCTAAATTAGATGGCTCTTCCCGGCCGTCCAAACAATTACCTTACAACTTTCTGGTAGGTCGGACGGTCTGGGTCTCAACAACAACACACTTCCATACGGAATTCCAGTTCGTCGTGAAATTTCACTTGCACTGTATTCACCTTGTGCTGACGATGTCGATCGTGTGTCGGCCTCGTCTTCCACCTCATTCACTACTGCGACAGATGTTTGGGGTCTACCGCTTCTTGGACTTTCTTCCAATGACCACGTCCCCTCGAACCTTTTTATCATAGCCTTCAGGTACGATAAGGCACGCAATGGTACGATATGGTACGTACGATGCATGTGTACGTACGTATATACGTACGATGCATGGTACGATAAGGCACGCAAAACTAAACTTGACGATTCTGCGTTTTCATAAAACAATTTCACTAATCGCGGTTAGTACTTGGGTGGATGACCACCTGGGAACACCCCGTGCTGTTGGGACATTTCGGATGCGTCACCTTGTGGTTTGCGCGCTGAATTTGCACGCTGCCACAACTGCCCCCGTGTTCATGCGGAGTACGATCACGTTTAACATGTGGGTCCGTAAGTCCTACCGAGAGGTTGGTGGTAGGGGAAGGAGGGTACGGTCTCTGTGGATGCCTCCCCCACTGAGTTCCGGTCTAAATTGTGTGGCACTTCCCGGCCGTCCAAACGGTTACCTTACACTTTTCTGGTAGGTCGAACGGTCTGGGTCTCAACAACAACTAATAAAGCTTTTAGGTCGGACGGTCTGGGTCTCAGCAGCAACTAATAAAGCTCTATCACACAAAGATGACATGTCTAAACGGAGAAGTTACAGATAAAATTGTATCGAAGTTCCTTCAAAATGCAATTTCCTTCAAAATGCAGAAACGTTCCTTACAGCAAAATCTGAGCAGCATCCCGGATATTGCGCAATGAACTCATCTGCTTATATAACGCATGGTATAGATACCTTCGAAACTGTACAATAGCGTCACCTGTTGGTCAAAAATGCAACTATTATAATATTTTTTTCATTATGTTAAATAAAATCCCACACGTTTCTAAGCATTTCTGTGAAAACCCCATCTTTCTATTGTACATAGTTTAATAATTATTCAGTTTTCAAAAGTATTAGGACTTCTGGATCACCTGGTATATTATACTGTAGTGTCTCGCATCAATAATCGCAAGACTGCTCACTCGTCATCCTTCTTCTTTATTATAAAGCTCGTTTAAGTACAACCGTCACTTCTCAGCTACACACTCAGCGAAGAACTCATGTTCTTTTATCAACCAGAGCAAGAATGCGTATCTGCTGCGCTGTACTCAATTCTTGGCAGATGGCCAAGAATTGAATCCGCGTTGCATGCCATATGAGTATCCCCCCAGTGAACGAGGGGTACCGAGTAACGATCTCAAATATACAATATATACAATATACACAATATATATACAATATATACAAAAAAATGTACAAATTAAACTCGTTTAGGAGTACAGATTGAATTTACATTGATTTTGCATGTATTGTACGAGTCTTTCGGGACTCCGTAGTGTTGTACCACTCCTGGTTCTGATTGCAGATTTCGAATTGTCATTCGTTGTATTAGAAGTTATAAGAGGCTTCTGTTTTTCTGCATCTTCACATAGGAGGAATGCCGGCCATACATTTAACTGCCGTAAACCCCTGGGTTGGCTGTATGGTCTGGGCCTTTCACATAGGAGGAATGCAGGCTTTACTCGATCTAAAGATACAGTTTTTTTTTCTCTTTAATTTCAATTTGTATAGTTTTTTTATTTCTTTCGATTACTCTATGAGTTCCCGTGTACGATTGACTTAAGGGTGGTTTCGTACAATCTGTGCGACGAAAAACATGGGTGCATTTTCCCAGAGATGGGTGGACGAAAATAGAATTTTTTCCATGTCTTGATGTTGCTACGGGATTGAGTGTTCTCATTTTTTCTCGTAAATTTGTCACTCACGTTGAATCGCACAGTTGTTTGGGTATGGAATCATAAAACATGTCTGAAGGTAAAGTTAATGTTTTTCCATATATCAATTCGGCACAAGAGGCTTGGATGTCATTTTTGAGAGCTGTACATATTCCTAAAAGTGTGATAGGAAGCGTGTCTGTCCAATTGGCATTTTCATGTGCTTTTAATGCACATTTTAGATGTCTGTGGAAACGTTCAATTATCCCATGTGAAATAGGGTGGTATGCTGTAGAACGAATGCGATTTGTGCCCATAATTGTATTAAGTTGTTGGAAAAGAGAGGATTCCAGTTGTCTTCCTTGATCTGTTGTCAAGGTTGCTGGTACTCCGAAACGCGAAATCCAGGCAGAAAATAAGGCTTTACACACAGTTTCAGCTTTTATGTCTGGAATTGGTACAACTTCAGGCCATCTCGTGAAGCGGTCGATTATTGTTAAACAATAATTGTTACCATTAGATGGTGGAAGTGGGCCAATTAGGTCGAGATGTATGTGTGCGAAACATGCGTCTGGTAAAACAAATGTGCCAATCCGAGTTTTGGTGTGTTTATGCACCTTTGATCGTTGGCAAGGAATGCAACATTTAACTTGATTATTAATATATCTGTTCATATCAGACCAAGCATATCTGGCAGTAATCAACTTAGTAGTCGCAGAAATTCCGTGATGAGAAAGTCCGTGAAGTTTATTAAAAATGATTTTTCGATATGACTCGGGAACGAAAGGTCGGGGTTGTCCCGTTGACATATCACATAACAACTCAGAATTTGCAATTGGAAAAAAAACATTGTTTCTATTCGGGGTGAAGAATTGTTGTTGAGTAGAATTTTTAACTCAGGATCAGTTGCTTGAGCTGAGGCAAAATCTTCGAAATTTAAAATCGAAAATGAAATGTTGTCAATTTCAATACGTGAAAGTGCATCTGTTACTATGTTTTCAGTACCTTTTATGTGACAAATGTTTGTCGAGAATTGAGAAATATAGCCTAGATGACGCAGTTGTCGAGGCGAGCATTTATCTGGTTTCTGTTTGAAGGCATACATTAGGGGTTTTTGGTCATTGTAAATAACAAAATCCCGACCTTCTACATGTGTCTAAATCGTTTGACTGAAGTGTATATTGCCAATATATATAATAAGTGTATATTGCCAATAAATATATCTCTAATGATTGTAGTAGCTTCTGGAGGCAAATGTGACACGACATAATTAAATTTTGTTTTACTTTCATTCACAGCTTTCGGTGTACCCAATTCTAAAGTGCTTTCACACATTGTGAACCACAATGCAGGATGAAATTGTATGGCGGAATTTTAACCGCATTTGAAAACGCCATGACAAATTATCGAAGGCATGCGCTGTTACTTTCTTCTCAGCCTTGCGCCATTAATGCTCCATTGATTGTATAAAAGTAGATATCTTTTACCAAGCACTGCATTTAGTACCAACATATCTGAAATAAAATACATATTTTGAAATAGACATTTTTCTCATGGGTGGTGGTGTGGAGGCAGGAGATCACTCCTAGTAGTTAAAATTCATTATATGTCCTCCCTAAGTTCAAAAATTCGTGTTCATAATCATACCAATTTAACGAATTTTCAATCTTTACCTATATACATGTAACAAACAAAAAAAAAACAGTAATGTATATGTACAATTATATTATTCATTTATTTTTTAATTTAATTTGTTTTTCCTGTAAAATTTGGATTATCTGCGAATATCTTTATTCGCGAAATTCGTGCCAAAAAATGTCGAGGATAATCGGAAGTTGTCTGTACTCTACTTATCATCCCTCACTATCTGTGTACTAAAGTTGGTATGGCTAGAATCAGTAAAAATATGAGCTAGCATTATAACTAGAATCATAGCAAAAATAGCTAGATTTCACAGATTGCGATATTAACTGAAAACTTCCTAATTTTAAGGCGCGATTTAGAAAATCTAAACGCTCCAGAAAATGGCTAAATCTATATTTATATATATATAAAGAATAAAAGTATGTATGTATGTATGATCCAACATTACAGAAGACCGAATTTAATGAAAGTTGATGGATGGCTTTGAAATAGCCACCGATAAATTTAGTCCATGTTTCGAGTTTCTAAGACCAGGAGTTGTCGATATATTAATTGAAAACAAAACTTTTTCCTAGGAGTTCTACTCTCTAACTCCATGATTCCCAACGAAAAAGGTTGGAAAAATAATTTCGAAGTAAATCCCAATCAACGCCGGGTAATCGCTGCTAGTCTACCTATAAATGCTACCTATAAAGATGTGAACCCTGCTGTGGATCATGATTGGGCCCAGATATTCAGCTAGAATTTTTCCAGAAGAGTAAAAATACACCTTGACTTAATTTGAAGGAGTAATTTGCTTTCAAAAGAAGTAATTTTGCACAAATGTACTATTACCCTCAAATATCCAGATATTTATTAAATTTATTGAATTTTGTATAAGAAAAAAATACAGGGTTATCTCCCAACAGGATATAAATTTCTCATTTTTCTACATTGAAAAAGAATGAGATTTAGGAAATGCACTATACTCTTTATTTGTGTTAATAAGCAAAATACATTGTATATTTAATATCACAATTACTATGCCTTATATACTTTATGAAATTAGTTTTTGAATGTTCACCAAATTTTAGACTTTTAGGATCAGCTATCAATTTTCTAAGTTGAGAGCAATCTTTAACTTTAAATTCAACAAAGTATAATTGAGAATGTTTTTTTTCCGTTAAAATAACTAATAATTTAATACATCTTAAAATTGTTACCTTACCTTTGGCTTAGTTTCTCCTTATGGTTGTAAACAAACAAGGGAAAAATAAAATAAAAAACCTATTAAGTAAAATAATTTTTATTTTTTCCTTTTAGAATTCCAACCTTCTTTGCTTTTGGCTCTTACATAAATGAACAGCTTTCTAAAAATTCAATTTAAATTCAGCATTTCCATTATTTTCACAAAAGTTTGGACCCAGTTATTAAAGACGAGTTAAATATCTATATTTTTCTCACCCAGTCTGCTTCGTTTTTGAGTTCTGATTCCATTTTGTGTTGAAAATTCTCTCTTGCACACAGTTGTTGAAAGAGGTATAACCAATGCTATTTGAGCAAGTGCTTAAAATCCAGGGTACATTGGCATATCATCCACGGTGGACAAAATTAATTTGCAGAACTCATTTAATTTCATGCTAGGATTTCTACAATATAAAGACTGTATTTGAAAAATAAGAATTTGTTTTTTTTTTTCAAGCCAAATCTGATTAATTTGCAATTCTAAAATGGGAGTTTAGTTTATTTTCTGCAAAATCGGTACGTAAAAATACGCATTACTTAATTTATAAAGCGTATTTGCATATTTATTTTATAGTGTGAAATATGCATATAGAGGTGTTATCTCTCGATCTCTGATTGGGCCATTGACGCTGATCAGCACAAGCCAAGCGATGAAGTTAATTGTGAGAACAAAACTCCTTAAAGCAATGATTGTAAAAAAATTCTGGTAAATAAAGGGTTCTTCGAAATCAGTAACAAGTTATCCTTTGACTGTCTTGCTGATTAATCTTCCTCCCACTCAGTTACTTTCTCTCCTAGTTTTTCAATTAATGGTTTAATGATTTTGATAAATTAAGATTTTTTATTCGTCACCGAATGTTGTTCGATTCTTACATATACAAAGACGAAAATTCTCTAAAATACGTTCCTTGCAAGAATCGAATGAGTAAAAAATCTCAATAGTTCAACTGCTAAGTCGTTAATAGCTAAAGGGTAATATTTTTTAAATATTCAACTTGATGTATTTACGTTTTAGTAGGAGGGACATTTTCTTCTGCAAATACATATAAAAGAAGCATATTTGCATATGTCGCTAGTTTATTTATCTCTCCTCATTATCCTATTTTCCCTCATTATCCACTTTTATATTTATTTTTAGGCTACTAGGTGTTCTCCTCCTGCTCGCTAACTCCCGTAACACTTTGCTAGTCAGGCTGATACACAATGGTGCTTGGTGAGTTCACTTCGCGAGCTCTTTCGTGTCGTCTGTTTGCAGGTGTACTACACCCGTTAAACTCTTGGACGAGCCGGACGGCCTGGGGCTTTCACACCCGTTAAACTCGTCCGTTATTCGCTGTCGCTTCATCACACCCGATTGTTGATTGAGTTGTTAAGTATCGTTGATTATTGTTTGTTTGTAACAATAAACAATAAGACATATCATTGTCATAAACGGCGACAGGCTTTCACAATTAGGGGTGCTATGCATTGAGGGGCTTACAATAGGGGGTGCTCATGCGAAGCATGTATAATTTAAGAATAACATATAGTTTAATTGTGGAGATTTAACTCATTATATTTTGTTCACCGATTTCTGCATGATACAGCCACGGTCTTAATTCGTAAAAATTTCTAAGAAAAATGAAATTTGAAAACTATGAACACACTAGCACAGACGTCAATGGAATATTGACAATGTTCTGCTAATTTTGATACGAAACTAACTCTGTATCTTTTCTCGACAGGCATGAGTTCACGACATATTTCTGTATTGAAGCCTTGCTCATGTGCTGCCATTTGGAACAGGGTCTATCCAGAAAACGTATGATCCAGAAAAATATCTGATCTCAGACTTATAAATCAGTAGAAAAAATAAATACAATAACAACTTTAAAACACACACATACGCATAGCCAACGGCCCTACCGTGCAGAAAACACCGGTTCTCGTTAGGTCACCGAAGTCAAGTAGCATTGGGCGCGGTAAATACTTGGGTGGGTGATCACCTGGGAAAGCCGCGTGCGGTTGGCACATTTCGGACGCGGTAGCTCGGTGGTTTGCGCGCTGGATTTGCAAACTGCTACAACTGTCGCCGTGTTCATGCGGAGTACGATCACGTTAAACGAGTAGGTCCGTATGTCCATCCGCGAGTTTGGTGGTAGGGGAAGAAGGGTACGGGCCCTGTGGATGCCTCCCCCACTTAGTTCCGGTCCAAATTGGGTGGCACTTGCCGGCCGCCCAAACGGTTACCTGGTACGTCGGACGGTCTGGGTCTCAACAACAACACATACATACGCACGCAAACAGAGAGAGATGATGAAATTGTTGGACTAAAGAACAGTTGTTAAGTAGAAAGGAGTGCTTGCGTAATTTGTAATGGGGTAATGTTATGGGGGCTGAAACACGCTTACCCACCCCCCGTGGCTCCGCCTATGATCATTGTCAGAATTCCATAATATTATAAGTGTACTAAGTAACGTTGTTTTCAAGTTTCGTAATAACTACCAATTCTTCTAATGTTTTAGTGTTTCAATAACTCAGTCTTCGGCTATCTTTGCGACATGTCTGCCAGTAACGAATCACAGAGAAGTTGAAAATCGGTCGGCCAATAAAATATTTGCCCATACTGAAGAAATATTTTCAATCCAGATGTGCATAACCCCTCACGTTACTGATGTTATCAAGAAAGTGAAGGCTGCATAATCCCAACTCTACCCCTTTATGGCTAGTCGTCTGTCAATTTCCAACAAGTTATTACTGTACATAGCTTATATCAGGCCCACCATGACAGATGGTTCTGTCATCTGGGGAACTACCTCTGTGACTTCAATATTAAGAGACTTCATACATTGCAAAAAATTCTCATGTGGGCAACACATGACTTTCCTTACATAATGCAACGAATTTACTACTTTTACAGTTAAAAAAATGTTATTCTTATAGTAGATACTTATATTCTTTCCAAGATATTGGATTTTCTTCAATTAGTTGTCATTTTGATCGATTTAGCGTCATTTTTATACATTTGGCGAGATTTTTGTAAATTTGGCAACAATTAAAAATGTCGCCAAGTTGGCGACATTTCGCCAAATTCGTCGCCAAAATTTCGCCAAGCGTTATGGACGAAGAAATACGTTATTCTTACAGCAGATAAATAACTATTGGCGTTCAAAAACTAAAGTATTACTCAAAGTTTCTTTTTTCATGAATGGAACGAGCTAGATCCACAAGAATGATGTCACCCAATTTATCGCATGGTATTACCCATGAAAAGTGAACATGCCTCTCAATAGGAAATATTTCTTTTTATTTTATGACTTTTTGATAATTTGTTTGAAAAATGTGCAATATCTCGAGAACGGTTCATGTTAGCGTTCTAAAATTTATGTCAATCGTTTTCTAATGAAAAATTACAAAAGAAATGTCTATTTGCGTAACTTTATTAGCGGTTTTGATTTTTTGACGAATTTTTCAAAATTTCACTTAAAATTTAGGCGGGTTCTGAACATTCGATTGCGTATAAAAACAACAGGATTCCACTGTTCACGAATTGTGATTTTTGTACCAAATTTTGTTCGAATCGGTCCATTCGTTCGTCAGTTATCGTCTCCACAGATTCACTGACACACACACACACAGATATCGCTTCAAAAATGATCTATTCGTGATCAGGTACGCTTGAAACGTGCTCTCCCGTCGAAAACTCGAATTCGAATTTTCGACTCCGTCACAATACTTTCCTTATACATTATGTATATAAGGAAAGTAATACAACCCTTCGTTGTATTACTAATACTCCTCTCTATGTTAGGAATGACGTATTGTACAGATATCTCTAAATTAAAACCTTTTTGGCTCTTATCCGCAAATTAGCTTTTCATTTCCATCGTGATCTCCCGAAAGTAGGAAACGCTATACTTCTTAATATCTGTAATTATGATCCCCGACTCCCGAAATTTAGGAAGCGACTGCGTTAGGAAGCGACTGCAGAAGTCTGAAAATGACCCTAGTACGACTAGTGTGAATTCAGTAGACCCTGGTATATTGAGCGCCAATTTTGAATCGCGCGGACAAAAATCAGGCAGGATTCTAATCTGGATGATAAACATGGCATCAGGAGTCTAACCTGTGGTTGTATAGCTAGGATTCGTAATGTTATTCATTACAATTATATTTTAAATAATTCATCTCTATCTCGATGTACGCATATTATTGATTTGGGTGTCACTTTCGATGATACTTTTAACTTTCAGAGACATATCGATAATATTATTAAAAGAACCTACCAGAGACTTGGTTTCAGAGACGATCTCGTGTTTATACCAGTTCTGATACGATTATTACTTTCCTTATATACATAATGTATAAGGAAAGTATTGTGCGGGGTCGAAAATTCGAATTCGAGTTTTCGACGGGAGAGCACGTTTCAAGCATCCCTGATCACGAATCAAACATTTTTGGAGTGATGGCAGTGTGTGTGTGTGTGTGTGTGTGTGTGTGTGTGTGTGTGTATGTGTCAGTGGGTCTGTGGAGACGATAACTGACGAACGAATGGACCGATTTGAACCAAATTTGATGCAAAAATCACAATTCGTTAACACTGGAAGCCTATTGTTTTTATACGCAATCGAATGTTCAGAACCCCCCTCAATTTTCGAATGAAATTTTAAAAAAATCGTCAAAAAATTAAAACCACTAATAAAGTTACGCAAATAGACATTTCATATGTAATTTTTTATTAGAAAACGATAGACATAAATTTTAGAACGCTAACACGAACCGTTCTCGAGATATTGTACATTTTTCAAAAAAAATATCAAAAAGTCATATAAAATGAAAAAAAAATTATTTCCTATTGATAAACATGTTCACTTTACATATGTAATACCATGCGATAAATTGGGTGACATCATTCTCGTGGATCTAGCTCGTTCCATTCATGAAAAAATATACTCTGAGTAATACTTTTGTATTTGGACGCCAATAGTCATTTATCTGCTGTAAGAATAACTTATCTCTTAGTGCATAACGCTTGGCGAGATTTTGGCGACGAATTTGACGAAATGTCGCCAACTTGGCGACTTTTTGAAAAGTTGCCAAATTAACGAAAATCTCGCCAAATGGATAAAAATGACGCTAAATCAATGAAAATGACGACTAATTGTCGAAAATTTAATGTCTTGGAACGAATATTAGTATCTACTATAAGAAAAACCTATTTTTTTACTGTAAAAGTAGTAAATTCATTACATTATATAAGGAAAGTCATGTGTTGCCCACATCAGATTTTTTGTATTTATAATACCCTTGTTAAACCAATTTTGGAATATTGTGCAATGATTTGGGACCCTGTTTACAATCTGCATTCTCAACGGATAGAAATCGTGCAAAATAAACTATTACGTACTATTGATTACAGATTGACTGGTTATTATCCTTATGGTATGCATACGAGGGAACTCAGACAGAAATATAGTTTAATGTCTCTTAAAAAAAGAAGAAGCTGGTCCTGCCTTTTATTTTATTATAAGGTTTTAAATAACACTATTGATTGCCCTATTTTGCTTTCTTGCCTGGAATTTCATATACCTGTCAATAATACTAGGGAAAAAACTCTATTTCACAATACTACTGTTAAGCACAACTACATTAAATGCTATTTTTCTATAAATTTGTTGATCTATATAATACCTATTGTGCTGATACTGATATATTTAACTTGACCCCTGCCTGTTTTAAAAAAGCCTGTTTCAATGCGCTTGACATGTTTACTACTTAGTATTCTTGTATCTTATGTTCTGTACTTTTTAATATTTTGAGTGGCTACTGTAACTTGATTTCATCTGTAGCTGCCACGTAATTTGAATAAAATAAAATAAAATAAAGAATAAAATGAAATAAAACTAGCAGGAGGTGGTCAGCCAGATTGCCAATTGCTCGCCATTTTGATATTAGAGGGTGGACAATGCACAGTCCACTTCAACAATTCTGTCCCAGTAGCTGAACGGTAGAACACCGGCTGGCCAGTACGAACATAAGTGGTCCAATTCCCAGTTGGGGAAAGCAAGGTTCTTTACAAAAGAATAGGAATATATACTAAATCTGTTACAAAAGGTAGTCATCTCACTCATTACATAGATATTGACGAATTTCAGGCCTATTCATAAACTCTAAAGGAAATAACACAAATGGAGGGAATTGCATAAGAATTTAATATACAGCCTGCTTAAAATCTTTTCGTCAGCAATGTGAATCCGAGAACGAATATGCATGCGTTTTGACAAGAATTGCAGGTTTCACCATGTAACATTACCTGATGATACAACTATTTTAAAGATATGTATTGCCTTCCATATAAGCTTTTCGATTCTTACACATTATGCAATGTTTTATAACTTTGCTATTGATATTTTACTTTTATCTTGATTTGTTGCCAGGATTCTGTTCCCAACTTCTACAATTCCCCACTTTTAGGTTATTTTGGATGCTTAACGGATTTCCTAGGTGCCATGTATATTACTTCCCTTATATACTATAATGTATAAGGAAAGTATTGTGACGGGGTCGAAAATTCGAATTCGATTTTTCGACGGGAGAGCAAGTTTAAAGCATCCCTGGTCACGAATCGAGCATTTTTGAAGAGATGTCTGTGTGTGTGTGTGTGTATGGAGACAATAACTGACGAATGAATGGACCGATTCGAATGAAATTTGGTACAAAAATTACAATCCGTAAACACTGGAAGCCTATTGTTTTTATACGCACTCGAATGTTCAGAACCCCCTAAATTTTCGAGTGGAATTTTGAAAAAATCTTCAAAAAATCAAAACTTCTAATACAGTTACGCAAATAGACATGTCTTATGTAATTTTTCATTAGAAAACGATTGGCATAAATTTTAGAACGTTAACATGAACCGTTCTCGAGATATTGTACATTTTTCAAAAAAATTATCACAAAATCATATAAAATGAAAAATATATATATTTCCTATTGAGAAATATGTTTATTTTTCATATGTAATACCATGAGATAAATTTGTGACATCATTCTCGTGGATGTAGCCCGTTCCATTCATGAAAAAAGATACTTTGAGTAATACTTTTGTATTTGAACGCCAATAGTCATTTATCTGCTGTAAGAATAACTTATTTCTCCGTCCATAACGTTTGGCGAGATTTTGGCGACGAATTTGGTGTGATGTCATAAAGAGCCACTGAGACGAAATTGCAAGTTCTTACCTTTGAAGTGGACTATCTGCAATATTTAACGAGCTTTTACATGATAACCGTATTTCTTAAATATGTCGTATCGTACAAACTATTAAAGAGAGATAAAATAATCACATAATTACTGATTTTTGGTTGGTCAGAATTACTAAAGATTTCCCCACTAAATCTTCTGAGCCAGCTTTGCAGATTTATCTGAATCACGCTCAGTTACCAGCCCTACCCCTCTTCTTAATCACGCACTAATGATTTCGCTTCTTCAGATTTTTTTTTTTATTTATTGGCTCTGTAAACGCCTGTCGAATCCGCCTTATCCAAGATTTCAGATTTACAGAAATTGAAGTTACTCAAAAGGGGCGCCGACAAAGTAAAAAAAAATAAAAAGAATCTTAATGATTCAGCTGGTAAGTCGTTAAAAGATGGAGAGGGTTATTTTTTGGGGATGGGAATTTTTTTTTGCTTTCTGATGTATTTATCTTTTTGCATCAGGATTTTTTTTTTTTGTAATACAGAGTGAGAAAAGAAGTGATATTTTTTACAAATAAAATAGATATATAGGATTGTAATTTCTGAGAGAGCGGAATTTAAAGAAAATAATTTCAAATTTGAATTCAAATACCTCGAAAATTTATAACTACACAATTTATAACTGTGTATTAGGGGGCTTCATCCATTCTCGCTATTCTCGCCATCCATCTCTTCACGCTTTTAAGAAATCTAATGAATTAACCATGGAGGTAAAAATAAGGAATTACAACTTCATATTAAAAAAACTCCAACATGGTTTGTGAAAATAATTCAGTTGGCGCTGGGTTAATATAAGTAGCCCTGCATTGTATGCATTTCTATGACGAATGGCCTAAAATATTTATTTAAATTGTCCGTTTTCTAAAAATAATTTATTAGCGCAATGCAAAGTAGAACTGAGACAATAAAGAATATTACTACGTATTATTTTTATCTTCCTATATTCCGTACTCTACCCTACAACTATGAAATAATACTGGTTAATTATACTCATAATTAGGGAACTCTTAATTTAAAAACAGTAATAAATATATATATTAAATACTACGCCTTTCCATTGTGTCAACTAATAGTAGCATCAACTTTACTAACACAAGCAACACCTAGATATAATTCTCAAAGCATTATGACATTTTCAAGCGTTTCATCCATAGGAGTTCCTTCTTTCTAACTCCATGGAATTAACAATTACGAACAACCATTGTTATATCATAACAATTATTATAACCATGGGGAAGGAGAAACATCGATAATGTTTTTAACATCTTAACAGTTAGGTATACTCGATAACCACAAAGTTTGTTTACATTTAAAAGTCCCTTTCAATATAGTGCTATTAGTGTTGCCCAACACCGGAGATCGAGCCAGAGGCATCATTTAGCAAACAAGCATTATAGCGATGAGCAAAATAATTATCCTGCTCATGATATTGAATAATACCATAAAATTGTGACTCTGAAGAGTATGAAAAACAAAAATCGTTATTGTAACGGGGTTCTAAGCTTCACCTGCCCTGTCGAGGCATCTACTAATTTCAAGTTCAAGTGTACAAACTAACGTTGTAGTCTAGTTTAGAATTAAATATCTATACATTCAATGGTACCAGTGCCTCAATAATTTAGCCCTTGACCATTTTTATGATGTTTCTTGCTGTAACCAATCATAGAAAAGTATTAAGTCGGCTAGATCCCATACTCAGGGGGCTTATCCCGTGCATAATCGACTTACTTTTCTTTTTACATGGCACTGCGCATGTGATGTCCCTGGAATAGCAAATCGAACATTTTCTTCTGGGGCTGTCTGAAGAGACCGATAGTTTCTTTAGACGTCACTGAGGAAGGTGTGCATAGCACAGTTAAAAATCTTTGTGCATGTTGTTTACGTCTAGATATTGCCAACTCAAAATCAACAAACAGTTTTTAATTGTATTAATGAGAAAACTTGCAACGACTCTCAAAGTTAAGGCTTCTTAATATACAGGTTGATGCAACTGCTATTTTGACTCCAACTACTGCAATCAGTTATCGTCTGCCTGTGCTATTATGGCTCGCGCTTGTTACATGGTTGATACTCAATTTAGCTATAAAATTGGTGCTTCTGGTTTAAAAAAGTGTATTAATCATTCAAGAAAGTAGTCTAGAATTTTGTTTTCTCCAGATCTCTGGAAAAGGACAAGAAAGTATTTTTTTCTTTTCGCCATGGGAGACAAGATGGCCGCTGTTGCGCTATCTGTGTATATAGGAGCCTTACTCTAAGTCCTCCTTGGTCTATGACGTCACGAATGACGAATTGCCAAGCTGGTCGACGTCGGACTAACAACTTTTTGATTGATTGCCTGGTTGATCGTCCAACCTTATATTAAAGAACTTTGTACATACAGGCAATGCTATATTTTATTAATTTTTATTTTATTAACAAGGATGTAAATCGGAATTCTAATTTGGTCTGAACATTTACGAGATTATGTTTGCTTATATGTAAAATTCCAGAACTGTTTGGTTTTGCCTTTTATTTCCAATACAATGGCAAAACTTCGCAGGGTTTTTTTTCCATGTATAGATGTACTCTAAGGATTCCTTTGGATTTGCTTATAACAAAAATAAAGTTAGTAGTTTCTGTAAGTAAATACAAAGATTTCCGAACTAAGAAAACACTTAAGATAGAAAAAAATATGAAAAATAAAATTCACAAATTTCTGCTCCCTCTCCTTTTTTCATCTCTATTCCACCCGGTATTTCCTTCCGTGGGTTTTCCGTATTGTAAGGATGCTTCTTATGATTTCAGAAGTTTCGCGTAGAATTCACTTAACCGCAATAATACTCAGCCTGTTTAAAACCACAATTTAAATCCCTGGACATGAAAGGTTACTTACACCCCATTTTGTCATTTGATTAGGGAGATTTTAAATCATAACATTCAAATCATAGTCTGTTGACCTTATTCATTTATTTTATTTTTCAATTTTTATAGTTTCAGTTTTGTAGCGCTTTTACTACTCTGTTGTAAATGTTTAAATTAATTACCACTTTCTTGTCGTTTTTGTCGACACTGCGTATAGATGGCGCTGCACATTTTCAACGTCGCTCAAGTAGCAGTAGTTGTTATATGTAGGGGGTGCTTATCTTGGACATGATTGCATTATTTTTACTTAGTTCTTCTCGTATGACGACATGGCAATTAAGAACGCGCGAATTTTGTTCTTGGACTCTCAAAAGGAACCAAACTCCTTACACCATCGACGTAACTACATTTCCTTGAAAATCACTGGATCCTGTGTGTACAGCACAATTTAAAACCTTTGCGCAAGATATTTATTCCTGAATCTTGCCACTTCAAAATTAACGAACAATTTGAACTGTAAAAATACGAAAACTTTTTTGTGTTTTGGCAACTACTCTCAAAGTTTACTCTGGACTGTGACATCACGAATGACAAAACTAATTTCCATGACGTCATTCTAACAACTTTTTGATTGGTTGCTGGGATGAGATACAAACCTTATATTAAAGAACCTTGGTTATATGCATGGTATCGATATATCTGTGTTGATGTTCTACAATGTGATGTAGTTGTTATTAAAATATGTGTACAGATCATGCTTTGCTTCCTAGCCCAATCCATACCCGAACCTTTAATCAAATCATACTCGAAAATTATAAGAGCTATTTGAGAAATTATAAATCTCTATATTTCAAAGAACCAGGGTGCAAAATCCAATATATATATTCTTGTAGAGCTTTAAAAATTACTACAAAATACTTATTGATTCGTCACAGATAGATAAAATATTGTAATAAAAACCACTTTTTTTAAAATAGTTCAAAACATTAAAATATTGAAATGATTACCATTCTTAAATCACTTTTAAAGCGTTTCAAATTACCTGCTTACTGTTTAAGTATAGCCAGTACTGCTTATATCCACCTAAGACATTTAGCTTTTGACATATAAGCTTTACAATCTTTAACACAAAAAATATTCAATCTTATTCAACTTGACAAGACGATTACGCGAAAAATATAATAGCGCTATAAAAACAAACTACTTGTCTAGAAACAAGATACCTTACTTCACATTTTTGTTGCTTATTGTTTCAATTAATCTTTTACAGTTTAGAAGATATTTCGAGTGAAAGTACGTAAAGGGAAGCAAAAACCTGGTCCGAATAAAACATATTCTTGAAAAATAAAATAGCTGAATATATTGAAATAATGAAATTATTTTTGTATATTCAAAATGGTACTTTATTTCTGAAAATAAACAAGAATAAATTGCATAAATTTTTATTAGGTTTGAAGATATAAGCTTTCAAATGTTTTATATTTTTCGCACGCTCTAATTTCACTCCCGACTTTATTCTCCTCAAAATCTTATGGATTATGGGCTAGGTTAATTTATAAACTGCTTATTTAATGTTTTATCCCGATATTTAAATTTGTTAATCTGTAGTGAAAGTTTTGTGTTGGAGACGCATTTTTTTTCTGTATCTCTATCAAACTTAGTCACTCCCTCTTCTTTGCTTTTAACACTCTAATGCTTTTTCAAATGTGGGTTTTTACTCGGCTCAGAAATTTGTTCGATATCGTCTTATCCAAGAACCCAACCCGCTGAAAAATCCAAGTTCCTCAAAAGGCTCTCAGACTAAATAAAAAAAACCTTCACGATTCAGTGGGTAAATCATTGAAAGATGAAGACGGTTATTTTGGAGGGGTGTATTTTTGCTTTTGATTTATTTATCTTTTCGCCGAAGGGGGCTTTCTCTGACGACATAATGATTTGAGATATAGTGAAAGTCATCGTGGTGGTGTTGAGTGAAAGTTATCTTATAATAGCCTCACCATTCTGAAGGAGAAAAATGCTTTTCTATCACTATGTGCACTGTAAAAAATATATATGCATCCATAAAAACCTGAACGACAGCCGCGAAACTGGGCATGCAAATGTCGTTTTCAGAGTTATGCAAATGATCAAACTGTCAGCGACGATGTTGTTATAGGGATCATACAACGCGGGTGAGAACGACGCATCGTGCTGTAGTTAAAACGACCGGTGTTCTCATTCACAGGCAATTGTAACTGGATTCCCCTCATTGATACTATACGCTGTGTACAAAGATGCCTTTGAGACGTACTCGAAGGTGCTACGAAAAATTCTCGTATTTAGAGAGATGTTACATAGTAGGCCTAAGAGAAGCTGACTGGTCCTGCCAGACATATCAGCCACCATCTTGGTAGAAGTGATATGCTAGTTGATCGGCGTTGACAACATTGGATCAGAGAAGCACATGTAACAATCGTAGACGACTAGAGTTCCCGACCCAGATAATTGCTCAAAATGATCGCGCTGTCAGAAGAGGAGCCATGTCCACACCAATGGCATCGCTATCAGACGTTTGTCATGCTATACGCACGCTGTATCAAGGGGTACTATTCGGAAACGACTGCCAGAAGGTGAGATCAGGTGTCGACGTACATTAAGGTACCTACAACTGACCTATCAACAAAAGCAAAGTTGTCTGGATTTGTAGAGAGCTCGATTAGTATGGACAGTTTCCGACTGGAAGCATGTGGTCTTCAGCGACGTATCCCGCTTCTATCTCTGTACTATGACCGTCGCACATGCGTGTGGAGGAGTACTGATCAGCGTTCCAATCTCACATTTATTGACGGCCATCACACGTAGTGTGGCAGTTTGGGGAGTAGTCTTGTGGGATAGCCGTTCTTCTCTAGTTGTTTTGCATGACAATCTGGCGGACCGCTTGTACGTCGACAATATTCTGCAGCCGATTGCTGTGCCTATGCTGCCAAGCAGTCCAGGTTTCATTTACCAAAAAGACAAGCTTGACCATGTACAGCCCGAATTTCAACAATATCTTCGGTGATTTAATACCTTCCCATAGCCATCTAAGTTCCCAGACCTATCACCAATAGAATACGGCTGCGACATGCTGGGACGACAATTTCAGTCTTCTCAGAACACCACTGAGTTAGCTATTGTAACATTTTTGGCAAATTCTTCGCATAAGGACATAAGCAACTTAATTGATTCTATGGCACACCAAATATCAATTTGTATACCTAGTAGGGGATGATTTACTACTTACTAAAATGTCACCTTCTTGTTTTCACCATTTCTTAATAAAACGTGTTATTGCTCTCAAATTCTAATCATTTGCATATCTCCTCATACGGTAAATACATGTCGAGTTTCGCGGCTGTAGCTCACTTTTTTATGGGTGCATATAGTTTCTTTGCAAAAGCGTTTATAATTGTCTAACCTTTTTAATGAATTTTCGTTTTTGCAGACCCATTAGAAGCCCCACTCGATGACCTAACAGGCTAAAATCTTCGCACACCTCCAGTACCGACTACGGTTCAGAATTTAAAGGAGCCAGCATTTTAATTAACCACCTCGGGGCCAGAGAAAGTAGATGTGTCTGTATGTGTCAAACTCATTTCAGACACTCCTGAAACTTTCCTGTGACCTAGAAGGCAGAATCTTTGTAAACGTGGTGTCGACTATGTAGTCGACAATACTGTATTTAACGAACCCAATTTTCAGATTTACTTCCAGGGGGGAGGAGAAAATGTATTTTTAAAGATTTCCTCAGACTCTTCAGAAATTTCTTGGTGACCTAGAAGGGTGAATGTTTGCACACTTTATGGCATTGACCATCGGACAGAGCCTAATGTAATTGGATTTTCGATCTATCGCTCTCAAGGGAAGACAATATGTTTCTTAATTCTTTCCAGACCCTCTAGCAGCATGCTATTTTGCTATTGAAGGCTAAGGATTTGCTATTGAAGGCGTGATCAGGGATGCTTTAAACTTGCTCTCCCGTCGAAAATTCGAATTCGAATTTCCGACCCCGTCAAAATACTTTCCTTATACATTATTGTATATAAGGAAAGTAAAAATATTAGAAATATGCGGAGTCCACTTCAACGATAAGAACTTGCAATTTTCGTCCCAGTAGCTCAACGGTAGAGCGACAGCTGGATAGTACAAATATCCGTGTTTCGAATATCGGTTGAAACAGCAATGTTTTTACTTTCCTTATATACATAATGTATAATGAAAGTATTGTGACGCGGTCGAAAATTCGAATTCGAGTTTTCGACGGGAGAGCACGTTTCAAACATCCCTGATCACAAATCAAACATTTTTGAGATGATGTCTGTGTGTGTGTGTCAGTTGTCTGTGGAGACGATATCTCACAAACGAATGGAGCGATTTGAATGAAATTTGGTACAAAAATCACAATCCGTTAATACTGAAAGCCTAATGTTTTTAAACGCAATCGAATGATCAGAACCCCCTTAAATTTTGAAAAAATCATCAAAAAACCAAAGCCTTTATTATAGTTACGCAAATAGACATTTCTTATGTAATTTTGCCTTAGAAAACGATTGACATAAACTTTAGAACGCTAGCATGAACCGTTCTCGAGATATTGCACATTTTTGAAACAAATGTATCAAAAAATCCCATAAATTAAAAAATATATATTAACTTTTGAGAAACATGTTCACTTTTCATATGTAATATCATGCGATAAATTCGGTGACATCATTCTCGTGGATCTAACTCGTTCCATTCACGAAAAAATATACTTTGGGTAATAGTTTTGCATTTGAACGGCAATTGTCATTTATCCGCTTTAAGAATAACTTATTTCTCCGTCCATAACGCTTGGCCAGATTTGGGCGACGAATTTAGTGGAATGTCGCCAACTTGGCGACATTTTTAGATGTTGCCAAATTAACGAAAATCTCGCCAAATGGATAAAAATGAAGCTAAATCAATGAAAATGACGAATTATTGAAGAAAATCCAATAGCTTGGAAAGAATATAAGTGTCTACTATAAGAATAACATTTTTTTTAAATGTAAAAGTAGTAAATTCATTGCACTATATAAGGAAGGTCATGTGCTGCTAAGTTTTTTGTTTGCTAGTTCTAAATATGATGCACATCCCACTGTCACTGTTCGAAATTTGACAGGTTTTTTGTGTAATTTGGGAATGAGGACCAAATATGGAAATTTGATTGTTTTGATATCTATTCCTATTCTTTAGTAAAGAGCCTTTATTCTTTTTGTCAGTATCAATTCGTTACTTGGTATTATTGTATACATTTCACTATCCTTAAAACATTTGTCCAATGTATCCATATAAAACTTCTTGCATGTGAATGCATAATTCGATACAATTTTATCGGTATATGTTAAGACAAAATCTTCTTTAAATTGCTTGAAAGAGGATGGGACTGTAATTTCACTTGTTTATTGCCATGCTTCGGGTGGTAGTGACAAAACGAAATCTCGCCAACGAAAATCACGCCAAATGGATAAAAATTACGTTAAATCAATGAAAATGGCTACTCATTGAAGAAAATTCAATATCTTGGAAAGAACATAAGTATCTACTATAAGAATAACATTTTTTTTTAATGTAAAAGTAGTAAATTCATTGCACTATATAAGGAAGGTCATTTGCTGCCGACATCAGATTTTTTACAAAGGCGCCGACAAACAAATCAACCCTATAGATTAGTAAAAATATATCGGAGGTCTGAAAGGCAGCCTAGTACGATTACCACGGATTCAGTGGACTCTGGGATTTGGAGCTTCGATTTTAAAACGGAAGGATAACAACCACGCAGTGAATTATCCTGGTGGATAAAAATAGCACCAGCAAGCTAACCTAGGGTTAAACTAGCAACAGGTGATCAGTCAGACGGTCAGTTAGTTGCACGCCAATCTAACATTAGCAAGTGGAGAATGCAGAATCTATTTCGTCGGTAAGATCTTGCAATTCCATCCCAATAGCTCAACGGAAAATCAGCTGACCAGTACGAAGATGATTGGTTCAATTCCCGTTTGGGGCGCGCAACGTTCTTTAAAAATACTTCTAATTCCTTGATCGAATTTTTAAAATATCACAAACTTTCCTATTTTCAGCATCTATGTTGGGCTAAAAACCGCAGGAAATAATTCTAAAAATCTGATGTGGGCAACACATGACTTTCCTTATATAATGTAATGAATTTACTACATTTACAGTAAAAAAATAGGTTTTTCTTATAGCAGATATTAATATTCTTTCCAAGATATTGAATTTTCGACAATTGGTCTTCATTTCCATTGATTTAGCGTCATTTTTATCCATTTGGCGAGATTTTCGTTAATTTGGCAACATTTCAAAAAGTCGCCAAGTTGGCGACATTCCGCCAAATTCGTCGCCAAAATCTCGCCAAGCGTTATGGACCAAGAAATAAGTTATTCTTACAGCAGATAAATGACTATTGGCGTTCAAATACAAAAGTATTACTCAAAGTATCTTTTTTGATGAATGGAACGAGCTAGATCCACGAGAATGATGTCACCCAATTCATCGCATGGTATTAACTATGAAAAGTGAACATGTTTCTTAATAGGAAATATTATTTTTTTATTTTATATGACTTTTTGATAATTTTTTGAAAAATGTGCAATATCTCGAGAACGGTTCATGTTAGCGTTCTGAAATTTACGTCAATCGTTTTCTAATGAAAAATTACATAAGAAATGTCTATTTGCGTAACTTTATTAGTGCTTTTGATTTTTTGACGATTTTTTCAAAATTTCATTCGAAAATTTAGGGGGGTTCTGAACATTCGATTGCGTATAAAAACAATAGGGTTCCAGTGTTTACGGATTGTGATTTTTGTACTAAATTTGGTTTGAATCAGTCCATTCGTTCGTCAGTTATCGTCTCCACAAACTCACTGACACACACACACACACACACACACACACATACTTTCAAACACACACACAGACATCACTTCAAAAATGTTTGATTCGTGATCAGGGATGCTTGAAACGTGCTCTCCCGTCGAAAACTCGAATTCGAATTTTCGACCCCGTCACAATACTTTCCTTATACATTATGTATATAAGGAAAGTAAAAACTGAACAAACTAGAGATTATGGAATATTTTCCGTTGACATGAAACAAGCGGTTGGTGGAAGAGAATCCTCTTAAGTGGCATTCGTTCTTATTTATAACTTCAATAACCCCCAAGTAAATATATACCAAACCCCCAAACATTAATCTGTTGCCAGTCTTCCACTCCAATTTATCGTGCGTCTCCCGATCTTATATGACTGTGGGTGTACGATGACCAGACACTCCCATTACCACTCTCCGGTGGTCAAATGAATCTGGTTGGCGTTCGCGGCTAGACGAGGTATGTCACTTTGGGCAGTAGTCAGACAGAAATTAAAACAGTCGCGAAATTAGGTCGTTGTTTCCGTTGCATATCCAAAGTAAACTCAGCATTAAGTCAAAGTCAATATGAGGATCTCGACTTATGTATATTGAACTGTCATTGAAGATTTTGGAATGATTTGTTACGTTTAATTAATGCCTATGTGGAGCTGGAGATAGTATTTAAAGGTATTATTAAACTGCTGTAAAGTATTCCACAACGATATGTTATAGTATATACATACACATATACACACATGCACACACACACACATATATATATACATATATATATATATATATATATATATATATATATATATATATATACATATATATATATATATATATATATATATATATATTTATAAATATATATTTATATATATATATATATATATATATATATATATATATATATATATATATATATTTATAAATATATATTTATATATATATATATATATATATATATATTTGAAATATGTAATAATAAGAATTATGTAAAAATAAAATTAAAAAAAATATATATATAAAAACAATTCAAGTAATACTAACATCACCATAGAAGCAAATTCACAGCCACAATGCCGATAAGGGATAAGAACAGCACTGTCCCAAATTCGATGATTAATCAGAACTAAATTCATCTTCAGGTCTGAGTATTTAATTCTAATTAACCCAAACAAATGCCTGTTTCAGATTAAGCACTAGCACATCACTATAAATGCTTAAACTCAGACTACAGGCAACAAAAAATGAAAAAATGAAAAAAGGATACATTAAGAAAATTTGTATTACCACGCGGCATGAACCCTTCTTCTTCCACCACGTGTATACACGATCAACCTCAACAGCTTAATCTAGAAGCACCGGAATGAACAAGTCGAAATTCTACCAGGGAGGCAGTACGAACGTTCACGGTAATACTCCGAGACCCGTCCAGTGAGTCTAAGCTGGAAACCGGACAAGCAATTCAGACTATTAACTTCCCAAATATGCAATCCTGAATATGAATATGAATCAAAGACGAAAATTCTTACTAGACAAGTAATTCAGAGGAAAACTGGATAAACGAGAATGCCACTATACACCATTATAAGGGCGCTCAAAACGTAGTTTCAATACTGACAAAAGTTACATTTTTTTGCGAAAATAAAATTCAAAACATTAATGTTAATGCATCTTATTTCCGATTTTTGATTTTTCTAATGTTTTTGACTTAGTTTATTATTTTGCATTTTTATTTATTTATATAATTAATAAACAATTATATATAATTTTTTTTTTTTTTTTTTTTGAACTGTATGTTAGTCACTATAATTGGGAATGTTTTCTAGGATGTTATCGAGTGAAAGTTGATACACTGAGTTGATAATTTTAATAACAAACTTGGGGGGATATGCATTATTAGTCGCTGTACTCAATAATTCCATAAAATGCGCTAATTTATAATATTCATCACAAATTTTATTGATTCTAAGAGCCTGGTTTATTGTAATATTTCTAAATACAGATATATGCAAACAAGAGTCAAAATGTTGAATTTTTGATGTATTAAATTTAAAATCCTGTCTTTTATCATACAAGTTTATAACCATATTACAATTTTGTAAATTTAAATTTAAATCTAAAAAGTTTGCAACATTAGAGTCATTATTACTTGCATTTAATTGTAAATTTTTTGGATAAAAGTTTAATACTATAGGGATATTATTTGGGGATACACATAAAATGTCATCTAAATATCTAAACATGTGCATATTATGCAAGCTTGGATTAATGTTTTTTTCATAGAAGAATAAATACAGATTAGCTAACAATGATGAGGCACCCCCCCCCCCTTGTGGGATACCAACCTGTTGTTTAAAAAAAGTACCACCATGTTGGATATAGTTCTCATAAAGAGTGAAGTTAAGTAATTTTTTAAAAAGAAGATTAGAATATTTTACGTTGATATTTTATTTTTCAAAAATTCCTAAAATAATTCTATACAGATCATCTATATTTATATTATTAAACAAATCGTTGAAGTCAAAGGTATAAATACTATGAATATTAGTAAGAGTTTTCAATTTTTTAACTAATTCAAAACTGTTTTTTACAATATGACAATTATTTGAGATTTCATCTGACAAGGATACTTCATGTAATATCTTTAATAATAATTTTCCAGCATTAGTAATGTAAGAATTATGCCCACTGGTAATGGTTCGAAAAGCAACAGGAGATTTATGAAACTTGGGTACTAAAACAATATATGGAATGTTATTACAGCTATTTTTTAGATGGATTTGCTTATATTTGACTGATATTCTATTGTATAAGATTTTAAGGTTAGTTTTATGTAAATTATAGATTTGATTATTAAGTAAGTGTGACTGAAGGGTATTTTTATAATAATATTTACAAATAATTGAGTAGTTACCACTTGCTTTATCAACATATGTAATGACAAAATCATTTTGTATTTCTTTAATATCATTTTTAATTGAATTAAGTTTATATGAATTAATAATTTTCTGATTATATATATAATGATTTAAGTATTGCTCTATTAAGACTCTCCAGGGTTTAAATGCTTCTACAGGGATTTGATATTTATAATTGATTTTATAGATATCAGATTAACTGATTTTATAGATTTAGATTTTATATATATATATATATATATATATATATATATATATATACATAATGTTTTTTAATACGAAGCATACAAAAGGGATTAGGATAGTGTGCATAAATGAATAGTTAGATATACTAAACTTATATATATATGTATATATATATATAATTCATTTAAATATATATATATATATATATATATATATATATATATATATGTGTGTGTGTGTGTATGTGTCATTGTTAGTAGCCTTAGATCAGCACCACTTGAAATTTAGTCCAAATTTTGCGTTTCTAGGAACAGGGATTGTTAAGATATCAATGAAAAACGAAGTTCCAGTAGAAATACTATTTATACAGACGATATTTTTTCTTCAAATTTATTTGAAGAAAAATATATCACGTTGCTTAAGAACAGTCTTAAATCCAAGGTATTTATATATCAGATGATTTTGATTTAGGGATTACGGTAATTATTGATATTTTCAATTTTTTATCGTCCATTCTGTTTCATTTTGGTAACCATTTTGCAAACTCATATGTTGCGTTTAACCAACTGCTGAAATAGTATAAAAATGTTACTTGTATATCTTCTAATATTACTTTAGCGTTTTTATTTTGGCATATATTGCTCCAATGTCAAACCTCTTTCATTTCGGCATATATTGATCCAGTTTCATATTTTTTTGTAAATTTGTTTGCAAACGGGACCAGGACGTTTTATTTTTCCGATCTACGTGTGAAGATATATTTGAATAGCGAGAACATATATTCTTATATCTGTTCTTAGTAGAATTAAATTAAATATTTTAATAGAATGCTTTGAAGAACAATGTCATTTAGAATATTATAAGAATTTATATATCATTCTGGATTTTATATTTTTTATATTATATATTCCGTGCGAAACACGCGTATACTGCTAGTGTATATATACATGTGTTGAAGACCCAGACCGTCCGACTCGTCCAAAGGACTAAGAATATATATATATACATGTGTGTGTGTTCCCTAAAATAACTATTTTTGTTATGTTTAAAACTTTCAAGGTTGTGTTTTAATTATAGAAAATCAAATTTATAACAATTTACAATATTAAGTGAGTACAATTGAAAGATTTGAACACTTTGGAATAAGAGTATTTGCATAAACAAAAGCTGATAACCGTTGACCTAGATGAACTGTCCCTAAATATATACACATCCCTCTGGCATTAATTAATCTCTCTAAATCGTCCACATTCTATTTAAACATATTCGACTCCCCCCCACACACACACCACCACCACTACGGTCGTATGCGAGAGGATGGATGACCAGACCGTCTCATTACCCCCCCCCCCCCCCTTCTTTGCATCAAATGGATCTGGATTGCTTTCGGAGTTGGATGTGACATGTCATATCGGACAACAGCCAGGCCTAAATTAGACAGCCTTGGTATTTGACCGCATTAGCCACTGCATTTCCCAACTTGGAATGAATTTGTTTGGCGTGGACATATGGGGTTTGGCATGGGTGGGCGTCATTTTTGAAATTATCTGTCTTGAGATAATAAGGGTATGTAAGGATGAAGGAATTTTAAGGAGTCTCAGGTGTCTTGAAAATGACATAAACAGAGTAAATTTCCACTCTTCATATTTTAAAAATGCAATTAAATTTTAAATTTAATTTTTAAATATGCAAAAATTAGCATGCAAAATTTAAGTGCAATTTTAAATAAGTAAAACAATTTAAATATGCAAATTTTTAAATATACTTTAATTGTGCAGAAAATTTTATTTTGAAGTATAATTTCTTGAATGGATACATTTTCATCATAATCTGCAATATTTTTGTTTCCGAAAGCAATCGTTTTGTTGCAATCTTCTGCGCGCAAGCAACGTATTATATGAAAACAAAATATTAATACATTCATGAACATAATACGATTTTTAAAAATATAATAATATAACACACTTCCCATTTTAAAAAAATTAATTAAATTTTAAATTAAACTTTTATATATGCAAAAATTAATTGCAATTTTAAATATGCAAAAAATTTAAATATGCAAAAAGTTTAAATATGTCAATTTTTAAGTATGCTTTAATTATGCAAATGTTTTTATTTTGAGGTATTTCGTATATCTTCTTGAATGGATAATTTTGCGTCATAATCAGCAATATGTTTCTTTCCGGAAGCAATTGTTTTGTTGCAAGCAATCCTGGGCGCAAGTAATGTATTATATCAAAAGAAAATATTAATACATTCATGAACATTATATAATTTTTAAAAATAAAATAATATAACACATTTCAGATTTTAAAAATTTAATTATCTTTTGAATTAAATTTTTAAATATGTAAAAATTAAGTGCAATTTTGAATACGCAAAACAAATCAAATACGCAGATTTTTAAATGTGCTTTAATTATGCAAATGTTTTTATTTTAAAGTATATCTTCTTGAATGGATGCCTTGCATCATAATCAGCAATATGCTTGTTTCCGGAAGTAATCGTTTTGTTGCCATCATCTGCGGAAGTAACCTATATCAAAATAAAATTTTTATACATTCATGAAAGTTATACAATTTTAAAAATCTATTGTTACCAGATTCATCTTATTGCAAAAATTATCATATATGCTACTGGCATTCACTTATTAGCCATAAAATTAATCGGTATTATTGATTTATAGGAGAAAATGTACAAAATAAAGTGTGAATTTCACTCGACTTGTGGCTCATTTAAAGCTCCTGGGACACTTAAGACGATACTATGTATAGTGTATACATAGTATCGTCTATGTATACACTATACATAGTATCGTATTATGCACCTTATGAAAGTTCTTATGCACCGCGCAACACTTTAAAAGGAATTTCCACGAGTGTGTACATTCATCATCATCATCACTCATCGTGCCTAGTGGCACATAAGGCCTTCAGTTTGCGACGCCACCCTGATCGATCCTGTGCCGCAGTCCTTGCTTCTGACCAGCTCGCCCATCCCATCAAATTTCTATCTTGTTCTATTCGTCTCCACCAAGTTAGCCTGGGCCGACCCCGAGATCTTTTTCTCTCGGGCGCCCAAGTAAGTACCACAGCAGGGATGTCATGCTGTGGCATTCTTAAGACATGTCCAGTCCATTTCCATCTACGGTGTTTTATTTCCATCTCTATTGCTTTTTGTCCAGTATTTTTGTTGTAGAGTTCGGTATTAGTAATAACATAAGGTCAAAATACTTCCAAAATTTTCCTCAGACATTTCGTTTGCCAGGCATTCAACCTGTTGCATTGGCCCTTTGTTAATTTCTATGCATCGGCTCCATACAATAAAACATTCTTCACCAAGGAATTAAAAAGTGTGGTTTGGGTTTTTAAATTAAGGTTATTAGCTCTCCATATTTTACTTACTTTTTTTAATAATTCTAAGCTTCTGCAATTTTTACTTTGATTTCTTCATCTGACTCACCCTAATACTTCACCAGTACTCCAAGGTAAGTAAAGCTATTTACATATCCAAAGAATTATTCATCGTCTAGTTTTAGATTTTCATTAACTAGTGTGCTTATTAAGTCTGTCTAATATAGTAAAGTGACTGTACCTAATCAAATAAAAGTGATTGCAACACGCTAAGTGGAGGATTTGAAATATTAGGATTGACATTCGGCAACTAAGCGGGATAGACGAAAAGTTCCAATTACAAAATTATAGTGTAATTATTTTTTTTTCAGTTATCTCGCTTTTTTT
Source organism: Amaurobius ferox (assembly GCA_951213105.1). Lineage (NCBI taxonomy): Eukaryota > Metazoa > Arthropoda > Arachnida > Araneae > Amaurobiidae > Amaurobius > Amaurobius ferox. Next base: position 11,216,732 of record OX578154.1, on the reverse strand, counting down.
GTCTTGTACGTCGTTCTAACGTTTCAATTTTTCCGCTAGGGGGCGATGTTTCATTATCTTCCATGCACGTCTGTTCGTGGTTTTGGTTACTACTTAATAGATAATGCTCCATAACTTTAATTGACATTTTTCTTCAATCTCACTTTATCGCTGAGTTCATGTATCGACATTTAAAATGCTTCGCTAGGGGATCTATAATCAATTTTATTTGATTGTTCATGGTTACTTTACTACAGATAGATGTAATGTGTTCGCTTATCGATCTTTATATTAACAGTTATTTGGGCCAACTATAAAAGTGTGATGTGTAAAACAAACGTTTTTTCCTACAGATTAGTAAAATTCAGTATTCTGAAAAAGCAATAATGGAAATTATATTTTCCTTTTTATATCCAAATTTCAAATATTTTGAACGATAAATTGAAGCGATAAATTGCGAAAAAAACTTTAATTCAATCTTAGGTATGAGATTGCACAAACAATTACATTATAAGTTCTTTATAACTTGCTAATTTATTAATTCGATTATTTAGCCCTCCTATGACCATGAATTTTCTACAAGTTTATTTATAAGTTTACAATCTATATAATTAAAATCGAAAATCTGTCTGTCTGTCTTTTTGTCTCATCATCACGGGAGAACGACTGCACCGAATTTAGTGAATTTTTTGGGGTAGCCTTGAAATAGAGAGAGAGAGAGAGAGAGAGAGAGAGAGAGAGAGAGAGAGAGAGAGAGAGAGAGAGAGAGACTCACTTAAAATTTGGTCCATATTTCGAGTTTCTAAGACCAGGGGGTTGTCGATATATTACTCAAAAACGAACAATTAAAACTTCCGTAGAGATAGCATTATGCAGACGATGATTTTTCCGTCAATTTATTTAAAGAAAATTATATCATGTCGCTAAGCAACGAATTTAAATCCAGTGTGTTTATGCAGCAGACGATTTTTATTAAATCTTTGCTAATTTAAACAATAAAGATATGCATATAAAATAAATTTCACCGATATTGCATTTTTGATTGGATTATATCAATTACGGTTTTTAGGTTTAAACGTTAGGTTTAAATGGTTAGGTTTAAACATTAATTATTGATATTTTTGGGGATTATTATTGATTCGCGGAATATTGATATTTTCAATTTATTACGTCACAGTTTTATTTTGGCAAAAATTGTTGACAATCATATATTGTACGTAGTACGGGTAATCATCTACAAATTCACTGGTATATCTTCTAATCTACGAGAATATAAGAAGTCCATGTATATTGGCACATATTTTGACATATATATTGGCATATATTGGAATCAATTACGGTCTTTAGGTTTAAAGATTACGGGATTATTGATATTTTTAATTTATTACGTCATCTGTTTTATTTCGGCAAAGATTTTAGAACTCATATGTTGCAGTACGTGTAATCTTCTACTAATTCACTGGTATATCTTTTAATATTCGAGAATATAAGTAGTATACGCCCATATAATTTTAGCGCTTTTATTTTGTATATATATTGGTTCACCTTCATATTTTTGTTCACCTTCATTTGTTTACAAACGGGACAAGGATGTTTTATTCTTCAGATCTTCCCGTGAAGATAAGTCTGTATAACCAGAAGATATACTCTTAAACTTATTTTTAGGAGCATTGCATTACATATTTCAATAGAATATTTTGATTAACAATGTTATTTAGTATACTATAGGAAATTGCATATGATCGTGAATTTTAAGTTTCTTTATATTTTCATACGAAGAACGGGTATAATGCTTGTAATTATACATAATTTTGCATTAAATTATAATGCCATTTTAATATAGAAGTCACCACAGAAAATGTCATTGCGGGTCATCCTTTTCCAAAAAGAAAATATCTGATGTGGGCAGCACATGACTTTCCCTGCAGACTTATATTCACCTTATCTTCATTTTAATTAAATTTAATTCACTTTTAATTCAATTTTCGTTGTCATTTGATAACTGGACTTATTTTCAAAGGTTGCGTAGAGAAAATACGAAAAAACTAAAATATCTCGAGAACGGCTATTCCTAGTGTAATGAGGTTGATCTTATTCTTTTCTTCTTTAAAAATTACGTATTAAACAAGCATTTAATGGACATATGTGAGCATACGTAGTTTTTTATTTTAGATTTTGGCGATTTTGGGGGGCTATTTTGCAAAAAAAGACATGCTATTTTTTCCCGTATAGTACCAAAATCTAATCAGCACTAGAGTGTCCCACAGGTAAATTATCTACCGAATTTTGTGAAATTCGGTTTATTAGTTTTTTAGCTAGAGTAGATACAAGCTTTTGCGGGCCATTCGCAAAAAAGGGCGTGTTCTTTTATCCCGAATCGTACACAAATCTAATCAGCACCAGATTCGCCCACAAATGACTTACCTACTAAATTTTCGGGAATTCGGTCAATTAGTTGTTTAGTTAGAGTGGATACAATATCTTCACAGACAGACAGACAGACAGACAGACAAACAGACACACAGACAGACACATACATAGACGCCACGCTAAAAATAATTTTTTCGTATTCTAGAGGTCTCGAAACGTGAAATCGGGTCGAAAACTCGAGTTGCGATTTTCGACATGATTCCAATACTTTCCCTATACATTACCATGTATTGTAGGGAAAGTAAAAAAAATCGTATGTCCTTTATTTTAAATATCTGCAATGTCAATTTATCCATGTATCAACTCGCCCCTGTTTACCCCATGAAAAAATAAAAATAATAAAAATAACACAACATTACGCATTATATAACTGAAAAAAGAGAGTTGGTTGAACTTAAAACTGTTTTTCTTTTTTCAGCAAAACACAAATGTATTTCAGCGATATCCAAACTGTAACCATAAAACGTTTTCTTTAGTTACAAGGGATCAGTGGCCGTAGGCATCGTGGAACAAAAACAGTCGAGTATATATATTTTTTTAAATCACAAGGCTGAAGTGCATTATGGGAAATAAATACAGGGGCTTAGGGTTCTCGAGAAACAAAATCCACCTATCTTAGTAGAAATTTTTCTTTGTCCGTATAGTTTTATGCTGCAGATATATCCTATTATATTGAAATAAAGAATGGGGTAAAATATATGGAATAATACACTGATTCTTCTTAAATAATGATTGATGTTTTTTAAAAATATCTAATTATTTATTTAAAAACTACATCAATTTGCGTCTAATAGAGACCTCCGGAAATGTGTACTCGTCATGCGTATTCGTTTGATTTGGTGTTATTTGCACTGTTTTATTTAGATTAGTTTTATTTAAGTATTTTCTCTATTTGAGTCAAATCTTGAAATCAATGTTTGACACATTTCTTTCAAGCCGATTTTTTTTTAATTTTACAAACATGCGTATTGGTCATGGCAATACAACAATTAATTAAATTTGAATTGATACCCCCTGGATTCCGTATTGCCCCCGGAAAATGTCCATCGTTGTCTCATAAAAATCCCATTGTTGTAGAATAGTATTATATATATATATGCATATATATATATATGTGTGTGTGTGTTACCGACAATGTATAAAATACTGGCATTCTATAGAATACCTAGGCATTTTATAGAATACTGGCCGTTTTCAGGCAAAGAATGAAATATGATAATTATTATATACTTTTCCTAGACATTGTATATAATACCTAGGCATTCTATGGAATGGCAAATGCCATTTAGGCAAAGTATGGAAAAAGGAATGAATGGGAGATGTATTTCATACTTTGCCGGTTTGTCATTTGGCATTCTATAGAATGCCTAGGAAATGTGCAAAATGTTAATCGTTTCATAGATTGTCGACTAGTTTTCGGTATTCTAAAAAATGCCTAGGTATTCTGTAAAATGCCGGCTTTCATACATTGCCGGTTATGTTATCGGCAATGTCTGAAATGCCGACATTCTGTAGTATACCTAGGCATTTTATAGAATACCGGCCCTTTTTAGGCAAAGTATGAAATATGAGAATTATTATATACTCTCCCTAAGCCTTGTATATAATACCTAGGCATTCTATAGAATGACAAATGCTATTTAGGCAAAACATGAAAAAAGGAATGAATCTGAGATGTATTTCATACTTTGCCGGTTTGTCATTTGGCATTCTATAGAATGTCTAGGAAATGGGTGAAATGTTAATCGTTTCACAGATTGCCGACCAGTTTTCAGTATTCTATAAAATGCCTAGGTATTCCATAGAATGCCGGCTTTCATACATTGCCAGTAACACACACATATATATATATATATATATATATATATATATATATATATATATATATATATATATATATATATATATATATATATATATAATTTAAGAGCAGCTTCGGTAAATGTTACACACTGTTCCAAAACTTAAAATATTCTTAAACCATCCATTATTTAATTATAATTTTTATAAGTTGTATATATATCGTTAAAGTTAACATCGGAAATAATCTGGTTGTTCTACCTTCACAATTGATCGCTTCCGCTATTTATTAGCAAATATATTTAAAATGCCTTCTCTGCTGTACATTTCTTTTCTTTTCTTTTTCTTTTTACGCTTTCGGAGAGCGTGCGTGGAATGTGGATTAGCATTCAGATTTTGTATTTCGTGGAGATGTTGTGTTCTTTAAGCGTAAACAATGAATTTCACATTTTGTAGTGATTTGGATTGAAGCTGATTCGGTTATTACGAAACTGAGTGGCATTAATTAGCGGTCGCTTAATTAAGACCTGAAGAACCCGTAGAGCAATAACATACGAATAAAACTTGTCACCCATATTTGGTTTAAATCGCTTCAGTAGTTTTCTAGATTACTAAGGGCCAACTATCTGACACACCCACATGTCGGCAAAAGTCATTTCTGACATCTGCCGATCCCACCAATGTATTCACGCTGAACTCAGCTTGTTATGAGATCATGATCAACACATTTTTCTTCGACTACATCGATTACAGTAACAATTTCGCTAATATGCTGCATATCTATGAAAATTAATTGCAGTGTGGCTTAACTCGACTTATTAGAATGTTGTTGAGACCCATTTCCCAGTCCTACCTACCAGAAAGATGTAAGGTAACCGTTTGGACGACTGGGAAGTGCCACGAAATTTAGACTGGAACCCAGTGGGGGAGGCATCCACAGGGACCGTACCTTCCTTCACCTACCACCAAACTCTCGGAAGGACATACGGACCCACATGTTTAACGTGGTCTTACTCCGCATGAACACGGCGGCAGTTGTAGCAGCGTGCAAATCCAGCTTGCAAACCACCGGGCTACCGCGCCCAAAATGTGCCAACAGCACGCGGTGTTCCCAGGTGGTCACCAACCAAGTACTAACCGCGCCCGATGCTGCTTGACTTCGGTGATCTAACGAAAACCGGTGTTTTCAGCACGGTAGGGCCGTTGGAGACTTATTAAAGTGTGGCTCAACTCAACTACTATACCAGGATCTATTTTTAGTAAATTTCTACTTCAAATTTTACAAGGAAAATTTTGAAAAACCGGTATTGTGGGACCAAATAATTACAATTATTGCGTGTTACCCTTCATTTTAAAGGACATGATAAAATCTTAGGACTGATACAATACTTGGCAATATAATCCCCAGGGTGATTTTTCCCGAGAGGGACTAATGACGTCATGAACAAAAAAATTGTTTCGCGACTATTTTTCACAATAATGATAGAAAATATTAAATATCGTGATCACTGAGCCATAAATAAACCCTTTTATGCAAGATTGACAAAGTTTATCCTATTCTGCCATGTTTAAAATGAAAAATTGTTTTTGCTCGAGTTAATTTTTTTTTACTTTCCGTGCAATAGATGGTAATGTATAGGGAAAGTATTGGAATCATGCCGAAAATCGCAACTCGTGTTTTCGACGGATCTACACGTTTCGATACCTCTAGAACAAGAAAAAACTATTTTTAGCGTGACGTCTGTGTGTGTGTCTGTCTGAGTGTCTGTGTGTCTATCTGTATATCTGTACAGATTTTGTATCCACTCTAACTAAAAAACTAATTGACCGAAATTCATAAAATTTGGTAGGTAAGTCACTTGTGGGCGAATATGGTGCTGATAAGTTTTGGGTATGACTTGGGATAATAGAACCCAGCTTTTTTTGCGAAATAGCCCGCAAAAGATTGTATCCACTCTAACTCAAAAACTAATCGACCGAATTTTACAAAATTCGGTAGATAAGTCGCTTGTGGGTCATCCTGTTGTTGATTGGATTTTGGTATGATTCGGAAAAAAATAACCTGCCTTTTTTTGCAAAATGGCCAGCAAAAATAGGCAAAATTTAAAATGAAAAACTGTGTATGCTCAAATATATCCATTAAATGCTTGTAATACGTAATTTAATACGTAATACGTAATTTTTAACGAAGAAAAGAATAAACCAACCCCATTACACTAGGTCTAGCCGTTCTCGAGATATTTTAGTTTGTTCATATTTTCTCTACGCCACCTCTGAAAATACATCCAGTTATCAAATGAGAACGGAAATTGAATTAAAAGTGAATTAAATTTAATTAAAATAAAGAGAACGGGGATATAAGTCTGCAGGAAAAGTCATGTGCTGCCCACATCAGATTTTTTTTATCTAGTTCTGCATTTGTTGATAACAATGCCGAATATAAAGTTTCATGAAAATCCATTAATATTTGTGACCACTTTTGTGCATACAATATGACCACATACGTCAGACATAGACAGATTGACATCACTCCAAAAATAGTCCAAACATGTTCAGGAGGTCCTAAAACATAAATCGACATCGGAATCTCGAATTCAAAAACTTTCACGAAACAATACTTTTTCTATACTATATGTATTACATACTATGGGAAAGAAACCCTTAATATAAGTCACAATCATTATCGCCATACGTTCTCAATAGCTCACACGAGGGAAGTGAAATGAAATAAAACTTACCGTAAGGGTTATATGATAGAAAAAAGGCCCACAAAGTATTTTTTCACTAAAGAAAAATTGAATATTCCCTAAATCCTCACTGTAACCGCAGAACGTTTTCTTCAGTTATTCTGGATCAGTTGCCATCGGCAACTTGAAGATAAAACAATTCAGGATATATTTTTTTAAATTGGCGCTGGAGGAGCATTGTGGGAAATAAATATCGGATTTTATTGGGAAACGAAATCGACTATTTTTAGGGTATCGATATTTATATTTAACGCTCCTTTTTTTTTATAAAAACCCATTATTGAACACGTAAATAGAAAAACTTTGTTTTGGGGGTATGAACTTTTATTTATAATGTGCCATGAGCAGTTGCAATGGAGGTAAATCATCTATGCGCTCTTTGATGGTGTTGCATTTGATTTATCGTGTGGTGTATAAATTCATTTCAATATTTTAATATTTTTAACTTTTGTTTTCGAAAAAAAATTAAATAGTACCTCTCCACGAGTTTTTTTTTTTTTTTTTTCATTTTTCTAATTTTCACATCAAATATATAGTTAATTATAGAAGAGAGGTATACATAGAAAACGACAAAAATGTGTAATAGAAAATTTAGTATTAAATATTTATAATATATAATCTATATATAATCTATATTTATTAGCTCTTACAGTTTTCGAATAATCTTCTTGTTTACGAAGATTGAAAAGAAAATCATTCAATTTATGTTATTTAATTTAAATATCAAAATTCAATTGAATTAATAAAAAAATGTAAATCATCATTATATCAATTTAATTAACCAATTTAATTATCAACATTCAACGTTTTGGAACCTCTAGAATACGAAAAAAACTATTTTAAGGAGACGTCTGTCTGTGTATGTTTGTTTGTGCAATGTATGTACCCTCTCCAACTCGAAAACTAATAGACCGAATTTCATAAAATTTGGCAGGTAAATCACTTGGGTGTGACCCTGGTGCTGATTTGTTTTTGGTACGATTTAGAAAAAAAACCCAGCCTTTTTTGCGAAATGGCCCGCAAATTTCTACTCTATCTGAAATACTAATTGACCAAATTTCCCAAAATTTTTTGGACACGTTACTTGTGGGATACCCTGGTGCTGATTAGATTTTGGTACGATTCAAGAAAGAACAACCTGCCTTTTTTATGAAATCGCCACCAAAAATTGCCAAAATCTAAAAAAAAACAGACTACATTCTCTCAAATGTATCAGTTAAATGCTTGTATTATACTTATTTCTAACGAGGAAAATATAAAATCAGCTCCATTACTCTAGTACTAACTGTTCTCAAATATTTGAGATTTTTCCTATTTCTGTTATGCCGTCTTTAGAAATATGTCCAATTACCAAACAAAAATTGAATTAAAAATGCAAATTTAGTGTTATTTTGTGCAATTAAACTCAACTTAAGGAATTATTATAGAAATGAAGAAGAAATTAATTTGAGTCTGCAGGGAAAATCACGTCCTGTCCATATCAGATTTTTAATTATTCTCCCAATAGTTGAATAAGGCATTATATTATATGAAGTTTGAATAAGTTCAGTTCCCTTTTTCACTAACAAGTCGTCCATCTCATTTCCAAAAATGCCACAGTGTGGAGACAATATTCTTGCTAAAAGTTTTCAGAAGATTAAGATCTTGTATACTAGAAGATTAAGTTCGTGTATATCGTGTCTTGTGGAGTCATCATAAGTGTGGGAAGTAACAACATGAATTGATAACATGGAGTCTGGGATGATAGTCCAACATTTTCAAGAACTTCCACAATTGACAGCAAATGTTAGGCTGCCAATTTTATGACTTCCACCACGCCATCAAAGCATTTCGGCCAAGAGAAGCGCGATATGCAATTAAGCTTGAAAAAACCCCAGCTCCCACGTGCTCTCTTTGTGCAATTTGGGGCCCGTTGGTGTACACTGTAAAGAATTCTCCTGCCCCAACCGGGAATCGAATCTTTGATCTTCAAACTGGCCAGCTGATTCTCAACCGTTGAGCTACTGGATCGGAATTGCACGTTCTTATTTCCGAAGTGGACTTTGCAACTCATGAAGCCATTCCGGATGAGGATATCTACTCGATATGGTTTCCAAAGCATTTGCTTTCAGGATTGTATCATTTGTGTTATTCTTCTGTACATCCTGAATACGATTTTCATTACCCTGTGCTCTGAAAATCAGTGAATCGGGGTAGGCAAAATATGAGGGTTTCCCGGAATTCTTAAATCACAATTTCTTTGCTTTATTTCCTGTAGAATTCAGTCTTGAGTCGTTAGTCTCCTTTCTTGATACATATAATAGTTTCTCCAGTATACAGGGTGTTTCAAAACTAATGCAGCAAAATTTTAGGGGTGATAGACCAACCCGAAACAAACACTTTTCAACATAGAATGCATGGTCGCAAGTGAAGCGTTTACGCGCTAGAGGTGTGATAGATGTTCAGGAACACGCCTGTTAGGGAAGCATCCTCGGTACAGCCTTGGCGTTTCTCTGCCATTTCCTTTGGCGAGATCGTACACAAAGTTCCCAAACGCCTTCTACACATTAATATATCGATTCAAGTCGCTAACGGCCTTACATGCGAAAAACACCACTTTTATACGCGTGTTTGAAAGAGCACTCTAGCACCTGAAAGTGCCCTTTAGACTGTAACCGTTTCACTTGCGACCATGCATTCTATGGTGAAAAGTGTTTGTTTCGATTTGTTCTATCACCCCTGAGTTTGTTGCATTAGTTTTGAAACACCCTGGATATTAGAAGGTAAATGTATCAGTTATAAACATAGAGCCTTTCGTTTCATAATTTCTTCTTAGATTTGATTTTAGTCAATAGCATCATTACCTGTATAGGTGTTGTTTTTACTGCAAATGTAATCAGTATTAACGTTTCATTTTGAATAACCTCCGGACGAGCCTTAACTTCCGTACTGCAGGTTGCCCCAACTTCACAACAGTAAGTTAAAATAGGTTTTATATACATATTAAGTTTTATATACAGATTAAGGTTGTCACTGCTACACCCCCACCTTTCCAGTCAGTCTCTTCAGAATCATTGCTCTCTCTCTCTCTCCCTCTCCTCCTCTCTCTCCCTCTCCTCCTCTCTCTCTCTCCCTCTCCTCCTCTCTCTCCCTCTCTCTCTCCCTCACTCTCTCCGTCACATCCTCCAAACGTTTACTCCATGTTAACTTGAATTTGAATGTTATACAGACGAACATCGTTGCCGAGAGTTGGCAGATTGAAATTGGGCTAGACAGTAATAGCTCGCCAGATCGGAATATGACAGTTCTGCGAATGAAATATATTATAAACTAGGGTTGGAAAAACTGTTTAAAGAAAACATGGTTAAACCAACGTGGTTTAAACCAGCCCACACCACACTGTATTAAATTAAGCTAGAATATTAACATAACAATATAAACCAAGGTCCAAACTATAGTTTAGACCTTGGTTAGCCCCGGCATTAATGTAGGTCAGGGTTGCAAGCACAAAACACGCAATTTTTATATAACCACGTTGAACAACAAACTAGATCAGTAAACCATAATGGTCTACACCATGGTTTAAACTAGAAAATAGTACGAAAGGAAACTATAAACAGATTAGAGGGAAATTATAAATAGTTTAACAGGAAACTATAAACTTAAAGGGAAACTAAAAAAATTATTCGTTAATGAATACGTATAGGAAGGTATTCTAATAGAGTTAAACACTTACAGGTATACTCAAGCGTTCAATGACTTTTGAACACTTTGTGAATTCACAAACCTATTTAATATTTTGAACCTCATTTTTTATTGAATTTTAAACTATACTGTTTAGCTAAGAAGAATAGATATTGCCATTACAATATTCATAAATATTGTTTGCAATTTTAAGTTTCCTTTTTCGGTAATTCGGGATAATAAAATAGACATTTTCCTATAGTTGTCTATTTAGTTTAAAATTGTCTACTTAGACAATTGTCTTAGTCTAAAAAAATCAGAGTGACATATTTGCAATAGATATAAAAACATAAGGCTCTTTTTTAGCACATTTGAGAAAAAATTAGGTAGATTTGGGGTTAAAGGCTATTACAAACTAGAGAAGTAACACTCAATTTCTCCAAATAAACATTATGAATAACCCTACGGAGTGGATTTTCATGCTATGCAATATGTATCTCATAGCCAGCCAAAGTCCTTTGAAGTGGTTAATCCTAGGTTTCACTTATACAATTGGCTGCGACCTTAATCATCGCAACCTTCTGGATACATATTTCTAAAAATATCGAACAATTTAATAAAAATAAATCTCATTTTATATAAAATATATTTCTGAAATATTATTGGTACATATCGGCCATACTCAAAATATTTAATTTTTTGCATCTCAAGTGGTTGGAATATAAAATAATGTTATCCATTTAGGATTTTAACCTTATTTAGGATTTTAACCTGATTAAGTGCTGTCCAAATGGTTGTCGTTGAAAAAATCCACCTATGACCTGTAATGCCATAAATAAAGAAAAATAAAGTGTAGACTTGAAAGGGCAGAATTAGTGACAATATGAAATGCATATTGAAAAGCAATTTTAATTTCTGTATTTTTACTTTGCTACATATGCTCATGCGGTAACAACGATCCGTAATGAAACCATCTGCTTAAAATTTTACCCCACTCATATACATTTATTGAAAATAAATACAATTTAATGCTCCAAGAAAATTGGTATGTGAAAAATGGGGTTGAAAAATGTGGGCGTGGCCATATACACAATCGATACATACCCTGGTTATTCACAATTAAACCTTTCTCATATTTTTGTTGTTGTTGTTGCTGATCCCGCATGGCCTAGTCCTAAGCTACACCAAGTCCATGAGCACAGAAATCCAAAGAAAATCCAAAACCATCAGCGGATAAAATCATCTCTGGATAGTTCCAGACAGCCAAGGAGAGGTTTTCTGAACTGTCTACAAAAATATGGTACAGCATATAAATTACGCCCAGTGGTTAGCGCGCGGGAATTGCATTCGGTCGGCCCGGGTTCGATTCCCTTCACTGCCAAAACAGTCGCCATGTTTACGCGAAGTATGATCACTTAAAACATGTGGGTTCGTAAGTCCTTCCGAGAGGTTGGGGTATGAGAAGGAGGGTACGGTCCCTGTGGGTGCCTCCCCCACTGGGTTCAGTTTATTTATTCAATTTGATTATAAAATTAAAAAAGATTATTGAAAATTTTTCGAATAATTTTTTGTTGAAAAACCTTGTTGAATAAGATTACAAACTTCTTGCTGAAGACGATTGTAATGCTGATATCTCAAAACAAAAAAGGCTAGCTTTGAACAATAAACAATAAACAAGCATTTGTAGCTCTTTGAAAGCCCTATAAATGTATATAATCAGATTTTGGATAGAGTTTTTTTTTTTGTTTTGATATTACAAAAGTTGAGTTTTATTTTATGAAATTTTATTCACCCGAAACTATTTCAGCTCCATCGGACTGAAGCCACCGGCGATTTTTTATTAAATGTTCTTAATACGTTTGGAATGTTGATTTTTAATAACAGTTCAATAAATCAATACATTTTTCAGAAGTTGGAAGGACATAAATGCCGCTTCGAACTATATTTTGAGACAATTTTAGTACACTTTCAAACTATTTGTTTTTATATAATACATATTATTTTCCACTGAATTTATACGATTTGCAGTGTATAAAAATAAATATATAAAAGTTATTATTTATTTCTTTAAAGTTGTATTTTCACTTTTTTTTATTTTACATTTTAGCTAATGCGTTTTATTTGGCATCTAGTTATGGCATAATATGACATGCAATTGATCTACTTTATTTCAGATAGTCAGTATCTCATTTATCTTATAAGGTAAATTAAATATTCCCAATATTTATTTTGCATTAAAATAAATATTTTTTACATTTTTACTAATGCGTTTTATTTGGCATCCAGTTATGGCATAATATGACATCCAATTGATCTACTTTGTTTCAGATAGTCAGTTTTTCATTTATTTTATAAGACAAAATAAATATTCCCAAAACAACGTTTTTTTAAAAGATTTCTCAAATATATAATTCCACTAACATATAATCCTCTTAAAAAAAGTCTCAGGAAATTTTATCCGATAATTGGATTTTCAACTCGCATAAGACGCCCTATAAAATAGCCTTTTAAAAGCATTAACGATGAATCAAAATGCTTAGAAAAAAAATCCTTATGAAATATTATTATTAGAGTACACAAAGAGTGAATAAAAACACAAAAAAGAAAGAAATGTTTATTAATGAGTTTCTTTAATTTAAAAATGTATCGAGTACTTTATTTTTGATTTGATGTTACGCATTTTAAAGAAATTAGCTGTTTTATATTTTATAACTTTTTATGTATATAGCTTAATCAATTGCCATATCATCAAGATCTTTATCGATATGATTGTTGGTTGGTGTGTGTACGATTGGATGGAGGTGTTGAACATATCGGCGTTTCAAATAATCGATAATGTTATTTTGACATTATCGATATTTAGATTGATATTTTGTAGATTACTTATTATATTACTTTCCCTACATACAGGGTATGTTGTATAGCGAAATTATATGGTGATGGTGTCGAAAATGTTGGCATTTCAAATAATCGATAATGTCATTTTGACATTATCTATATTTGGGTTGATATTTTGTAACAGACTTGTTATACCACTTTCCCGAAATACAGGGTATATTGTATAGAGAAAGTATATGGTGATGGTGTCGAACATATTGGCATTTCAAATATTCGAAAATGTTATTTTGACATTATCGATATTTGGATTGAAATTTTATAGCATACATTGTTATATTACTTTCCCTACATGCAGGATATATTCTATAGAGAAAGTATATGGTGATGGTGTCCAATATATCGGCATTTCAAATAATCGATAATGTTACTTTGACATTATCGATATTTAAATTGATATTTTGGAACATACTTGTTATATTACTTTCCCTACATACAGTGTATGTTGTATAAAGTATATGGTGATGGTGTCGAATATATCGGCATTTCACATAATCGATAATGTCATTTTGACATTATCGATATTTAGATTGATATTTTTAACAGTCTTGATATATTACTTTCAATACATACAGGGTATATTGTATCAACAGACAGACAGACGGACGGACATTACTCAAAAATTGTCAAAACGTGTTCAGGAGATCATAAAACATAGATTGGCGTCAAAATTTTGAAATCGCAAATTTTCGTGGAAACAATACTTTCTCAATACTGCGTATGAGAAAGTTAAAATGGTATGTATACTGCAATCAATCAATACTGCAACATTCTTGATTTTAAATGCAGTCGTATGTTAGGAAGACCTAAATGTTGAATGAATAAAAAGAAGAAATGATTTAAAATTTGACATCATTAATAATGTTATAAAAATCATCATTCTATACGTAATATTTCTTTAGTAAATGTATGACACAAATTTTTAAATTCTATCCTAGTTACAATTGTAAAATATGTTTACTTTCCATATGTTGTATTATGCGACAAATGTTTTGACATTATTCTCGTGAATCTAGTTTGATCCACTCATGAAAGAAGATACTTTTTGAATAGTTTTATATTTTCACACCCAAGAATTCGCCAATAGTCATCTATTTCAGCGGTTATGACCATTCACATATTAAAGGATATATTAACCTTTTGCTTACGGTGGGTCAGCGTCCATCCCAAACGAAGAACCTCTCAAAAAGACAGGTATTTGATATACCCTATCCCAAACAGTTCGATCCCCCTTCGCAGATGTTGGCGCCCATGGACGCCAATGCGATTCATGGGCGCAATTCTTCGTTTGCGATTGACGCTGTCCAATATGTAAGCAAAAGGTTAAAGTGAATGGTAACACGCTATAATTGAATATCATTTGAACCAACAATTTCAAAAAATGTCTTCTAAAGTTAAAAAAAAATAAACCACAAGCTACTTTAAAATTGATTATAGCATGAGAAAGTCGAGTTGAGTGACAATCCAGTTAATTATGAAGTTAATTTTGCACATGAATTAAAATAAGCCTTTCCGAACACATGAAGTTAGACGCTTAAGTTGCTAAATGTTACAAATTTAAAATCAAGTAGTGTTGAATCAACGGCATAAACATTGATTTGTGGATCTTCTCTGTGTAATAAGTTAAGGTCATTGTATTATGTAGGTAAAGTCATGTGCTGCCCACATCGTATTTTTATACTGTGCAATGTAGGTGAAAGTAAAAACCATATTGTTACAAGCGTGTAATATTCTCTCACTGGCGTACCCCGTCTTGTCTTTCGTCTCTATTGCAGACTAAACGGTGCAGCGGAGTGTTTTTCTTCAGAAGACAGCTGTACAATTATTCTTTCCCCAACGTCACTATATGGTTGCCAGAATTTTGAGTCAGAAGATGGGTTATCAGATTTGGTGATTTATCGTCAATTTGATGACTTTCCGAAACGTCGAAGAACTTCGCTAAATAATGACTATTCTACGAGGTATTAAATAATTCTGAAAATTAGTGTAGTAGTGTCGTAGCTGTTGTTTTATGAAATTATTTTCGTCAGTATTTTGAGAACAATATCGCCTATTTTGTGTAATTAGTGAGGCATTTAAGTGCTGTTTCATTGTATATTATTCCTGTTTACTTGGTGCTTGTGAATAAACGTAAATTATCCAGAAACTTGGACTCGATATTGTATCCTGCACGTGCACAAACACGATTTTAGAGGATACATTCGTAACAATATTTATTTGAGGAGATGAATTGATTTTTGTAAAGCCATATATAATCGATTTTTGTATGATTCATAAAAATGCTCTAGATGCTTTTTAAATCTCATCTAATGGAGAACTTCTGCAACATGTGCAGGGAGACGAAATCTTTTATAAAAGAAAAATATATTTTTTCCATTCGAATACAGAGAAGAAAATGCACCTCTAAGAGGAATTTAAAATTTCAAACTTTATCGTTTTCCGATATTTGAAACATTAAAAAGGATATTTGAGCACCTTATTTTCTTTTTCAATTCTATTTCTTCCTCACGTTTACAGGGATTTTTACTTATAGGTATAGGGAAATATTTATCATAAATACATTTGATCTGAACACATTCAAGTGGGAATACGAGGGAGATAAATATATAACGCTAAAAATAAAATATTGACAAGGAAATTCACTTTTAACTTCAGAATTGATATTTTTTTTAAATCCCCTTATCGTCTCTGAGTGTATATGCGTCGTGAAGAGGAACAATAATCGCTAAAATAAACAAAAAGGACATTAATCGTCAAATCAAATTCAGACAGTATATTATTATCCTTATATACATAGTATAATGCATAGGGAAAGCATTGTGACGGGGTCGAAAATTCAAATTCGAGTTTTCGATGGGAGAGCACGTTTCAAGTATCCTGATCACGAATAGAACATTTTTGAGATGATGTCTCTGTGTGTGTGTGTCAGTGAATCTTTGGAGACGATCTCTCACGAACGAATGGAGCGATTCGAATGACATTTGGAACATAAATTGCAATCCGTGAATCTGGAATACTACTGTTTTTATACACAATCGAATGTTCAGAACCCCCTTAAATTTTCGAGTGAAATTTTGAAAAAATCATCAAAAACTCAAAACCTTTAATAAAGTTACTCATGTAGACATTTAATATGTAATTTTTCCTTAGAAAACGATAGACATAAACTTTAGAACGCTAGCATGAAACGTTCTCGAGATATTGCACATTTTTCAAATAAATTTATCAAAAAATCCCATAAATTAAAAAAAAAATATTAACTGTTGAGAAACCTGTTCACTTTTCATATGTAATATCATGCGATAAATTTGGAAAAATCATTGTCCTGGATCTAGCTCGTTTCATTCATGTGAAGAGATACTTTGAGTAATAATTTTGTATTTGAACGCCAATAGTCCTTTATCTGCTATAAGAATAACTTATTTCTCCGTCCATAACGCTTGTCAAGATTTTAGCGACGAATTTGGCGGAGGTTTTTTTTAAATGTTAACAAATTAACGAAAATCTCGCCAAATGGATTTACTCTAAATCAATGAAAATGACGTTTAATTGACGAAAATTCAATATCTGGGAAAGAATATAAGTATCTACTATAAGAAGAACCTATTTTTTTTACTGTAAAAGTAATAAATTCATTGCATTATATAAGGAAAGTCATGTGTTGCCCACATCAGATTGATTTGAATTGTAATAATGAGGTTTACCAAGTTACGTTTCAAATACCGTGATCGTTCATTGACGGTATTCTTCAAATCAAAGAATTAAAAAATATTCTATAATTAATATATTTATCTGAAAATGTTGAACTAATTGGCAACATACAGTGGAGGGATAAAAAATATTGTTTCCATGGAATTAGAGAGAAGGAGATAAAACTTTTTGCCAGAATGATTTAAGAATTATTTCCAGCTGTCGCCGGTGTTAGTAAAGTAGCTGTTGTTGGTAGTTGACCCAGCAGAAATACGTAGCATTTAGTATTTGTACTTTTGATTATTATTAAAATAAAGGTTTCCTAATTATGAGTATAATTAACCAGTATTTCTTCCTAGTTGTAGTTGAATTTTTCATAGTTGTAGCCAGAATATAGGGAGATGAAAATAAGTTAGAAAATAAAATAACTTTGAATACGAAAGAATGTTCCTTATTGTTTTAGTTCTACCTTGCATTGTGCTAATGATATAATTTTTCAGACTTGATAGTTTAAATAGATATGTTAGGCCTATCGTCATAGAAATTCATATAATGCAGGACTACTGAACTTATCCCAGCGCCACCTGACTGACTGTCTCAAACGAAGTTCTAAATATGAAGTTTTGACTCCTTACTTTACCTGCATGATTGTTTCACATATCATCATTTTAATGTTGACAAACTGTAGAATGCGCTCCCTTTTTAATGCTTAAATTCGAAACAGCTTTTGATATTCAGAACAGTTAATTAAAAGTGTAGGTGTCACATTGAGTTACTACTGGTCATTCCCACTATGCAAAGCGGGGATGTAAGCTATATTATACGGCTAACATGCAATATTACACAAAGAACGTGTTAACATTAATGTCAATCTCATTCCAATCATAAGAAAAGGCATGTTTTGCAAAATGTTGTATTCTAACGCATCAAATTCTCCACTTGTTAGTCTGAATAATGCTCTTTAACATAAAAATGGGCACTCAGCCCGGCAACTAAATCAAAAAATATGATATGGGCAGCACACGACATTCCTTATATAATGTAATGAATTTACTACTTTTACAGTAACAGAAAAAAAGATTATTTTTATAGTAGATATTTATATTCTTTCTAAGATATTGAATTTTCGTCAATGAGTCGTCATTTTCATTGATTTAGCATCAATTTTATCTATTTGGCGAATTTTTCGTTAATTTAGCAACATTTAAAAAAGTCGCCAAGTTGGAGACATTCCACCAAATTTGTCGCCAAACTCTCGCCAAGCGTTATGGACGGAGAAATAAGTTATTCTTACAGCAGATAGATAAATGACTATTGGCGATCAAATACAAAAGTATTACTCAAAGTATATTTTTTCATGAATGGAACGAGCTAGATCCACGAGAATGATGTCACCAAATTTATCGCATAGTATTACATATGAAAAGTGAACATGTTTCTCAATAGGAAATATTTTTTTTTATTTAATATGATTTTTTGATAATCTTTTTGAAAAATGTTGCAATATCTCGAGAACGGTTCATGTTAGCGTTCTAAAATTTTTGTCAATCGTTTGCTAATGAATAATTACATAAGAAATGTCTATTTGCGTAATTTTATTAGAGATTTTGGTTCTTGACGATTTTTTCAAAATTTCATTCGAAAATTTAGAGGGGTTCTGAACATTCGATTACGTATAAAACCAATAGGCTTCCAGTGTTCACCGATTGTAAATTTTGTACCAAATTTCGTTCGAGTCGGTCCATTCGTTCGTCAGTTATCGCCTCCACACACACACACACACACACATACTTTCACACACACACACATACTTTCACACACACACATACATTCACACACACACACACATACTTTCACACATACATGCACACTTTCACACACACACACACATACTTTCGCACACACACACACACACAGACATCACTTTAAAAATGTTTGATTCGTGATCAGGAATGCTTGAAACGTGCTCTCCCGTCGAAAACTCGAATTCGGATTTTCGACCCCGTCACACTTTCCTTATACATTATGTATATAAGGAAAGTAAAAATTATCATCCTGACGTCATGGGAATTAAATTTCATCATTCGTGATGTCATTGGCTTAACTTTGAGTGGAGTTGCCAAAACACAAAACTTTTTCCCATTACAGTAAAAAATTGTTTGTTGATACCGAAGTGGTAATACCCAGACGCAAACAACTCGCTCAAATATTTTTTTTAATTTCACTGTAAACAAACACATGATCTAATGACATCGCAGTAAATTTAGCAACTTCATTGGAGTAAGATGACAGTCGCAGTTACTAAGTTCAGTTCCTCTTGAGAGCCAAAGAACAACATGCGCATGTTCTTAATTCCCATGCCGTCATATGCGCAGAGTCAAGTAAAAATAATTAAGTCAGTTATGCCCCGGGACGACACCCCATAAGACTGTGTGTCCGTACGATTTTCTAAGATTGAGCCGATAACATAATGCTGTTAAGGAAAGTAGTATGTTGAACACATTAGCCATTTTTTCACAGATATGCATCATGCGTTTGCCTAGCCTCATGGCTAAAAAATATATTTGCTCTAATGGTTTTAAAGGCTATTCTTTTCCAAACCCTTTATTGACAAAACATCCAGCGACCCCATTGCATTATTCTCGTGATAAATTATCCCCAAAGATTAGGGAAGCAGACATGAAGACTGGTTGGCAAAGTAAGTTCTTTCACGGGGGGAGGTTTTGAGGGAAAAAAATCCCTACAACAATGCAGAAACGTTCATTATCTTTTCAGTAACGCGTGTCATTGTGGAAGAATAACGTAAAAAAATATGGTTGTGTTCGATGGTCTTTAAATTCGACTAAAGAAATTAATTATCGTATGCACCACATAGGCACAATTCGATTCTTTCCCTCCCTACGAGTTTGTACTTTCTCTATGTAGTAATGTGTAGGAAAGTATTGTGACGGGGGTCGAAAATTTGAATTTCAATTTTTGACAACGTTTTGAGGTGATGTTTGAGTATATATATCTGTGTATGTTGGCGTATGTGTGTGTTAGCGTTTGCGTGTATGTGTGCATGTTGGCGTGTGTGTGTGTGTGTTAGCGTGTGTATTTGTTGGTGTTTGCGTGTGTATGTGTTAGCGTGTGTGTGTATGTGTTAGTTTGAGTGTTTGTTAACGTGTGTATTTGTTAGCGTGTATGTTAGAGTTTGTATGTGTTACCGTGTATGTTAGCGTTTGTGTGTGTGTGTGTGTGTTAGCAAATGTGTGTGTATGTGTTTGTCAAGGTGTGTGTATACTATAGTGTGTGAGTTCATGAGCCTGTGACTGCAATATCTCACGAAGGAATGGAGCATCGATTATTGCAATCAATGAATACTGGAATGCTACTGATTTTAAACGCGATTAATTATTCGAAAGTTTCGAATGAATTTTGGAAAAGAAATAAAAAAATCAAGGCTTTCAATAATGATAAATAAATAATCACATCGTAATTTTTCATTAGAAAATGATAATATGCATAAATGTATATATATATATATATATATATATTAGATGATATAAACATTAGAATGCTAGCATGAACCAATCTCGAAACGTACAGGTGAAAAGCTGCAAGCATTTAAAATTTTTCTTTGAAAAAAAAAATGAAGCCAATGCTCATCAGAAAAGTAAATTAAATTAATTGTGAAATATTAAAATATAGATCTACCCAATTTCTTCAACGATTTTGGCTTCCCGTGGATTCCCTTACTTTTCCTGTATTTATTCATGGCTAGGAAAGTAAGAAGAGTTAAAACACTGCAACAGAACTTCGAAGTGCAAACCTCATTATAGTAGCCAATAAGAGAAATGTCACGTGATCTCTGTGTGTGACACTAAAGGGGGGAAATCGCATTTCCTAATAACTGAAATCACAGGTGTGGGTCACTCTTACACACCAAATGATTTTATACACCGGTGGTGGGCACTCAAACTTTTGACGTAAAATGATACACACGGTGTGTATCAAAGCACGCGATTTATATCTGCACCGACTGATCTAGAAAAAGTAAAAATAAGTACTGGAGGGTTAAGAAGACGCAGTTGTCACATGATAAACCCATGATCCAATATTTCGGGGGTGCGATCTAGAGTTAACGATTTTATTTTGGGGGAGCAGCCATGGATACCAGCTGCACTCCAAAACAGGAAGTGCACAGTTTCTTTGGAGATCGCATTTTACCGAAATATGCAACTTTTTCCGAGTCGAGAGGGATCAAAGATTTGTCGGGCCTTTTAAATTAGTGGCCGAAGGGATATCGGTTGCTGGGGCTTGAAAAAGGGGTTTTGGCCAGAGGGGTTTAAAAAGCCAATGATGTTGCTTTTGGGTCAAGGGGTTACGCCCCAGAAACCAATGAGAGGGTTTTCAGTGTCTCAGAGGCGTGTTTTAAAATTGTGTCTTCATTAGTGATGTTACAAATGTCAGAACGGGCTTACTGGACAGAAAAAGGTAATGAAAAGTGCTACACAATAAATCGCAGCTCTTGTGGTTATAAAGCCTACGTCAACAGCCATGTTTCAGTCGATGCCAAGTGCAAGGCAACACGTATAAACATTTCCACTTACAGACATTTACACGTTCGATTCATTTCTACAGTACAGATTGCTCCATGTTCCACTCATTCCTGCAATACAGATGCTTCCACGTCTCAGTCATTTCAGCAGTACAGATGTTTCCATGTTCCACTGATTTCTGCAATACAGATGTTTTCCACGTTCCAGTTACTTCTCCAGTGCAAACGTTTTCAAATTCCAGTCAATTGTATGCTGGCAGACAGCGAATTTTGTGTTTCATATTTGACTCTTTGTTTACGGAGCAGTACACAAAGACACTCCTTATTAATGCTTTTAATCAAGAGCAACACTTTTGATAAACTGTCTTCAAATCGATAAATTCCATTCATCCCCGTCATGAAAAATGGAACGTATGCAGGTGTAGTATTTCCTCAATGACGACGAGGCCAATGAGGATACAATGAATTAGCTGTATTTAGGGATACCTAATCCCAATGACTTTTTCCTTTAGATAGTGGTTGAAAACTTTTGGAAAACCATAAAAACATTTTCAGTGAAAAAAATAATTTAGACTAGATGACTGTTACATCCGAGTGCAAAACAAACGATAGACTGTCTGATTTGTTGTTCTCCTAGTGAATTAATTGATCAAATTGTTTTATATTTCATTTTATTGTATTGTGTTTATGGTGGTATTTGTTTATTCATGTGCATTATGATGTTTTATATTGTTATATCATACAGGAAGAAATTTCAGTTTTTGGAATTGGTTTTATGTCACTGGAAGGAGGGCGTTTTACGATTCAGCACATTTTGATTTTCTTTGTGTTTAATTGTAAAATTTTTATATTTTTAAATTTTGATTTTTAATAGCGTTAAACACTTATATTCAAGCGTTCAATGACTTTTGAACATTTTGTAAATTCCCAAACGTATTTAATATTTTTAATTTCATTTTTTATAAAATTTTAAACTACACTGTTAAGATTAGAAGAGTAGATATTGCCATTACAATATTCATAAATATTGTTTGTAATTTTAAGTTTCCCTTTTCGGTAACTCGGGATAATAACATAGACTTTTTCTTACAGTTGTTTATTTAGTTTTAAATAGTCTACTTAGACAATTGTTTTAGTTTGAAAAATCAGAGTGACATATTTGCAACAGCTATAAAAACATAAGGCTCTTTTTTAACACATTTGAGAAAAAGTTAGGTAGATTTGGGGTTAAAGGCTATTACAAACTAGGGAAGTAACGCTCAATTGCTCCAAATAAATATTAAAAATAACCATACGCAGTGGATTTTCATGCTATGCAATATGTATCTCATAGCCCGCCAACGTTCTTTGAAGAGGGCAATCCTAGGTTTCACTTATTACAATTTGCTGCGACCTTATGCATAGCAGCCTTCTGGATATCAATTTAGAGTACATAACAATCACTTGATTAAAATAAATCAGATTTTATATAAAATATATTTCTAAAATATTACTGGTACATATCGGCCATACTCAAAATATTTCACATTTTGCATTTCAAGTGGTTGGACGATAGAATAATGTTATTCGTTTAAGGTTTAACCATGTATTGATCAAATGGTTACCGTCGAAAAAATTCACCTATGACCTGTTAGGCCATAAACAAAGTGAAATGAAGTGTTTTATATTGTTATATCATACAGGAAGACATTTCAATTTTAAGAATTGGTTTTATGTTGCTGGAGGTAAGGGCGCTTTGCGATCCAGCACATTTTGATTTTCTTAGTGTTTAATTGTAAAATTTTCAAAATTTTTAAATTTTTATTTTTAAATTATTTTAAATTTTGAATTTTTAAATTTTGAATTTTTGGATTTTGGATTTTTTTTAATGTTGAAATGGAGGTAATATTGTCATATGGTAAACCCAAGATCCAATATTTCGAGGGTAAGATCTAGAGTAAACGATTTTAATTTGGAGGAGCAGTCATGGATGTCAGCTGCACTCAAAAACAGGAAGTGCGGAGTTTCTTTGAAGATCGCATTTTATCGAAATATGCAACTTTGTCCGAGTCGGACGGGATCATACGGTTGGGTCTTTTGAATTAGAGGCCGAAAGGATATTGGTTCGTTGGGGCTGGAAAAAGGGGTTTTGACATGAGGTGTCTAACAAGCCAATGCTGTTGTTTTTGGGTCAAGGGGTTACGCCCCAGAAATCAATGAGAGGGTTTGTTACGTCTCAGAGGCGTATTTTAAAATATTGGAGAGAGAGACAGTTTTTAGAAATTGTAAAAAGGGGATGAGAGAATTCACTCCGACCCGAGCGAATAAAGAGCTCTTTTGACAATCGGCTCCGCTGAGAGATGAGAAACCAAAGGGTGCGAAACCGACTACGGCAAGTAATAGTGAGGAGTTACCCATTTTGCCCTTCTTAATATGTATTATTTTCTCTCTCTCTCTCCAATGTGATACCTACTAGTTAACGTTAGTCAGGCAGTTTTATGCTAGGTTACCATCTGTTTCAATTTAGTCTGTGAGACTCTATACAATTGTTTATTGAATTGATATTCAATCCAATTATTTTAATATGGAAATGTTTTGTTTAATTTAATGTTTGTAAATAAATATTTATGTTTCTTGTAAAGAAATTTTATGTATTTGTTAAATTACACACTGCGTAATCCTTTTCGCGCTCTTACCGAGCGTGTCCTATAGGAGGTAGATACCTCAGGACAGTGGTGAATATCGTGAATCCGAGTAAAACTGTACGAGTAACTGGAAAAAGTTATTCTGAAAGTTAAAAGTTATTTGTATGGTGTTTAAATCAATTTTCCTACTCGAAAGGGATAGTAGACAAACACACAAACATTCACACAAACAGACACACACACGCTTATCATCATCATCGTGTTACAAATGTTCGATTCGAGTTCAGGGATGCCTTGAAACATGACTTCGAAACCTCAAAGTCGAATTTTTGACCCCGTCACTTTAATACTTTTTCTGTGCACCATACTGTGTATATGCGCAAAGTAATAAAAAATACTTAGTACTTCTACATTAGTTTGAATCGTCTTCCCGACAGTCCAAACCGTTATCCTTCTGATAGGTCGGACGATCCTTCTGGTAGGTCGCACCTTTCTGGTAGGTCGGACGATCTGGATCTAAGAAAAACAACTAGTTAGAATCTTCGATTTGGTATCATTCGATTCATCTCAGCTTCCAGATTTACAAAATAATCATTCAATTATTTTGAAAGCTTGAATGATTGATGGCTTTCGTTAAACAGGGAATTTCGGAAACGTTTTACCAGTTTGCGTCTCAAAAATAATATTTACACCAATTGATATATTTTCACTTAATGTCACGTCTTCTGACTACTTACCATTCAGAACGCACAATCCGTGTGTGAAATGGCTAGTTCAAACAGAACATCAAAAAATGCACACGCCAGAACAATCTCTGCAGTAAGATACGATACTTAATTGTTTCTACAAAGTCGACATAAATGCATAAAATTCGATTTTGTCCGTGTTCGTAATCTTTCAAACTGAGAAATCTATCAGAATTTTTTTACACAACTCTTGTTATTCTCAACGCAAAATCGTTACAAAAGGGTTTTTTTCTACTCTTGTGTCACTTCATCACACCATAAATGTTCGGCGTTTTTTGTTTTGTCAATACCACGTTGCCCCTTTGTTTGAGAACAATTGCTCCATCTCTAAAAATACTACTTTTTATTTATATTGATGAAGAATTATCTATTAGGTGGAAAGGAACTTACACAGATGAACATTATGATGAAAAATATCTGTGTTTTGTGATTATTTCATGGATGTGTTTGAAAACTATTTCAAGAAATACAGGGTTAGCAAGAAATAAGTTTCCCACTTAAGAGGGCTCTAGAATGCGTTCTATTGAGCCAAAGGAGATAAAATTTTGAATTCAGATTATTCAAATGGTGCCCTTGACATTTATTAAATCAAAAATTTTAGTACAAAAATCCGCCGATAGGTAACGCTGTAATACATATAATAACATTTAATAGACTTTATAAATGTTAAATAATATTAAAAAAGTAGCATTGCAACTGCTCAATATGTCCCCTTCATGTTCAATAATGTGCTCTAATCGCAGAACCATATTTTCTACAGCTGACGAGAATGAATCTGCCGGAATATCAAGAACATGGCGCCGAATGCTGTCCTTCACTCCGATCAGCTGTGGAAAATATGGTTCTGCGATTAGAGCACAATGTTGAACATGAAGGACATATTGAGCAGTTTTAATGCTACTTTTTTAATATTATTTAATATTTATAAAGCCTATTAAATGTTGTTATGTGTATTACAGCGCCACCTATCGGCGGATTTTTGTACCAAATATTTTGATTTAATAAATGTCAAGCGCATCATTCGAATTATCTGTATTTCAAATTTTTTCTCCTTTGGACCAATAGAAGGCATTCTAGAGCCCTCTGAAGAGGGAAACTTATTTCTTGCTAACCCTGTATGTGTGAAATGGCTAGTTTAAATCGAATAATGTTAATAACTTCTAAAATGCTCCGGAGTTCTTTACCCCCCTCACCCCCACACACGTACATCCGTCTCTTTCTAAGAACAGACGGAGAAAATACTCGCATAGGCATCCTTTCCCATGACATAAATCTAGGGTTGTCATATGACTAAGTTCAAAAAGGGGTTGCCATATTTGACGACATTTTTTGACTTTTCGAAGGTTCGATAAACACCTCTAAATAACCAGTATTCTATAAGATATGACAGATTTCAAGAAGTTTCCATAGATAGTTTATAAAAGAAGTCATTATTCAGTTGGAGAGCATGGAATGACGGGATACGATACATATTGAACTGTGATATTCGTTCATATTTTGAGAATAGTAGTTGCTGTTATGTGAAATAAGTTACGTCATTGCTTCGATAATAGTATTGGTGGTTTTGAGATTAGTGGGGCATTTAAGTGCTGTTTTATTATTAACACTTTACAACATAGTTGAAAAGTGTTTATGACTTTGTTCATTCATTGTGTCTGTCTGTCCGTTAGCACGATAACTGCCGTAAAAATGACTTTATCAAAATGAAAATTTAGTATGTTGTTCAGACGATCTGTGAGACCTATGGGAATATAAATGAATAATATCACCCAATTAGTTTAGGATTAAACCCGGGTTGAAAAAATGAAATACATTGAAACCTAATTTTTCAAACATTTTTTAAGTGGATTTAAAATTCACGAACTGCTTCGAAAATTTCAGCAAATATTCAAATTATCCCATGAAATATATAAAAAAAAATTCAGCAAAATATATTCAGTAGATTTTTAAATAAAAATTAAAATAATAATTACATCATTTATATGAAGAGATCACGGGATCATTATATGAAGAGATCACGGGATCATTATATGAAGAGATCACGCGACTCACATCAAAATAAAATATGGCATCCATTTTGTGTGAAATCGTGATTTTTAAAGTTATTTTTATATTCATACTAGCAGCATACCCGTTCTTCGTACGGAGTATATAATATAAAGAAACTTGAAATTCATAATCATGCCCAAATTCTTATAGTATACTAAATGACATGTTTAATCAAAATATTCTGTTAAAATATTTAATATAATGCTCCTAAAAAGAAATTTAAGAATCTCTGTTCTCGCTATATAAAATTATCTTCATGGACATATCTGAAGAATAAAACATCTTGGACCCCTTATGTAAGCAAATATAAAAAAAATATGGAATTGAATCAATATATGCAAAATAAAAGCGTTAAAATTATATGGGACCCGTACTAATTATATACGCGAATATTAGAAAATATAACCTGTATTAGTAGATTACATGTATAAATTGAAAATACCAATAAACCCGTAATCTTTAAATCTGAAGACAGTCATTTATTCCAATATATGTCAAAATTAAAGTGCTAAAATTATATGGGGAGATATACACGTACTACTTATAATGTCCGATTATTAGTAGAAGATTACCGTTTTGCAATATGAGTCACAAATGTTTTTTGGTAAAATACAACAGACGACGTAATAAATTGAATATATAATTAATCCCCTTAATCTTCATACCAGAAGACTGTACTTGATTCCAATATATATGCCAATATATGTCAAAATATATGCCAATATACCTGTACTACTTATATTCTCGTAGGTTAGAAGATATACCCGTGCATTCCTAGAAGATTACTCGTACAACGTACAATATGCGTGTGTCAGCAATTTTTGCCGCAATAAAACAATGGCGTAATAACTTAAAAATATCAATAATCCCTGAATCAATAATCCCGGAAAATATCAATAATAATAATGTTTAAACCTGAGGAGTATAATTGATATTATCCAGTCCAAAATGAAATGGCAATGAAATTTATTTTATATACATATCTTCATTATTCAAATCGGAAAGGATTTAATAAAAATCGTCTGCCGCATAAACACATTGGATTTAAATCCGTTGCTAAGCGACATGATATGATTTGCTTCAAATAAATTGGTAGAAAAAATATCGTCTAAATAGTTATATTTCTATGGAACATTTAGCGACAGTTTCGTCAAATTAGCGACATTTTAAAAAATCGCCAAATTTATCGCCAAGTGGGACTGTAGAACTGACAGTTCCACTTTGCGACAAATTGACGAAATATCATCACAATACTATCCCCTAACAAAAAACAATTAATATCATTTATGTAGCGCAATTTTATCAATTTCAAGATATTTTTATAGATTTGAAAAAATTTTTATCAATTTGGTGACATTTTAAAAATTCGCTAAATGTATTACTAAGTAGGATGGTTGGTCTGACAGAGAAATGCTAACCAAACATCATTTCAGTACTCTCTTCTAACAAAACAAAAAAAAATTTCATTGATATGAAGAAGACACAAGCCACACGACCAACCCGAAGGTTTATGGCAGCTGGTTGTGTGTCGTTTATATCAATTTGGCGACATTTCCGTCAATTTGGCAAAGTTTAAGAAAAGTTGTCAAATTAGCGATATCCCTCCAAATTCGTAGCTTTGAATTTGCAGATCTGAATGAAACATTCTTATCCCGTTTCAATATACTAAATGAAAACACTACAATTGTATTAGAAGATATACCGGCTCTACTCTTTTTCTGTTTCAAGAATCGGCTATATGAATTTATTGGCTAAACACAATATATCAGTTTAGTAGCTAAATACGATATAAGCTTGAAAACTCTTTGCTTAAATAAATGAAATTGATGTACGCAGTCAGCAATTAATATAATTAAAAGAAAAATAAAACCGTCTCTATTCATAAGATATACTTTTATATCCATTTATCCATTTATTTATTATTTAAATCGAAAAAAAATAATAAAAACATTAACAAACACATTTAATTTAATTGCGATGCCGAGCAACATGATATATCCTCCTAAAATGTTAAAATTTATTAACCACTAACAGCACACCCGTTATTCGTACGGAGTGTATAATTTAAAGAAACTTAAAGTTCACAATCATGTGCAAATTCTGTTAAAATATTAAATTTATTGCTCCTAAAGAGAAGTTTAAGAATATATATTCTCACTATGCAAAATTATCTTCACGATCAGATCTGAAGAATAAAACATCCTGCCCCCTTTTGTAAGCAAATTTACAGAAGAAAAAATAGGAAATGAATGAATATATGCAACCCCGTACTAATTATATTGTCGCAGATCAGAAAATATGCCAATGTGTTAGTAGAAGATTACTCGTATTACAATATGCGTCTCAAAAATATTTGCCAAAATAAAAGAGATGACGTAATAAATTGAAAACATCAATAATATCCGTACTCTTTATACCAGAAGGTCGTAATTGATTCCAATATATGCCAATATATATCAAAACATATGTCAATATACCTGTACTACTTATATTCTCGTAGATTAAAAGATATACACGTGTATTTGTAGAAGATTCGTACAACATACAATATATGAGTTTAAACAATTTTTGTCATAATAAAATAATTGCATAATAACTTGAAAATATCAATAATCCTTGAATCAATAATCCCCGAAAATATAAATAATAATAATTTTTAAACCTGAAGACCGTAATTGATATTATCCAGTCAAAAATGCTATAAGAAAAATCAAATCGTTCTTTTCTAAAATATAGTTTTATATCCATTTATTTATTATTCAAATCGAAAAAATAATTATTAAAATTAACAGACAGATTTAATTTAATTGCGTTTCTGAGTAACATGATATAAGATAGAATCTTATAACATGTTAAATATGTCATGTCTTATAACATAAACTGCGAAATTAAATAACGATTTTGATTTCTCTATACTTCTCATTGTTCCGTAAAAGCTTGTTTTAAATAAACCATGAACCATGGAGATAGATTTCCCCTTTAAATCATGTTTCAAACAATTCATGTCTTCAGAAAGTGACTAATTAACGCAAAAAATCTCCCATCAAACTCAGAGATTAAATTTTAATTCACTTTCAAACGATTTTCAAACTTTTCGTTTGGATAAACCATGGAGTTAGGGAGTAGAACTCCTAGGAAAAAGTTCCGTTTTTCATTAATATCTCGACAACCCCAGGTCTTAGAAACTCGAAACTTGGACAAAATTTATGGGGGGATATTTCAAGGCTATTCACCAAATTTCATTAAATTCGGTTCAGCCGTTTTTCCGTGATGATGAGACAAACGAAAATTTCGTTCTTTACTAATATCTCGAGAACCACTGGTCGTAGAAACTCAAAACACGGATATAATTTTAAGTGGGGCTATTTCTGGGCTACCCACAAAATTTCATCAAATTCGGTTCAGCCGTTCTCCCGTGATGGTGTGACAAACAGACAGACAGACAGACAGACAGACAGATTTTCATTTTTATTTATATAGACTAGCAGCATACCCGTTCTTCGTACGGAGTATATAATATAAAGAAACTTGAAATTCATAATCATGCCCAAATTCTTATAGTACACAAAATGACATGTTTAATCAAAATATTCTGTTAAAATATTTAATATAATGCTCCTAAAAATAAGTTTAAGAATCTCTGTTCTCGCTATATACAATTATCTTCATGGACATATCTGAAGAATAAAACATCTTGGACCCCTTATGTAAGCAAATATAAAAAAAAATATGGAATTGAATCAATATATGCAAAATAAAAGCGTTAAAATTGTATGGGACCCGTACTAATTATATACGCGAATATTAGAAAATATAACCTGTATTAGTAGATTACATGTATAAATTGAAAATACCAATAAACCCGTAATCTTTAAATCTGAAGACAGTCATTTATTCCAATATATGTCAAAATTAAAGCGTTAACATTATATGGGAAGATATACACGTACTACTTATAATGTCCGATTATTAGTAGAAGATTACCCGTTCTGCAATATGAGTCTCAAATGTTTTTTGGTAAAATACAACAGACGACGTAATAAATTGAATATATAATTAATCCCCTTAATCTTCATACCAGAAGACTGTACTTGATTCCAATATATATGCCAATATATGTCAAAATATATGCCAATATACCTGTACTACTTATATTCTCGTAGGTTAGAAGATATACCCGTGCATTCCTAGAAGATTACTCGTACAACGTACAATATGCGTGTGTCAGCAATTTTTGCCGCAATAAAACAATGGCGTAATAACTTAAAACTATCAATAATCCCTGAATCAATAATTCCGGAAAATATCAATAATAATAATGTTTAAACCTGAAGAGTATAATTGATATTATCCAGTCCAAAATGAAATGGCAATGAAATTTATTTTATATACATATCTTCATTATTCAAATCAGAAAGGATTTAATAAAAATCGTCTGCCGCATAAACACATTGTATTTAAATCCGTTTCTAAGCGACATGATATCATTTGCTTCAAATAAATTGGTAGAAAAAATATCGTCTAAATAGTTATATTTCTATGGAACATTTGGCGACAATTTCGTCAAATTAGCGACATTTTAAAAAATCGCCAAATTTATCGCCAAGTGGGACTGTAGAACTGACAGTTCCACTTTGCGACAAATTGATGAAATATCATCACAATACTATCCCCTAACAAAAAACAATTAATATCATTTATGTAGCGCAATTTTATCAAAGATATTTTTATAGATTTGAAAACATTTTTATCAATTTGGTGACATTTTAAAAATTCGCTAAATGTATTACTAAGTAGGATGGTTGGTCTGACAGATAAATGCTAACCAAACATCATTTCAGTACTCTCTTCTAACAAAACAAAAAAAAAATTTCATTGATATGTAGAAGACCCAAGCCACACGACCAACCCGAAGGTTTATGGCAGCTGTTTGTGTGTCGTTTATATCAATTTGGCGACATTTCCGTCAATTTGGCAAAGTTTAAGAAAAGTTGTCAAATTAGCGATATCCCTCCAAATTCGTAGCTTTGAATTTGCAGATCTGAATGAAACATTCTTATCCCGTTTCAATATACTAAATGAAAACACTACAATTGTATTAGAAGATATACCCGCTCTACTCTTTTTCTGTTTCAACAATCGGCTATATGAATTTATTGGCTAAACACAATATATGAGTTTAGTAGCTAAATACGATATAAGCTTGAAAACTCTTTGCCAAAATAAATGAAATTGATGTAAGCAGTCAGCAATTAATATAATTAAAAGAAAAATCAAACCGTCCATTCATAAGATATACTTTTATATCCATTTATTTATTATATAAATCGAAAAAAAATAATAAAAACATTAACAAACACATTTAATTTAATTGCGATGCCGAGCAACATGATATATCCTCCTAAAATGTTAAAATTTATTAACCACTAACAACACACCCGTTATTCGTACGGAGTGTATAATTTAAAGAAACTTAAAGTTCGCAATCATGTGCAAATTCTGTTAAAATATTAAATTTATTGCTCCTAAAGAGAAGTTTAAGAATATATGTTCTCACTATGCAAAATTATCTTCACGATCAGATCTGAAGAATAAAACATCCTGCCCCCTTTTGTAAGCAAATTTACAGAAGAAAAAATAGGAATTGAATGAATATATGCAACCCCGTACTAATTATATTGTCGCAGATCAGAAAATATGCCAATGTGTTAGTAGAAGATTACCCGTATTACAATATGCGTCTCAAAAATATTTGCCAAAATAAAAGAGATGACGTAATAAATTGAAAACATCAATAATATCCGTACTCTTTATACCAGAAGGTCGTAATTGATTCCAATATATGCCAATATATATCAAAACATATGTCAATATACCTGTACTACTTATATTCTCGTAGATTAAAAGATATACACGTGTATTTGTAGAAGATTCGTACAACATACAATATATGAGTTTAAACAATTTTTGTCATAATAAAATAATTGCATAATAACTTGAAAATATCAATAATCCTTGAATCAATAATCCCCGAAAATATAAATAATAATAATTTTTAAACCTGAAGACCGTAATTGATATTATCCAGTCAAAAATGCTATAAGAAAAATCAAATCGTTCTTTTCTAAAATATATTTTTATATCCATTTATTTATTATTCAAATCGAAAAAATAATTATTAAAATTAACAGACAGATTTAATTTAATTGCATTTCTGAGTAACTTGATATAAGATAGAATCTTATAACATGTTAAATATGTCATGTCTTATAACATAAACTGCGAAATTAAATAACGATTTTGATTTCTCTATACTTCTCATTGTTCCGTAAAAGCTTGTTTTAAATAAACCATGAACCATGGAGATAGATTTCCCCTTTAAATCATGTTTCAAACAATTCATGTTTTCAGAAAGTGACTAATTAACGCAAAAAATCTCCCATCAAACTCAGAGATTAAATTTTAATTCACTTTCAAACGATTTTCAAGCTTTTCGTTTGGATAAACCACGGAGTTAGGGAGTAGAACTCCTAGGAAAAAGTTCCGTTTTTCATTAATATCTCGACAACCCCAGGTCTTAGAAACTCGAAACTTAGACAAAATTTATGGGGGGATATTTCAAGGCTATTCACCAAATTTCATTAAATTCGGTTCAGCCGTTTTTCCGTGATGATGAGACAAACGAAAATTTCGTTTTTTGCTAATATCTCGAGAATCACTGGTCGTAGAAACTCAAAACACAGATATAATTTTAAGTGGGGCTATTTCTGGGCTACCCACAAAATTTCATCAAATTCGGTTCAGCCGTTCTCCCGTGATGGTGTGACAAACAGACAGACAGACAGACAGACAGATTTTCATTTTTATTTATATAGATTTAGTGTTGTATTCGTCCTGAAACCGCTTTCTTTTTGCTTAAATCATGTGCATCTACATCCTGAAACAACGCAATTGCAATATAGTTGAGTTTAAATGATCATCAAACTTTGGTTATTCCTACAACGAAGCCTACTTTTCACTTATGGAGGATGTAAATATCAAAAGATGTGGAATGAGTTGTATAAGAATTGCTACATTTCTTTAGTGCAAAATTATTTACCCCATAGAGTCTGCAATATAGGTGATATGAATGAAACAATCATTGATTTTACAGAGAAGCAAACGATTTTATGATGAAGTTTAGAGCATAGAGTTAAATTACTTGTACCTCCATGATTTTAAGTTTTAAATAGAATTAAATATTATAGTATTGTGATGAATGAAATGAATGGAAAAATGTTTATGAATGAAATGCTGCTTTTATTTAAAGAGCCAGCCGTTTATATTTCGATGGCGTCATTTGAAAAAGTTCATTTGTTCTCGATGAAGTTTTCAAATATAATAAATTATTGTAGTATTATGATAATTTTAAAAATATTACCGATGAATATATCGCATTTTAGAGATGTTTGAACCAGGCAATTTATATTTCAATGCCGTCATTTGAATGGAGTTCATTTTTTTCAATGAAGTTTTGTTATGAAATGCATGCCCTTGTTCATTAATTATTTTCTTTCAAAATTTAACTTTCGGAGAATTCTAATTTACTTTTGATTCTAAAATTTGTTCTTGAAAATTTATTTCAAATTGATAAAGCGCCATTTCTGTATTTCGGCCTTTTGGATATTTCCCGCCAATTTCGGTAATCCTTGGCGTAGTAATTTGTCCCGCGCTTTTGTACATGTACTTCGAATTTGCATTTCATATTCATTAACATGGAAACTCTTTTTCTTTCGTCATGAACGCGTAATAACATTAAAGACGCTTCGGAGCGGTTTTTGTGATTAGTTCAGTTGGCGATGTAATCATAAGGCAGTAGGACGCGTTTAGCCGCGAGGCTTAAAATGGGACGGTTATTATTGAAAATTATAAGTAATATTAATTAAATGAATGAGTAAAGTATTTTAATAGTAGGGTGAGATGCAGTCAAATCAGGAAATTATTTGTAGTCGATAATTTTGGAATGTATGATAAATTTCTAATTTCAATTCTCAATTATGTTTAATTAAATGTTATCAAATATACTGAAAGCTCTTACTTATCGGGCATTATTGTAGTTATATGAAAATAGTAAATCCTGATGTAATTATATGGATTGAGAAATATCTTATTTAATAAAGAAGATTTAAAAAGTTCAAATGTCGTCGTTCATCGCCCACGCCAACATGCCACTCATCCACCGCTTTCTCCATATGAGTTCGCTCCGTTGTAAGCAGCGATGTTCCAACCTCAGCTAATTGGAAGTATCCGGAGTCCCGAAGTGTTTCTCCGACGTAGCTGATACTTTTTTCGACCTGTTCCGGTATTGACCGCCTGCACTGCTTGCGCTCTTTTTCCCACTATGCCTTCGTAGTTGGAAGCATGCTATCGAAAGCATATGTTGTACTGATACACACACGGTCATATCAGTACAGTTTTAAGTTTTCAAATATAATACATTCATGTTGTATTGTGATAATTTAAGAAATATTACCTAGGAATGTATCGCATTTTAGAGATGTTTATATAAAACTGCATTGAAGTTGTAAAGTGTTTCATAATCAATGCTTTATTCATGATTGATCTTTCTTGTTTATATTGATGAAGAATTATCTATTAGTTCAGAAGTTACACAGATAAACATTATGAAGAAAAATGTCTCTATTTTGCGATTATCTTATAGATGTGTTTGTAAACTATGTCTGAATGCTCGTAATGTTATGGATTTTATATCTGACAAGCAAACATGCAAAAGTAAAAGTGAAAATCCGTTCACATTTGTTGCCGCTGTCATATACACAAAAATTTGAGCACTGATATACAGATGGACACCACTCTAAAAACATTCAAAACGTTTTCAGGGGGTTCTAAAACATATGTTGGCACACAAATCTCGAATTCGAATATTTTCGTGAAAATAATACATTTTCCATACTATATTACATAGTATGAGAAAGTGAAAAAGTTAAATCATCAAGGTATTTAACACGGGAATAAGTAGTAGAGGAAGGACAGTTCAACATCAGCAGGAGGAGCAGAGGAGCACATTCCAATGGGATGACGTCATGATGACGTCACGTTATCTTATCTGATCTTATCAGATGACGTCATGATATCTTATCAGATGACGTCATCGGCTTATCTTATCAGATAAGCTTATCTTATCGGATGACGTCATTGGCTTATCTTATCGGATGACTCATTCGATAAGATTATCGGATGACGTCATGTACTGACACAGACAGTGGGGTTGAAGAAGAACTTGGCGGCCATCTTGGAAATTTTGGTGGCGCCCTCTATTGACAGGTTGGAGAACCGTGTTGGCTAAAAGGAAAGAATTGGTTCTGGACTGAGCTGGATTCGAACTGGGGACCCCTTGCACCGTAGGAGAGTGCTTTAACCAGTATACACTTTGAGACTTGTAAGCAGATAGTGAATGAATGATATCTTTCCTGCGAAAGGAGTTGGGTACTTAGAATATTTTCTGAACTTCTACGAGGCGATGGTGCGAATGAATTAAAATTTTAATTAATGCTTAATAAATGAATAAAATATATTATGAAAAAAAATGGAATATAGTCATAATTGAATTTTAATAAGAGGATTATTTTTTTAATGATTGGGTAATTATTGTTTTTATGAAATGTTTTGGAAAATGCTTGAAGATATTTACGAAAGTTTAGTTGGCGATGATGGCGCCATCTATTGCCACTTGAATGAAATACATGCGACGAATAATAATACAATTAATTTCAGAATGCGGTTTTTGTGTTCTTTTAATTAGGTAGTCGAACGAGGACTTAATAATTTTAGCTTCACGCTCATACATGTTCTAATGAACGAAGATAATTATTTTTTACTTTGGCCGTTCATCAGCGTCCATCAGAATTTTAAAGACGGGGTCTATGCTATGTGTATGTTATTGAATTTTATTCATTTGAATGAAATGATTTTTGGGATGTTTTTGAATGAAGGAATGGGGGACTCCATAGTGAACTACTAGAATATCGCATTTTTGATGTTACCACAAGTTGGGAACAGAATTTGCCCCTTTTAGAAGAGGTGTATCAGCCAAGATTTATGTTTTAAAAGCCTGTGAGATTTTAGGGATAGGTTATAATGCCGACTGAACACGTTTCGACAATTTTTATTTTACTGGGAATGCTGTTAGATTTTTTTTTTTTATGATATTCATAAAAATGCTATGAAACGCGATACTTTAACTATTTAAAATCACACTGAATGTCTATTTTCACCTAAAATGTTATGTATTAGAAAATAGCAAGATCCATTTCTATGTAGAAATAGTACATGCATGTCATACATTAAAAAATAAATGAGTGTATGCCATTTCTAGTTTAGAAAATAGCCTGTAATGTATTCGAAAATCGTACGACCCATTTCTACAAAGAAAGGATATGATCGATTTTCAAATTTAAAAAAAAAAATGATACATGCATGTTATACATTAGAAGAAAAAGTGTTAGTAAAAGTGGGGCATTCATCGAATTCTGCGATGAATTTCCTGACAATATAGTGAAAGTACTATGCGTGATTTTTATACATCCTTTTTAAAATTTTACATGCTACTAAATACAAATTGACTATTTTTTTTACGATGGCCCATAAATTTTCCGATGAATGAGTTTAATTATCCTAAGTTAATAATGAGTTTAACGAATTTTAATTACTTCGAATTTAATTAATTTAAATTCGCATTCAATTTTTTTTTTTCGCAAACTCTTTTTTTTTTTCCAAAAACCTTCTCCAAAGAATGGATTACCTGAAGTATTTTTAATAACATACTGACTTATTTTAAAAGTCCAATTTAAGAGAAAATATCCATTTTAAAGCAAATTGTTTTAAAAGTTCTCATTAGAAGATTCCAGATTTTTTAGATATACACTCATTCAGCCCTTGACATTGAAACCGCAATCTACTATCTCTCACTATCACACGAGATAGTGAATCACCATATACTGACTGGATGAGT
The DNA here is from genome assembly GCA_951213105.1 of Amaurobius ferox. Taxonomy (NCBI): domain Eukaryota; kingdom Metazoa; phylum Arthropoda; class Arachnida; order Araneae; family Amaurobiidae; genus Amaurobius; species Amaurobius ferox. The sequence continues at coordinate 11,178,558 of OX578154.1, read as the reverse complement.
GTGCCTTGTAATTGGTTGAACTGAGAAGAGGGGAGGGGGGAGATGGATTAGATAAGAAAAAGGGTATAAAATGTGTGTGAGACTGAACATTTTTATCTAGTTTTTACTTAGATTTTCTGACTTTCTATAAGTTCTTTCTTCAAGTTCTATTATAGCAAATCCATTCCCAAACGCTACGATGTCTCTATCCAATATATATCAAGTATGTATAATTTTTTTAAATTTATTTCGTACTTATTGTGTGATTGTAAGTTTATGCATATCGTTTGATTCTATATTTAAATAAATGCATTTTATATATTCCCAGCTCAATTTTGGATTATCTGAAGAAGAATTCCAACTCATCTGTAGTGCCGAATCTAACGAGACCCTTACAAACCATGAAACGATTGCAAATCAGGTTAGTCTATTACTTTATCTTCTTTTAAATGGTGCATATTTTTCACATTGTTTTTTTTTTAATGTTTATGAGGAGTTGTAGAAATAGATTTATATTAAAAAAATAATATTTAAATAATTAAAATGTAATATTTCTAATATAGCATAAAATCGTGAGTTTAAATTTCCGAACTAGGCTTTATTTAAACTTTAATTTATCGTGTTCAGAAATAAAACTTAAACGGAAAAATCATCATAGTCTAATACTTCTTTTTTTTTGTATATGAGATTAGACAGCAGTTGAGTTTTTCTTTTTGCATTATAGTGCATATTTCTCACATGAGTTTAAAAGTAAATAAAGTTTAAGAATGTATACCACACGGAGCAGTTTGAACTTTATCGGAATAGTTCCACCGCTGATTTTATTTTGAATGAATCGCATATGTGTTAGTACTAGGGTGAGTGTCGTTTCTATATGAATAATCGTCTATATACGTTTTTGGTTTTAGAAATTTATTTTTTTAAAGTAATAAAACTTATGAATTTATAACACACGGACTCTATCAAAATGGACTCATCGTTGAGTGCATATATATTTTTTAAAACAATTTGTTAAGAGTATACATAGGTAAAGTTTCTCGAAACTCTAATTTGTCTTATATTAGTTTAGAAATTAAACTTAACATTTTAACCTGGTGCTTTTATTTTATTTATTTGATGATTTGATATTTTTTAAATGAATTTGATTTTGAAATTTATTTTAAAACGGAAAGCATAAAACTAAATAATAAAATCATGTTTAGAGAAAAAGAATATTTAATAAGATATAACTTTACATACACTTTTACAAAACATAATAATAAGATTGAAGTAACTTACATATGGAAATGGTCATTCATAGCAGAAAAATACTTCTCTACAGTAAATTGTTCAAAATATTGTGGTATAAGTAATGAAATATTGTTCTGATTTGTTTCACAAAACTCTCGTGCAATTTCTTGAGTGTTTATCAGGAGTAGTTCATGATCGAGCAGTTGATAATCCACAAATTGCATATGATAGGGTAGAATGCAACACTTATGTTTTAAATCGGTACACCCATGACTAGTGCATATATCGCGTTGATACACTTTATACAGCTCTGCACATAAATTTTTAAATATACTCTGCATTAAAAATATTTGTATTTGTTCTGGATGGCATGTAGGAATTGCTTCGACGCACTTTCGTTGCTTCATGATAGAATCGGGTAATATTTTTAAAAGTAATTCACGCAGCACACACTTGGTTACACTCTGAGCAATATTTTTAAGCATACAAAAATGCTCTTCACTTAATGTAATCACCTTCTTTTTGAATTGAAGTGTACTAACACAGGGTGGTAATTGTTGTAAATATAGATTGCGTTGGTATACACATACTAGCAATTCGTTATGGATTACAAAAGATGCATTTTCATGATCCATATTGATGTTCGATATTTTTTTTAAAAATGCACTCCAAGCAGCAGGTGTGAGTGTCACGCCATTGGTGGTAGGCACGAGAACATTAGAAGTATTTGTTTTATAAACACGAAGGTGCACTTTAACATTTCCACGAAAATGTTGCACTGTAACATGCAGATTTCCTCCCAAATTGGAGCGGAACTTTTCTGATGAAGATGACTCGGTCGAAACCGATTCGGTGTGAGTTGTAGCATAGTTGAGGGCTGATGATATGATGTCACACTGGGGTTCTGTAGAATTTATAGATGGAGTATGCATATAGTTCCAATCGATTTCCGGTATAGGCGAAAGCGGAGCAGGCGGTACATACATAGGAAATTGACACTTGCGTTTCAAAGTGGTCTTTTTAGGCATAATTTGTCTAAATGTGAGACTTATTCTAGATTCAGTGACTTCGGGTTCTGCTGAAATTCCATGAGAATAGAATTTATTGGTCGGTGTATGCATTACATACAACGAACCATGTTGCAATGGGAGAGTTAGAGGAGATTGTCCTTTTCTTTCGAAAATGATGGATCTCGTAGCCCCGAAGCTGAGAGCTGCTATGGGTGTTTTGGAGCACAGGGAACTTTCATTATCCTTGTGTTGTCCTATTTTAGAATGTCCATCAGGATAGTGGTTTAGAAGCACAAAATTGTAGTTAAATCCAGTGTGTTCCTCCACTCGAGCTTTAATGTCCGTTAACAGAGGTGTCCATTCCACGGCGGGTACACTACTTCCAGAAAATTCGTAGGATAGTCCGGCATCTCCAAATGCATACACTTTTCGATTAGGCTGGTATGTGCGGCCCTGCACGATGACTTCAGATTGTTGAAAGGGTAGACATTTTAATTCTTGTAGAATTACATCAGCTACATTCACAGAATAAAATTCGCGAACATATTCAATATGCAGCTTTTCGCGTTTAAAAAACACAGACATTTTAAGAAATAAGGAATAGCAACCGTCTACTAGAACAATTGTAGAGCGAATGAGCTCTTATCTGTGCCTGATATGTCTTATCAGTAAATCAGATGATGCAATAAATCACGTGATATGTTTTATCCAATCACGTAACGTCCTTATCGCATCAGGCGTCATTTCTTTAGCGAATCAGGACACGGTTCGTGGTACGTCACGTGACACTTTTTAACCAATCAGATGGCGTTTCGTGCTATGTCACGTGACATTTTTTTAACCAATCAGGTGGTGTTTCGAATATCACGTGATATTGCGTGATCTTTTAAGTACCATTGCGCAGTGGGTAGAACCCACTTTTGCTCGAGATTCGTGTTTAGAAAGACGTGTTTTTCAATTTGTCCTAATTACGATACTTATTACAATGGCAAGTGAATTTCCTCAACATTTTAATCGAGTCATTTCAGAAGTGAGTTAAAGATGTTTCTGACATTAAGAAAATAATTAAATATTTTTAAAATTCAGGATACTTTATTTTGATTATAGTTTTGTAAAATGTTCTAACATATGGCTTTCATTTTAAGGAAAGCCATATGTTAGAACATTTTACAAAACTATATTCAAAATAAAGTATCCTGAATTTTAAAAATATTTAATTATTTTCTTAATGTCAGAAACATCTTTAACTCACTTCTGAAATGACTCGATTAAAATGTTGAGGAAATTCACTTGCCATTGTAATAAGTATCGTAATTAGGACAAATTGAAAAACACGTCTTTCTAAACACGAATCTCGAGCAAAAGTGGGTTCTACCCACTGCGCAATGGTACTTAAAAGATCACGCAATATCACGTGATATTCGAAACACCACCTGATTGGTTAAAAAAATGTCACGTGACATAGCACGAAACGCCATCTGATTGGTTAAAAAGTGTCACGTGACGTACCACGAACCGTGTCCTGATTCGCTAAAGAAATGACGCCTGATGCGATAAGGACGTTACGTGATTGGATAAAACATATCACGTGATTTATTGCATCATCTGATTTACTGATAAGACATATCAGGCACAGATAAGAGCTCATTCGCTCTACAATTGTTCTAGTAGACGGTTGCTATTCCTTATTTCTTAAAATGTCTGTGTTTTTTAAACGCGAAAAGCTGCATATTGAATATGTTCGCGAATTTTATTCTGTGAATGTAGCTGATGTAATTCTACAAGAATTAAAATGTCTACCCTTTCAACAATCTGAAGTCATCGTGCAGGGCCGCACATACCAGCCTAATCGAAAAGTGTATGCATTTGGAGATGCCGGACTATCCTACGAATTTTCTGGAAGTAGTGTACCCGCCGTGGAATGGACACCTCTGTTAACGGACATTAAAGCTCGAGTGGAGGAACACACTGGATTTAACTACAATTTTGTGCTTCTAAACCACTATCCTGATGGACATTCTAAAATAGGACAACACAAGGATAATGAAAGTTCCCTGTGCTCCAAAACACCCATAGCAGCTCTCAGCTTCGGGGCTACGAGATCCATCATTTTCGAAAGAAAAGGACAATCTCCTCTAACTCTCCCATTGCAACATGGTTCGTTGTATGTAATGCATACACCGACCAATAAATTCTATTCTCATGGAATTTCAGCAGAACCCGAAGTCACTGAATCTAGAATAAGTCTCACATTTAGACAAATTATGCCTAAAAAGACCACTTTGAAACGCAAGTGTCAATTTCCTATGTATGTACCGCCTGCTCCGCTTTCGCCTATACCGGAAATCGATTGGAACTATATGCATACTCCATCTATAAATTCTACAGAACCCCAGTGTGACATCATATCATCAGCCCTCAACTATGCTACAACTCACACCGAATCGGTTTCGACCGAGTCATCTTCATCAGAAAAGTTCCGCTCCAATTTGGGAGGAAATCTGCATGTTACAGTGCAACATTTTCGTGGAAATGTTAAAGTGCACCTTCGTGTTTATAAAACAAATACTTCTAATGTTCTCGTGCCTACCACCAATGGCGTGACACTCACACCTGCTGCTTGGAGTGCATTTTTAAAAAAAATATCGAACATCAATATGGATCATGAAAATGCATCTTTTGTAATCCATAACGAATTGCTAGTATGTGTATACCAACGCAATCTATATTTACAACAATTACCACCCTGTGTTAGTACACTTCAATTCAAAAAGAAGGTGATTACATTAAGTGAAGAGCATTTTTGTATGCTTAAAAATATTGCTCAGAGTGTAACCAAGTGTGTGCTGCGTGAATTACTTTTAAAAATATTACCCGATTCTATCATGAAGCAACGAAAGTGCGTCGAAGCAATTCCTACATGCCATCCAGAACAAATACAAATATTTTTAATGCAGAGTATATTTAAAAATTTATGTGCAGAGCTGTATAAAGTGTATCAACGCGATATATGCACAAGTCATGGGTGTACCGATTTAAAACATAAGTGTTGCATTCTACCCTATCATATGCAATTTGTGGATTATCAACTGCTCGATCATGAACTACTCCTGATAAACACTCAAGAAATTGCACGAGAGTTTTGTGAAACAAATCAGAACAATATTTCATTACTTATACCACAATATTTTGAACAATTTACTGTAGAGAAGTATTTTTCTGCTATGAATGACCATTTCCATATGTAAGTTACTTCAATCTTATTATTATGTTTTGTAAAAGTGTATGTAAAGTTATATCTTATTAAATATTCTTTTTCTCTAAACATGATTTTATTATTTAGTTTTATGCTTTCCGTTTTAAAATAAATTTCAAAATCAAATTCATTTAAAAAATATCAAATCATCAAATAAATAAAATAAAAGCACCAGGTTAAAATGTTAAGTTTAATTTCTAAACTAATATAAGACAAATTAGAGTTTCGAGAAACTTTACCTATGTATACTCTTAACAAATTGTTTTAAAAAATATATATGCACTCAACGATGAGTCCATTTTGATAGAGTCCGTGTGTTATAAATTCATAAGTTTTATTACTTTAAAAAAATAAATTTCTAAAACCAAAAACGTATATAGACGATTATTCATATAGAAACGACACTCACCCTAGTACTAACACATATGCGATTCATTCAAAATAAAATCAGCGGTGGAACTATTCCGATAAAGTTCAAACTGCTCCGTGTGGTATACATTCTTAAACTTTATTTACTTTTAAACTCATGTGAGAAATATGCACTATAATGCAAAAAGAAAAACTCAACTGCTGTCTAATCTCATATACAAAAAAAAAGAAGTATTAGACTATGATGATTTTTCCGTTTAAGTTTTATTTCTGAACACGATAAATTAAAGTTTAAATAAAGCCTAGTTCGGAAATTTAAACTCACGATTTTATGCTATATTAGAAATATTACATTTTAATTATTTAAATATTATTTTTTTAATATAAATCTATTTCTACAACTCCTCATAAACATTAAAAAAAAAAACAATGTGAAAAATATGCACCATTTAAAAGAAGATAAAGTAATAGACTAACCTGATTTGCAATCGTTTCATGGTTTGTAAGGGTCTCGTTAGATTCGGCACTACAGATGAGTTGGAATTCTTCTTCAGATAATCCAAAATTGAGCTGGGAATATATAAAATGCATTTATTTAAATATAGAATCAAACGATATGCATAAACTTACAATCACACAATAAGTACGAAATAAATTTTAAAAAATTATACATACTTGATATATATTGGATAGAGACATCGTAGCGTTTGGGAATGGATTTGCTATAATAGAACTTGAAGAAAGAACTTATAGAAAGTCAGAAAATCTAAGTAAAAACTAGATAAAAATGTTCAGTCTCACACACATTTTATACCCTTTTTCTTATCTAATCCATCTCCCCCCTCCCCTCTTCTCAGTTCAACCAATTACAAGGCACACTCATCCAGTCAGTATATGGTGATTCACTATCTCGTGTGATAGTGAGAGATAGTAGATTGCGGTTTCAATGTCAAGGGCTGAATGAGTGTATATCTAAAAAATCTGGAATCTTCTAATGAGAACTTTTAAAACAATTTGCTTTAAAATGGATATTTTCTCTTAAATTGGACTTTTAAAATAAGTCAGTATGTTATTAAAAATACTTCAGGTAATCCATTCTTTGGAGAAGGTTTTTGGAAAAAAAAAAAGAGTTTGCGAAAAAAAAAAATTGAATGCGAATTTAAATTAATTAAATTCGAAGTAATTAAAATTCGTTAAACTCATTATTAACTTAGGATAATTAAACTCATTCATCGGAAAATTTATGGGCCATCGTAAAAAAAATAGTCAATTTGTATTTAGTAGCATGTAAAATTTTAAAAAGGATGTATAAAAATCACGCATAGTACTTTCACTATATTGTCAGGAAATTCATCGCAGAATTCGATGAATGCCCCACTTTTACTAACACTTTTTCTTCTAATGTATAACATGCATGTATCATTTTTTTTTTAAATTTGAAAATCGATCATATCCTTTCTTTGTAGAAATGGGTCGTACGATTTTCGAATACATTACAGGCTATTTTCTAAACTAGAAATGGCATACACTCATTTCTTTTTTAATGTATGACATGCATGTACTATTTCTACATAGAAATGGATCTTGCTATTTTCTAATACATAACATTTTAGGTGAAAATAGACATTCAGTGTGATTTTAAATAGTTAAAGTATCGCGTTTCATAGCATTTTTATGAATATCATAAAAAAAAAAAATCTAACAGCATTCCCAGTAAAATAAAAATTGTCGAAACGTGTTCAGTCGGCATTATAACCTATCCCTAAAATCTCACAGGCTTTTAAAACATAAATCTTGGCTGATACACCTCTTCTAAAAGGGGCAAATTCTGTTCCCAACTTGTGGTAACATCAAAAATGCGATATTCTAGTAGTTCACTATGGAGTCCCCCATTCCTTCATTCAAAAACATCCCAAAAATCATTTCATTCAAATGAATAAAATTCAATAACATACACATAGCATAGACCCCGTCTTTAAAATTCTGATGGACGCTGATGAACGGCCAAAGTAAAAAATAATTATCTTCGTTCATTAGAACATGTATGAGCGTGAAGCTAAAATTATTAAGTCCTCGTTCGACTACCTAATTAAAAGAACACAAAAACCGCATTCTGAAATTAATTGTATTATTATTCGTCGCATGTATTTCATTCAAGTGGCAATAGATGGCGCCATCATCGCCAACTAAACTTTCGTAAATATCTTCAAGCATTTTCCAAAACATTTCATAAAAACAATAATTACCTAATCATTAAAAAAATAATCCTCTTATTAAAATTCAATTATGACTATATTCCATTTTTTTTCATAATATATTTTATTCATTTATTAAGCATTAATTAAAATTTTAATTCATTCGCACCATCGCCTCGTAGAAGTTCAGAAAATATTCTAAGTACCCAACTCCTTTCGCAGGAAAGATATCATTCATTCACTATCTGCTTACAAGTCTCAAAGTGTATACTGGTTAAAGCACTCTCCTACGGTGCAAGGGGTCCCCAGTTCGAATCCAGCTCAGTCCAGAACCAATTCTTTCCTTTTAGCCAACACGGTTCTCCAACCTGTCAATAGAGGGCGCCACCAAAATTTCCAAGATGGCCGCCAAGTTCTTCTTCAACCCCACTGTCTGTGTCAGTACATGACGTCATCCGATAATCTTATCGAATGAGTCATCCGATAAGATAAGCCAATGACGTCATCCGATAAGATAAGCTTATCTGATAAGATAAGCCGATGACGTCATCTGATAAGATATCATGACGTCATCTGATAAGATCAGATAAGATAACGTGACGTCATCATGACGTCATCCCATTGGAATGTGCTCCTCTGCTCCTCCTGCTGATGTTGAACTGTCCTTCCTCTACTACTGGAATATCTGCATGCTTGTCAAATTACGCAGGCATATTATTTCTGGATATCAAATGTTCACGGTCTCTGTCTGATGGCATCTTAAGAAGGTTCTAGCATGGATATAAAACGGAGATAAAATTCCTATGTATGAAATGCTTGAAAATGCCATAATGCCTTGAGAATTATATCTAGGTGTCGCTCGTGTTAGAAAAGTAGCCGCTATTGCAATTTGATATAACAGAAAGGCGTAGTTTGAGTACATGGAGGTAAAAGTAAGGAGTATAATTTTCTATTAAGAAAACGTCAATATTGTTTGAGAAAATCATTCAGGTGGCGCTGGAATAAGAAAAGTAACCCTGCACTGTATGCATTTCTATGATAAATGGCCTATGATATTTATTTAAACCTGTAGTAGCCTGCATTGTATGCATTTCTATGGCGAAAGGTCTAAAATATATATTTAAACTTTCCATTTTGTAAAATTAATTATTAGTGTAATGTAAAGTAGAACTGAAACAATAAATAATATTCCTACGTATCCAAAATTATTTTACCTTCCAATTTATTTTTATTTCCCTACATTATGTACTGTATCCCACAGCCAAAAAAATACTAGCTAATTATACTCATAATGAGGGACTCCTTCATTTAAAAATAATCAAAAATACATATACTCAATACTACGCATTTCTATTTATCAACTCACAATAGCAGCTACTTTACTAACACTAGTGACACCTAGATATAATTTTCAAATCATTGTGGCATTTTCAAGCGTTTCATCCATAGGAGTTTCATCATCTTCTTTATACCTCCATGAACCCAAACCGCATTAATTTTGCATATTTTCTGTACATCTATGTTCTGCACTAGCGAAATTACAATATTTTTTAGTTTAAATGATCAACAAACTTTGATTATTTCTACAACGAAGCCTCATTTTACTGTATGCAGGATGTAAACAAGTTATCGTAAGTTGAGTTGTATAAGAACTGTTGAATTTTTTTTCACCAAAATTGTTTAGTTCCGGAGTCTGGAATAAAAGTGTTATGAATGAAAAATCCTTTGCTTTTACACAGAGAACCAGGTCGGCCAGGCAGGTCCGGCCGTCCAAATAGTTGCTCAAGTCCATTGGATGAGTCGGACGGTCTGGGTTTTCAACAGAAATCCAGGCGGGCGCGATAGCCCAGTGGTTAGCGCGCTGGAGTTGCACTCGGTAGGCCCGGGTTCGATTCCAGCCACTGCCAAAACTGCCGCCGTGTTCACGCGGAGTACGAACACGTTAAACATGTGGATCCGTAAGTCCTTCGGAGTGGTTGGTGGTAGGGGAAGGAGGGTACGGTCTCTGTGGATGCCTCCCCCACTGGGTTCCGATCTAAATTGGGTGGCACTTCCCGATCGTCCAAACAGTTACCTTAGACCTTTTTGGTAGGTCAGACGGTTTGGGTCTCAACAACGACAACAACAGAGAGCCAGGCGATTTATATTTCAATGACGTCATTTAAATAAAGTGCATTTTATTGGATGAAGTTTTAAATTTTCAAATATAACAAATTATTATAGTACTGCGATAATTAAATTATATCAGCCCTAAATGTATCGCATTTTAGAGATGTTTAAATAAAATTAGACAGTTCTAAAGTGTTTCATAATCAATGCTTTATGCATGATTGATCTTTTTTGTTAAATTCTCCTCTAGAAGTGCTGTAATCATTTTCATTTGTGGAATTGTTGTCTTTTGTCTATCTGGCTGTATTGTCAATTCGCATTCTAACTTTTAAAATTATCCACTGGAGGCGCTGTAATCCTATCCATTTGTGAAACTAGCTTCTTTCGTCTATCTGGTTTTATTGGCAAGTTTTTTATCCTACCTTTTTTAATCATCTACTAAGGGCACTGTATCCTCTTCCATTTCATCTGGGAAAGTATATTAGTTATATATACACCTAACTTGTACAGTCTTGCGTCTTGCTTTATACATTTATTGGGGTATTTCATGTCTTTTCGAGTAACACTGTGTACAACATAAACTCCATTCCTATAATTTCATATTAAGTAAGTGTTAGGAACATGTAAAATGCATTCACTTGAGGCTCTCACTAGAGTCTCAAGATAACAACATCTCTACAGGAAGACATTCCTAATATGTGATTGTAGAGTTGCCATAGTTTGACTTTTCGGACGTGGTTGTCATATTTGGCGATTTGTCTTGACGTTTAGTAGTTACTGGAATGTACTAAAACTTTCTCAAAATATCAAATATTCTTACAGATACGAGCAACTTTCTAGAAAATTCTGCAGATGATATATAAAAAGAGCGGTTGCTTAGTCGATTGCTTAATTGATTTGTGAGATACGTCAAAGATATAGTATCGGATATTTTGTGAATTAGTCGAGCATTTAATAACTGTTTTATTGTATTTGACTTTCTAAGACAGTTATTGAGCTGTGTATTGTTCCTGTTTATGCTGATTAGTGAATTTAAATTAAAGTGTTCGTTATCCAGGAATTTGAACACATTCTTGTATCTTGAAAATGCACCTATAATTTCAGAGGGTACATCGTAACATAATAATATATTCAGTTACGTTGGAAAATGTTCCCTATTCTGTTTGCAAATGTAATTTGTGAAAACAAATATCGGATGTGCTCAGCACATGACTTTTCCTGGAGACTCATATTCACGTTCTCTTTATCTCTTCAATAATTTATTAAATTGAGTTTGCACAAAAGAAAAGCCGTAATTATTTTAAATTAAACTGAATGTACTGTTTTAATTTAATTTTCGTTTACATTTGGTAACTGGATTTATTTTCAAATGTGGCGTAGCAAAAATTCAAAAACATTAAAATACTTCGAGAACAGCTACTCCTAGAGTAAAGGGGTTGATTTTATTCGTTTTGTCGTAAAAAAATACGTATAAAATAAGCATTTAATTGATATATTTGAGCATACGTAGTCTTTTACCAGGTTTTTTTCCAAATCGTACCAAAACCGAATAAGATCTAGAGTAACATACAAGGGACTAATCGACCAAATTTTGTGAACTTTGACCAATTAGTTTTTTAGCTAGAGTAGATACGTACGACTTTTGCTGGCCATTTCGCAAGAGGCTGGCCTATTTGCAAAGGCCCGAACCAAACCAAAATCTAATCAGCACCAATGTCACCCACAAGTTAATTAGCTATCAACTTTTATGAAATTTAGTCGATTTGTTTATCAGTTAGAGTGGATGCACACATTGTACAGATAGACACACAGACACACACACACAGACGTCACCCTGAAAACAGTTTTCTCCTTCACCTCATTACCATGTATTGTAAAAAAAAGTCTGATGCACATAACTTTCCTTATATAATGCAATGAATTTACTACTTTTACAGTTAAAAAATGTTAATCTTATAGTAGATACTTATATTATTTACAAGATATTGAATTTTCTTCAATTAGACGTTATTTTCATTGATTTAGAGTCATTTTTATTCGTTTGGTGAGATTTTCGTTAATTTGGCAACATTTAAAAAGTCACCAAGTTGGCAACATTTAGCCAAATTCGTCGCCAAAATCTCGCCAAGCGTTATGGTCTGAGAAATAAGTTATACTAACAGCAGATAATTGACTATTGACGTTCAAATACAAAAATATTACTCGGAGTATCTTTTCTCGTGAATGGAACGAGTTATATCCACGACAATGATGTCACCAAATTTATCGCATGATATTACAAAGTGTACATGTTTCTTAACCTTTAATATATTTCATTTTAATTTATGGGATTTTTTGATAAATTTATTTTTAAAATGTGCAAAATCTCAAGAACGGCTCATGATAGCGTCCTAAAGTTTATGTCAATCGTTTTCTAAGGAAAAATTACATAAGAAATGTCTATTTGTGTAACTCTATTAAAGGTTTTGATTTTTAGATGATTTTTTCAAAATTTCACTCGAAAATTTAGGGGGATTCTGAACATTCGATTGTGTTTTAAAATAATAGCCTACCAGTATTCACGGATTGTGATTTTTTACCAAATTTCATTCGAATCGTTCCATTCGTTCGTGAAATATCGTCTCCACAGGCTCACACACACACACACACACACACAGATATCACCTCAAAAATGTTGGATTCGTGATCAGGAATGCTTGAAACGTGCTCTCCTGACGAAAACTCGAATTCGAATTTTCGACCCCGTCACAATACTTTCCTTATACATTATGTATACAAGGAAAGTAAAAATGTTTGAATATCTGGGAAATTGCAGCTTCATTTACAGCACGGAAAAAATGAAAAAATGTACCTTATAAATCTCTCGTAAAACATTAAAGCAAACTACATTTGACTTATTATAACCTTCAGAAGAAGCCCCAAAATGACTTAAAAGCTTGAATTTTGGCACACGATTGCAATTGACCACGGAACAGAACTTAATTAGGCAATATTTTCGATTTTATTCTCCGGGAAATGGAGAAAATGATAGAATTGAAAAAGAATTAAGACGCTCTAGAAGCCTTCTCCGGTGCCCTAAATCTTTGCATACTTTTTGTATCAACTGGAAAAACCCTATGAATCCAACGGTGGAGGAAATGTTTTGTTTCAAAATTTTTTTCCGGATTTGTAAATGTCTTCGGTGACGGAAAAGGCTAAATTTTTTCTTACTTAGTATTAGTGATATGACAGAATCTAGAGGAACAATATTTCATCTTTTACTTTCCTTATAAACATAAAGTATAAGGAAAGTATTGTGACGGGGTCGAAAATTCGAATTCGAGTTTTCGACGAGAGAGCTCGTTTCAAGCATGCCTGATCACGAATCGAACATTTTTGAGGTGATATCTGTGTGTGTGTGTGTGTGTGTGCGTCAGTGAGTCTGTGGAGACGATATCTCACGAACAAATAGAGCGATTCGAATGAAATTTGGTATAAAAATCACAATCCGTGAATACAGGAAGCCTATTGGTTCTAGACACCATCAAATGTACAGATATCTTCTAAATTTTCAAGTGAAATTTCGAAAAAAATCATCAAAAAATCAAAACCATTAATAAAGTTACGTAAATAGACATTTTTTATGTAATTTTTCCTTAGAAAACGATTGACAGGAACTGTAAGATGCTAACATTAACCGTTCTCGAGATATTGCACATTTGTCATATAAATTTATCAAAAAATCAAGAGAAATAAAAAAAATATTAACTCTTAAGAAACATGTTCACTTTTCATATGTAATATCATGTGATAAATTTGATATCATTCTCGTGGATCTAACTCGTTCCATTCACGAGAAAAGATACTTTGAGTAATACTTTTGCATTTGAATGCCAATAGTCATTTATCTGCTGTAAGAATAACTTATTTCTCCGTCCATAACGCTTGGCGAGATTTTGGCGACAAATTTGACGGAATGTCGCCAACTTGGCGACTTTTTAAAATGTTGCCAAATTAACGAAAATCTCGTCAAATGGATAAAAATGTTACATCAATGAAAATGATTGAAGAATGATTGAAGACAATTCAGTATCTTGGAACGAATATAAGTATCTACTATAAGAATAACGTTTTTACTTTCCTTATATACATAATGTACAAGGAAAGTATTGTGACGGGGTCGAAAATTCGAATTCGAGTTTTCGACGGGAGAGCACGTTTCAAGCATCCCTGATCACGAATCGAACATTTTTGAAGTGATGTCTGTGTGTGTGTGTGAGTGTGTGTGTGTGTGTGTGTCAGTGAGTCTGTGGAGACGATAACTGACGAACGAATGGACCGATTCGAACGAAATTTGGTACAAAAATCCCAATCCGTATACACTGGAAGCCTATTGTTTTTATGCGCAATCGAATGTTCAGAACATCCCTAAATTTCCGTGTGACATTTTGAAAAAATCGTCAAAAAATCAAAATCGCTAATAAAGTTAAGCAAATAGATATTTCTTATGTAATTTTTCATTAGAAAACGATTGACATAAATTTTAGAACGCTAATGTGAACCGTTCTCGAGATATTGCAAATTTTTCAAAAAAATCATCAAAAAGTTATATAAAATAAAAAATATATATTTCCTATTGCGAAAAGTGTTCACTTTTCATATGTAATACCATGCGATAAATTGGGTGACATCATTCTCGTGGATCTAGCTCGTTCCATTCACGAAAAAAGGTACTTTGAGTAATACTTTTGTGTTTGAACGCCAATATTCATTTATCTGCTGTAAGAATAACTTAAGTCTTCGTCTATAATGCTTGGCGATATTTTGGTGACGAATTTGGCGGTATGTCGCCAACTTGGCGACTTTTTGAAATGTTACCAAATTAAGGAAAATCTCCCCAAATGAATAAATGTGAAGCTAAATCAATGAAAATGACAACTAATTGTCAAAAATTCAATATCATGGAAAGAATATAAGTATCGACTATAAGAAAAACCTATTTTTTTTGCTGTAAAAGTAGTAAATTCATTACATTATATAAGGAAAGTCATGTGTTGCCCACATCAGATATTTTTAACTGTAAAAGTAGTAAATCCATTTCAGTATATAAGGAAAGTCATGTGTTGCCCACATCAGATTTTTTTCCATAGTGTGGATAGAATATAAGTGTCAAAAAGTCTTCAGAGACATTATCAATCCCCGAAGGTGACTTAGGAAGGCTAAAGCTTTGTACTCTTTACAACAGCTTAGCTACGGAAAATGTTTGGGAATTTTCAAGTCAATGGAAAAATTGATATATATTCTCTAATAAGTATTAGAAACATAACACATTTAAAAACGTAATTTTGAACATAATCGAAACATAATAACATAGTAAAAACATAAATCAAAAGAGATATTTTGAATTTACATATAAACAGGGCAGTTGTGCTTTAGAAAAATGATACTGTTTTCATGAATAAAGAATGGATGTTGAAACTTTTCATGGAATTGGAATGAAAAGTATTCAAAAAATCTAAATATTAAAAAAAATCGCAAAAACGATGGTGTAGAAAAACTTGAGTGTTCACCAACCTGAAAACATTTAAAAATGCTTTCCTGTCAATCCGTTAATGAGCAGGAAAAAGAGGTAATAAATTCATCCATATAAAATAGGAAATTTTTGCAATTGTATTAGAAAGTTAAAGCACAAATTGCAACTGCGCTCTTTCAGCATAATACAGAGTTAAATAGGTTCAATATTAAAATTTCTATTTTTCCGAAGTTTTATTATCATATGTGCTGTAATTTTTCAGAATTAGGAGGTATTTTGTTTTTACTAATTGAAAATCGTTGCAATATAATATTTCTTTTTGCTTGCGGTAATTTATCACAGCACCAGCAGCAAGGGCTTTTTTGTTTTGTCAATAACATACCGCGCTTTTGTGTGAGAACAATTGAGCGATGGATCTATAAAAAATGTTTTTTTCTTTTAGGAAATGGGGAGTGTCTTCTGCAAGAGATCTGTGATAAATACACATGTCATGTAAATGAAGATCGTTCAATGTTGGGGTTTCTAGGAACCTTTAAGAATGGAGAAAATTTTTCATTGAAGGCCATGTTAAAAGGATTAGATTTATATACCAATTTCTCAGATTCCGCTGTGTGCACATTAATTAAATTTGCAGAGTTAATATATATATATATATATATAGCAAATAAATTTAATAAGGAAAAATGGGAATCAAGCCAACGGGAAAGCATTAATGGCCGAGGGGAATTGTGGCCCCTCGTTCCCGGTTATAGCATGCTATTACACCCAGGTAACACTCCCGGTACCAAATATTTTGCCGAAACTTGACTTCCGAAGTGGTGTCGAACACAAGACACTGACCGTGGAAGTGAGTACAAAATTCAAGTATCGAAGAAAAATCCGAAGTACAAAGCCGGAGTAAAAAACCATAATGAAAAAGGCCAAGAGTAGTTGACAAAGGAGAGTGCAATCTATATATAGCATTATACTACCACTAGGGTGCGCTATCAGTTAGTTCTGTGTAGGTGAATCTCACAGTTACAATTTCTAAAATCGATAACATCACAGGTGTGTACAAGTTATATCCTTAAAATAAGCGTTTCTTACATCGTTGTATACTGTATTATAATAATGTCTAAGGAAATTTGCAGGATAATGTTTCTTGATCGCCTCTTGCACTATTCTTCTGTCATTTGTAGTTCGATCTTTTTTGAAAGTATGGATTCTTTTATTACGTTTTAGATGATTTACAATAAGGTCTACAGATTATGTCTGTCTGAAATGTACGCATGTATGGACTCCAATGTCTACATGGACGCAATGTCTACAGATTATATGTCTGAAATATACGCATTGGCGTCCATGGACGCCAATGTCTGCAAACTTGCGTCGGACTGTTTGATATAGGATATGTCAAATCTCTGTATTTTTGAGAGGATCTTCGTTTGGGATTGACGCTATACCACCCGTAAGCAAAAGGTTGAGGCTAAAGAATGACAGTCGTATGCATTCAGTAAGATGTTCATGTAACTTGTCTTGAAAAATTAAAAGTTCGATGACCTTAAAAGCTTTTTTTACACCAATATTGCTGAAAATTTGTACGTCTGTTACCTAGACGCACATATATCATTCAATCGTGCATGTCAAACGTACAAACACCATTCAAACACTTCAGGTGTGAATAAACTACTAAAACGCGCACTTCAGATGTACAGACATCATTCAAGAGTACACGTCTGCCATATAAATATCATTTAAACGTGCACTTCACATGTGTAGACATCATTCAAAAGTGCACTGCAGACACTAATATATATATATATATATATATATATATATATATATATACAAATATATAATATACAATAAAATATTATTACAATTGTGTAGTTATAAAATATTTCAAATGTTTCTAATCTTTTGAAACTAATAATGAAATGTAATGTTCTTACATATTTATTTTCAGAAGATGTAAAAACTTTATTTTTAATTAAAGTGAAACACCCAGAATAGTATAAATTACCTACAAGTCCTATATTGTTGAATCTCATATTGAGAGCATAAGGAATATTAATCTCATAATGCCGACACTCTGGACATCTGCCATAAAATGTGTTTTGTCAACTCGGAAGAAAATTGTGTCCCGTCATTAGTCGTCTTTTGACTCAGTGAGTTATGTCAAGTCATCCTTTAGTTATTATGTCAAAAATTTTACTTTTATTGCATCAAAGAATTCTGTTAATAAATACCAATTGACAAATTACATTCCATGTGTCACACTGCATTGTGAAGATGATATGTTTTTCATTGAATAAACTCGGGATACTTTTGATCATGAAACATAGGATATTTGACGTTTTCATCATTTTTGCTTCCCCTGCATACTTATTATACTCCCCTGCATAGGGCAAGTATTGTGACGGAGTCGAAAATTCGCATTTGAGTATTCTACGGCAAAACGCGTTTCAAGTATTCCTGAACTTAAATAGAACATTCTTGAGGGGATGTCTGTGTGTGTGTGTATGTTTGTGTATGTTTGCGTATGTGTGTGTGTGTGTGTAGCGTGTGTATCCGTGAGTCTGTGGATTCAATATCTCACGAACTCTTGGAAAGTTTAGTACTTTTATTACACTTTGCGAATACTAGAACCCTATTGATTTTAAACGCGATCGAACGTCTGAAAGAACCCAAACTTTCGAATGAATTTTTGAAAAAATCGTAAAAAGTCAGGACATTCAATAATAATATAAAATAACCATTTATGAATATTTTTGTTTATTCTTGAACGAATGACATAAAATTTAAAAAGCTAGCTTTATCCGTTCTCAAGATGTTGTATGTTTTTCAAGTCAATGAATCTAAAAAAATGTAAAAAATGAACAGTAGTAAATATCATCAATCTGTACTACTTGGCGAAAATTCTGACGACATTGGCAACCAATTTGGAGGAATATTGTCGACTTCACGAAAAAGTCGCCAAATTGAAAAAAAAGTGACACTAATGTTACGAAAATGACGCAAAATGAATATGAAATTATAATTAACATATTTAAATATAATGAAGAACACTCTTAGCAGATGTTAACAATATTTCAAATTGTCAGTTAAATTTGCTCAAAATGTATATCTCACTTCAAAATAATCTTACATTTTGTCAGCGAGAAAGGCATCCAGCGTCAGTATACTTTTCAACGATAAAAAATCTATCGTGCATCTTTTCCATCATTATTTCGCTTTGAAAGAAGTAAAGTACTTGCATTATTAAAGTCATGTGCTACCGACATCAGATTGTTACACAGTATAAAACATCGAATATATATTTGCAATGCATATAATATATAGAGTGCTTCATAAGTGAAATTTTGGGATTTATCTCGTTGTAATTGCTCGCGAACCCATATATCCAATTGGAAAAATCCTCAGAAAGAGCAGTAGCATTATGTAGCAATTTATTGCTATACAATACTGCCAAAAGTATCTGGTGCAAATCTATGTACGTCATAGAATGATATAAAAGTGAGCATCACAACCTCAGGCGGTCATAAACGTGCATTAGAAAAATAATGAGAAGTCAACAGAGCTGAATGAGTTTGTACGTGGTATGATAATTGGATGTCATAGTTGCAACAAATCGGTTCATGACATTTCGGCGTTGGTGCAGGTGCCACTACCAACTGTAAGTGATGTCATTGTAAAATGGACAGGTCTGGGATCTGCAACTGCAGGGAAACGAAGTGGTTGGCCGCAAAAACTCAAAGATAGCAGCCGTCGAACGCTGGAGAGGGTGGTGCTGAAAAATCGCAAGGCTCCTGTCGCAGAGGTCATTGGTGAATTCCAAAATGCACCTGGCGTCGTTTATCGCATCAGAACTGTTCGTTGAAAGCTGAAAAATATAGGATACCACAGTCATGCAACCTCTCGCAAGCCCAACATCAGCACGGTGAATGCTAAACGAATGTTGCAGTGGTGCAGAGTTCATCGCCATTGGACTGTGGAACAGTGGAAACAAGCACTTTGGAGTGTTGAATCCCGCTATACTGTCTGACAGTCCGATGGGCGCGTTTGGGTTTGAAGGATGCCAGTCGAACAATTCCTGCTCGAGTGTATTGTGCCAACTGTAAGGTTTGGTGCTGCGGCGTCATGGTTTGGGTGTGTTGGTTCGGCCTGGGCTCGTGGTTCGGCCTGGGCTCCGAAGTTCCTGTGGCGGGAAGCATGGACGCTGAAATGTAGGTTAACATTCTTGACAACGCTGCTCTTCCAACTCTCTGGCAACAGTTCGAGGAGGTATCGTTTCTGTATCAACAGAACAACGATTCTGCCCATATAGCGAAGGCAGTGCGGACGTGGTTTGCAGAGATGGATGCTGAAAAATTAGACTGGCCATCAGAAAGTCCCAATCTGAATACCATTGAAAAAGTCTGGGATGAATTGGAACGCAGAATATCCGCCAATCCAAATCGTCATCTTCCGAGGCAGGATTCACTGCAGCTCTCATCACCATATGGAAGGTAATTCCTGCTCAAATATTTCCAAAGCTCGTGAAAAGTCTCCCCAGAAGAGTGCAAGCTATGATTGATGCAAAAGGTGATCCAATATTCTATTAATATGTGCAACATGCCTCTCTGATTCCACAACGATAGGTGTCCGGATACTTTTGGCCATATAGTGTATATATTGCGGTTATATAAAAAAATAAATACATTTTATTAGTATAAGTAACAGAATTTTGCATGGTATCAGTGCGCATCTGCGCAATGTGCGTGATACGCAACCCCGCCCCTGACCTATATCCATCCCCAACCTATATCCATCACTTGCCGGGACTCTGCGCTCTACGTTAAAATTTACCGCATTATATTGCATATGAAATGCGGGTATATTTAACAGTAGTTAATACTTTTTTCTTTCATTTTATGTGATTTTTTTGATAAATTTAGTTTTCTAAAATTTCAGCATATCGAGATTGATTCATGCTAACATTCTAAAATTTGCTTCAATCATTTTCTAATAAAAAAAAATTACATAAGAAATAGTTATATACGTAACATTATTGAAGGTTATGATTTTTTGATGATATTTTCAAAAGTTATTTAAAAATTTGAGGTCTTCCGAACATTTAAGTGCGTTTTATATCAATAGACTTTCAGTATTCTTTGATTGTAATTGTATACCAAATTTTGCTCAAAGGGCTCCATTCGTTCGTGAGATATCGTCTCCATAGACTCACGGACACACACGCAGAAACGAACACAGACTTATACATACACACAGACATCACCTCAAAAAGGATCGATTGGAGTTCGTAAATGCTCGAAACGTGCTTTCTCGTCGGAAACTCAAATTTGAATTTTTGACCCCTATATTATACTATGTATATAGGAAAAGTAAAAATAACGCAAAAGTCTACTACATTTACGTGTCCTTTACTATCAGTGTAGCAAAGTCAATGGCCATATGATACTCAGATTTCTCGCTACAGAAGGCACAGACAGACAGACAAACACATACATACATTTTATAAAATAATCATTCTTCTGGTGTTTTTATGAATTTATCGTGAGAAAGAAAATATAAACCAGAAAGCAACAGTTTTCTATAACATTGCAGCAAAGTTAAGAGTGTTTAGCACTCTTAGCAAATGGCTATTTTTTCTAGACGCTATATTATTTAACTTCACGTAGACTCTGTTTGTGCCTGCGTTCAACATCTTTGTTCAACAACCTTCCAAATGACAATGAAAGCTGAAGCTTAACACAATTTCATCGTGTGGAGTATTATAATATATTAAGTCACTACGTTACGTCATTTACGTCTATTTGTCTCCTAGATTAACATCTTTGATACGCGTTTCAAGTATCCTTGAACTTGAAACGTACATTTCAAGTGTGTGTGTGTGTGTGTGTAAGTATGTGTGTGTGTGTGAGTATGTGTATGTGTGTGTGTGTGTGTGTGTAAGTATATGTGTGTGTTTGTGTGTATGTCCATGATTCTATGTAAACGATATCTCACAAACGAATGAGGCGTTTCAAACGAAATTTGGTACAAACATTACAATCTGTAAATACCGGAAATTTATTTATTTTAAACGCAATCAAATGTTCTAAAGACCCTCACAATTTCGAATGAAATATTGAAAAAATCATCAAAATTCAGAATCTTAAATAATCTTACGTAAATAAGCGTTTGTTATATAATTTTTTTCATTAGAAAACGATTACGCTAGCATGAACCGTTCATAAGATATTGCACTATTTTCAAATATATTTATTAAAAAATATCACATAAAATTAAAAAAACGCATTAACCATTTTGAGATAGTTTAACTTTTCATGGGTAATATCATCAAATAAATTTGTTAACATCATTCTTGGGGATCTAGTTTATTCCATTCATGAGAGAAGATACTTTTTGTAACAGATTTGTATTTTGGCACCTAAAAATTTGCCAACAGTAATTTATATATGAAAGAAATCTTCCTTTCTTTTGTCTGTAACGTTTGGTGATCAACTTATTAGGCGAACTTAGTGATTCATTTAGAAAAATATCGCACACTTGGCAATATTTAGTCCCTGATGGGCAAAAATATGTTTAAAATTGCAAAAATGGCGCTCAATTAACAGAAATAATGGCAAATTAATGAATTAATTATTAAGACTTTTATATAGGGATTATTATGCTCCTTGTGGATGTTATTCATATTGATAAATGTCAATTTAGAGTTGGGCGAAATATATAATTTAATTGGATACTTCGAAATACTTTTACATGTTGTCATTCATTTGTACGATTTAGCGTTAGAAACATTGTGACGTGGATATTATATATCATTTTGTCATTGAGAAAGAAGTAAATTCGTTGCATTATGTATGTGCTGCTCACATCATAATTTTTTTAAAGCTGGAACTCATTAAATAAGATATAACTGCGAATTTAATGTAACTAAAAGTACACATAATTTACGTTTTACTTTGAACGATATGGCTACAGTTAGCGAAACCACAACAAAAAAACTAGAAAGATGAATCATGCATAAAGCATTGATTATAAAACACTTTCCAACTTCAATGCAATTTTATTTAAACATTTCTAAAATGAGATACTTTCCTCGGTAATATTTTTTAAATTTTCATAATACTACAATAAATTATTATATTTGAAAACTTCATCAAAAACAAAAGAACTTTATTCAAACGACGTCATCGAAATATAAATCGCCTGGCTCTCGCTATAAGAGCAGCATTTCATTCATAAACTTTTTCCATTCCTTTCATTTATCACAATACTATAATATTTCATTTTATTTAAAAGCTTAAAAAAGCATGGAGGTACAAGTAATTTAACTCTATACTTAAAACTCTATCGAAAAAAATCGTCTTCTTCGTATAAAATCAATGAATGTTTCATTCATATCAGCTATACTGCAGAGTCCATGAGCTAAATAATTTTAAGTGAAAATTAGGTTTTGTTGTAGAAATAATCAAAGTTTGATGATTATTTAAACTTAAATATATTGCAATTGTGTTGTTTCAGTATGTAGATACGCATAATGTAAGCAAAAATAAAACGGTTTTAGGTCGGATACAACACTAAATATGAATTAAATAGAACTTTAAAAATCACGATTTTGACACAAGATGGATGCCATATTTGATTTCGAAGTGTGTCACGTGATCTATTCATATAATGGTCACGTGATCTCTTCATATAAAGGGTGTAATTATTATTTTTATTGAAAAAACTACTAAATATATTTCGCTGAATTTCTTTTATATATTTTATGTAACAATTTGAATATTACCTAAAATTTTCGAAGCAATTTGTAAATTTTAAATCCGCTTAAAAAATATTTGAAAAATTAGGTCCCATAGGGCTCAATGTATTTTATTTTTTTAACCCGGGTTCAATCCAAAACTAATTGGATGATATTATTCATTTATATTCCCATAAGGTCCTACAGACCGTCTGAACAACATACTAAAATTTCATTTTGATTAAGTCATTTTTGCGGCAGTTGCAAACGGACAGACAGACAGACAGAATTAACAAAGTCATAAACACTTTTCAACTTTGTTGTAAAGTTTTATTAACAATTACGGAACAGAAAAAATAATAATTACAACTTGTTGATAAAGTAGGAATTACACACATTTGTATTTTATGTATAATTATTGAGAAATAAGTAGCTTTTTCAAACTTAGAATAAAATAAATAATCCTGAAGTTATATTATTGAATCTAAAATGAAATTTCCTGGAACATTTCTTTCACGATGGCGGTTTTCTGGCTATTTGCCATAAAAATATTCTTTGAGGCTGTCAAATGGAAAAAAAAAACTCCCGCCATTAGACGCCTTTCGATGTGTGAGTTATATCGCATCATCCTTTAGATATTATTCCAAGAAACTTTATATTTATTGCACCGTGGAATTCTGTTATTATATATTCATTGATAAATTAGATCCCATTTTTCAAACTTTATTGTAAAGATGGCATAATATTTTCATTTTCTGAACTCTGAATGTCGTATACAATAGGACATATTTCGGGTTATTTAAAGTATAGCAAGAATAGCAAGGAAATATTAGAAAATAGCAAGAATGGTAAGAAGTATGGAAACTATTTATAATATTTTTTACTTATACTTTTATGTACTATACTATACTATTATATATACTGTACTATACTATTTATAATACTTTTATGTACATGGTGTTTAAAGACGAAACTTCTGATTTTAAAATGTTGTACTTTTAGAAAGTTATTAACACACAGTGGCAATTAATACATGAATTTAAAAGGAAAATGTCCAGGTTTTATTTACAAGTGTACAATATGCTTTTTATTTTCCTTATAATGTATAAGGAAAGTATTGTGACGGGGTAGAAAATTCGAATTCGAGTTTTCGACGAGAGATCATGTTTCAAGCATCCTTGATCACGAATCAAACATTTTTGTGCTGATGCCTGTGTGTGTGTGTGCGCCAGTGTGTCTGTGGAGACGATATCTCACGAACGAATGGAGCGATTCGAATGAAATTTGGTACAAAAATGACAATCCGAGGGTACTGGAAGCCTATTGTTTGTATACGCAATCGAATTTCAGAATCCCCCTAAATTTTCGAATGAAATTTTGAAAAATCATCAAAAAATCAAAACCTTTAATAAAGTTTCGCAAATAAACATTTCTTATGTAATTTTTCCTTAGAAAACGATTGACATAAACTTTAAAACGGTAGCATGAACCGTTCTCGAGATATGGCACATTTTTCAAATAAATTTATCAAAATATCCCATAAATTAAAAAAAAAAGGAAACTGTTGAGAAACATGTTCACATTTCATATGTAATACCATGCGTTAAATTGGGTGACATCATTCTCGTGGATCTAGCTCTTTCCATTCATGAGAAAATATACTTTAAGTAATACTTTTGTATTTGAATGCCAATAGTCATTTATCTGCTATAAGAATAACTTATTTCTCCATCCATAACGCTTGGCGAGATTTTGACGACGAATTTGGTAGCATGTCGTCAACTTGGCGACTTTTTTAAATGTTTCCAAATTAACGAAAATCTCGCCAAATGGATAAAAATGCCGCTTAATCAATGAAAATGACGACTTATTGTCGAAAATTCAATATCTTGGAACGAATATAAGTATCTACTATAAGAAAAACCTATTTTTTTACTGCAAAAGTCGTAAATTCATTGCATTATACAAGGAATGTCATGTGTTGCCCACATCAGATTTTTTTAGTTACACGTGAAATGTCAAAGTGATATGAAAATTTTTGCTAAACACGCTTCCTCATATCAAAAACATTTCCAATGAGTAAAATGTGCCCCATACAGTAATAAGGTGATGTGCAAAATTTCAGCTCTTCATCATAAAAAATTCCAGAGATATGTTTAAACAAATTTGGTAATGGATTAATCACAAATTAAAATGTAAATGTTTACAGCAAGAGTGCAAATGACGCAACGCAGAAATACATCGTAGGCAAATAATATCTGCCTCTTATCTTTAATGGATCTTTGGCATGGATTGAAAACATTTTGAACAAGCTTTGTAATATTTGTGTAAAGTTATTATTTCTACACAGTGTAGATATTTTGTACCAATAAATAACAAAATTGTTATTTATTTACGTAATAGTTTTCTTTCGTAATTTGTGCATGTCCCCTGAAACGCGATCTGCCGACATGATTTTACCCCGCTGAGAACTCATGTCAATGCATCGAAAAGTGGTTTTAGTCAGAATTTTTGTTTTTTCATATCTCTGGGACTTTTTATGATAAAATGCTGAAATTTTGTGCATCACCTTATTAGTGTATAGGGCACATTTTACTCATTGGAAATGTTTTTATACGGGGGCTGTATAAATATTTAAATTTTGTATTTCTTAAAATTTAATTCCCTTGAAAATTTTAATCGATTTCATAAAATTCTCTCTGAGATCAATATATGTCTGAGATCAATATTTAAGGAATAAAAGCGGAGGTCAATGTTTTTGGGACACCCTGTATATCCTCAAAGAAAGAAATCGTATGGTGTAAGATCCGTAGATCTAGGAGGTCAGCTGTGTAACGCAGTCATCAGGTCCATTACGTCTAATCCAACGGTGGTGAATTTGTATTACACATTGTGTCACACATTTGTGTTACTTCTAGGAACCCGTATCTTACGAAGCTGCGATATTTTCTTTTGGGTATATGTAGAAGATCATGTATTTGTGCCACCTCTGCCCACAACCCATCATGAACTCAGACAAACCATTTTTGCCGTTTTGGAGACACTTACCACGGATATGACGAAATAAGTTTGGCAAAAACTTGCACATAACCTTGACATTGTAGGTGTAACTGAAGAAAATCATACTGAACACTTCACTACCCACTGCTTTAAATAAAACTTGTTGCTTTCCTTATATACATAATGTATAAGGAAAGTATAGTGACGGGGGGTCTAAAATTCGAATTCGAGTTTTCGACGGGAGAGCACGTTTCAAGCATCCCTGATGGCGAATCGAACATTTTTGAAGTGATGTGTGTGTGTGTGTGTGTGTGTGTCAGTGAGTCTGTGGAGACGATAACTGACGAACGAATGGACCGATTCGAACGAAATTTGGTACAAAAATTACAATCCATACACACTGAAAGCCTATTGTTTTTATACGGAATCGAATACTCAGAACCCCTCTAAATTTTTGTGTGAAATTTTGAAAAAATCGTCAAAAACTCAAAACCTCTAATAAAGATACGCAATTAGACATTCCTTATGTAATTTTTCATTAGAAAACGATTGGCATAAATTTTTGAACGCTAACATGAACCGTTCTCGAAATATTGCACATTTTTCAAAAGAATAATCAAAACATCATATAAAATAAAAAAAAATTTCCTATTAAGAAACATGTTCACTTTTCATATGTAATAACATGCGATAAATTTTGTGACATCATTCTCGTGGATCTAGCTTATTCCATTCATGAAAAAAGGTACTTTGGGTAATACTTTTGTATTTGAGCGCCAATAGCATTTATCTTCTGTAAGAATAACTTATTTCTCTGTCCGTAACGCTTGGCGAGATTTTGGCGACAAATTTGGTGGAATGTCGCCAACTTGGCGCTTTTTTTTAAATGTTGCCACATTAACGAAAAACTCGCAAAATGGATAAAAATGACGCTAAATCAATGAAAATAACGCCTAATTGACGAAAATTCAATATCTTAGAAAGAATATAAATATCTACTACAAAAATAATCTATTTTTTTACTGCAAAAGTAGTAAATTCATTGCATTATATAAGGAAAGTCATGTGCTGCTCACATCAGATTTTACATTTTTCCTTTGAATTCCTGTATTAATAGTCATTCTGTGTGTTTAAGTTTTAAAAATATAATATTTTGAAATTGAAGGATTTATTTTGAAACACCCTCTATAATGTATAGTGTACACAGTCGAAATAGTAGTAGTACAGTAGTAGTATATTAGTACAATGTGTAATGCGCGCAGTCGAAAATGTGAGATCGAGTGTTTGACGTATTGACTCTTTTTCAGCGAGGCTGTTAACTCGAACCAATTGTATTTGATGTGATGTTTGCGTGTATTTGTTAAGCAGGTGTCTAAGCTTATGTATATCACCAACCGTTTTTATAAATTGAAGTTCTAGGTTACTTGACCTTGGCGATGTATTCGAGTATTTTGGCTACGAATTTGTCCTTTTGAAAACTTCTCAAATTTTGTAGACTGCTAGTGAACTTCCGAGTTACATACTTTCTCCAGAACATTCCACAGAGGGCACAAAAACTCGTCATCGTTGACTTGATATGAGTCAAAGTGAATTGTGTACACAAAAACTAAGTTTTATTTTAATTTTCAGATTAAACAGTGTGCCAACAATTCCCACCGGTGTTCTCCAATAGTTCGTCGTTTTCTATTATTTTTTAAATTATGTGGTATCCCTAATAATAAAGCATATTTCCTAATATATTCTTTACAAGTTTTTTAATTTACAACACATAACGTCCATATCTCGCAAAACATCAACTTAATTTACGGTAATACATTTACTTGGATGTTATCTATTTTCCCTGTAGTCTTACAATTGGATGAATAGCTTGTTATAATTTCGAAAATAGCGAGAATTTTACGAGATAAACCTTCTCACACGGGGAATTCGATAAGTGAATAAAGCTTCGTTTTAAATTTAGATCAGATTACCGTGTTTGCTCTGAATTTAATTACATAAATGAAAATTTTGATGTGGACTGAACGTGACTCTCCCTACAGACTGAAATTCATAATCTATTGAACTACTTAATAACTCAAATTAACGCGAATACTTACTTAATAGTGTTACGAACATGTAAAATGTTCTAACTGGAATCACTTTTGAAAGCCAGACGGGGAAAACACACGTACAGATATACTTTCCTATGACGTAAGTATAGGGTTGCCAGATGCTGAAGTTCAGAAGAGGGTTGCAGTATTTGGCGATTTATCCCAAATTTGGCGATATTTCGCGAATTTTCGAAGGTTCGAGTAACACCTCGAAATCACCAATATTCTACGAAATATGAGAAATTTCCAGAAGTTTCTATAGAGAGTCTATAAAAGGAGTAATAATTTGATATAAAAGGAGAAATAATTTGGGATAATTTGAATACGTTCTAAAATTTTCGAAGCAGTTTGTGAATTTTAAATCCGCTTAAAAAATGTTTGAGAAAATAGGTCCCATAGGGTTCAATGTACTATTTCATATTTTTAACCCGGGATCAATCAAAACCTAATTGAGTGACATTATTTATTTATATTCCCATAGGTCCCACAGACCGTCTGAACAACATACTAAAATTCCATTTTGATAAAATCGTTTTTACGGCAGTTATCGTGCTAACGGACAGACAGACAGAATGAATGAACAAAATCATAAACACTTTTCAACTATGTTGTAAAGTGTTAGAAACAGTAAATATCTCGAAGATGGTTTGTGATAGAGTAATGGAGTTGGTCTTGTTTCTTTCGTTGTTAAAAATTGCGTATTAAACAAGCATTTGATGAATATGCTTAAGCAGTCTGTTAATTCAAATTTTATAACTATATCTGAAAAAAATCTTAGTTCTATTTTTTCTAATCATATCAAACTCTAATCAGCATCAGGGTGACCCCCAAGAAACTTACCTGCCGAATTTTAAGTGATTCCATCTAATAGTTTTTAAACGGCAGTGAAAAACATCCTAAAGTTCTCAAAATTTAAAATACCTTAATATCATGACAATGGTCCATCATAGAGTAATGATGTTGAACGTGTCATTTTTGTCGTTAAAAATTACGTATAAAACAAGCTTTTAATCATTACATTTCAGCATATTGAGTCTTGCATTTCATTTTGTCGATTTTTGCGCTGCAAAAATCGACTTTGATACGACTGAGCTTTTTTTCAATTCTCAAAAATATAGCAATGATTGTGAACTGATGCAGAGAGAACTAGATATATTGTATAACTGGTCTGTTTTAAATAAACTCCATTTAATTGTTTCAAAATGCTATGTTATGAGCATGGTTAGGATCCGTAATATTCACAATTACAATTGCATTTTAAATAATTTACCTCTATCTCGATGTACTCATATTATTGATTTGGGTGTCCCTTTTTCGATGACACTTTTAACTTTCCGAGACATATCGATAACACTATTAAAAGAGCCTACCAAAGACTTGGTTTCACTTTAAGACGATCTCGTGCTTTTGCCAGGTCTGATACTATTATTTGCATTTATAATACCCTTGTTAAACCAATTTTGGATTATTGTGCAATGATCTGGGACCCTGTTTACAGTCTGCATTCTTATCGAATAGAAGTCGTGCAAAATAAACTTTTACGCACTATGGATTACAGATTGACTGACTATCCTTATGATATGCATACGAGTGATTTTAGACAAAAAATATAGTTTAATGTCTCTTGAAAAAAGAAGAAAATGGTCCTGCCTCTTGTTTTATTATGAAGTCTTAAATAACACTATTGATTGCCCCACTCTTTTTTCTTCCCTGGAATTTTATATACCTGTAAATGATACTAGAAAAAAACTTTGTTTCACAATACTACTGTTATGGTGTTATTACACGGAGCAATTCCTTCCAGCAATTTCTCAGTAACACCATGCATTTCAATGGGAAGAAATCATGCCGTCGAATTGCCGCAAATCGTTCGTACGCGGCAATAAAAATTGCTCAATTTCTGAGCGGCGAACCAATCAGAAGACGATAAAATTAGACGTCACTACGCTCCGCCTTTCCTCTCCTCATTTGCATTCAAGTTGGCGATGGCAACAGTAATGCAAGCAGTGGCGGATTTTGGCCTCTTATTTGGGGGGGGGGGCGATCTGTAGATGGAAATGTTCTCGGAGGTTTGTTCACTTAGGATTTTCTTAACGCTTCCTATATACGGATATGTGACATTTTTGAAATAACTAGAACAAATTCGGAAGTTTATAGTAAGTTCTTTGCAGCTTATAAAATACGGCCTATCATTTTTTTAAGACCAAAGAAAAACACTGAAGATTGGAAGAAAAAAAAACTACGCGACTATATAAGGAAACAAACTTATTGTTGAAGTCGAAACAGAAAACTAAATTATATTCTGTATTAAGTATACACAAAAGTATACACAAGTAAGAGATTTCCATGTGAGAAGATTAATACTGAATATTAACTAAATAAACACACATGTATATTCAGGGCCGGATTAACCACGGGGCCAACCGGGCCATGGCCCGGGGCCCCCGACTCTGGGGGGGGTCCCAAGTGTCATGAAATTTATATTATATATAAATTAAAAATATAATATAAATATAATATTTTATGAATTAAATTTCGACTGTATAAACGTGTAACTTTTCTTCCAAAATAAAAATTTATCTTCTACATTTTTCTGAATTAACTTTCGAAACACAATTTACAGTTAATAAAGTGTAACATACAGTTAATAAAGTGAAACACGCTTCACGATCCCTCTCAGGCCATGAAACGAGCATCGAACATAGAAAAAATCTGTTTATGTACATGAGGCGATGCAGAGAACAAGGACGAATAGACACAGAACTTGAAATCCATATGAACAAAGAAAGAGATTATTGGAGAGAAATATTGCGAAGAGTGGTCGAAGTCATAAAATTTTTAGCACAGAGGGGTCTACCATTTATAGGTGATGAGGAAAGATTTGGGTCAGCAAAAAATGGGAATTACATGGGAACCTTGGAATTAGTTAGCACATTTGCCCCGTTCTTATATGAGCATATTAAAAAATACGGAGTGGCAGGAAAAGGTAACGTTGTTGTTGTTGAGACCCAGATCGTCCGACCTACCAAAAAGGTGTAAGGTAACCGTTTGGACGGCCGGGGAGTGCCACCCAATTTAGACCGGAATCCAGTGGGGAGGGGCATCCATAGGGACCGTACCCTTCTTCCCCTACCACCAACCTCTCGGAAGGACTTACAGACCCACATGTTTAACGTGATCGTACTCCGCATGAAAGGAAAGGGTAACGTGTCCTATCTTTCGTCAAAATTTGTGGTGAGTTCATTAACGTCATAGGTCAGGAGTTGTTTGCAGCAATTGTGGATGAAGTGAAATAAGCAAAGTACTATTCGATATCTGTGGACTCTACGTCTGATGTATCTCGCATATATCAACTGACTTTCATAATTAGATATGTAAGAAGTGACGTCTCTGTAGAAAGGTTTTTAAAGTTCATACCAATTTATGGACATAGTGCTGAAAATCTTTTCAATGAAGTTACTGAACTTCTGAAGGAAAACCAAATTTCCCTGTCTAACTGCAGAGGTCAATCCTACGATAACGCGTCTAACATGAGCCGCAGGTACAATGGACTTCAGGCCAGAATCAAGGTGGAAAACCCTTTGGCATTATTCATACCATATGCAAATCACACCTTGAATCTTGTGGGTGTTAGAGTAGCTGAAAGCTGCAGAGAAGTTGGTGCATTTTTTGACTTCATACAGAATCTGTAAACCGTTTTTAATTCCTCAACGCATCGATGGGGAATTCTCTCATCCATGTTAGGTTCAAAAAAGAAACTTCTGAAAAATTTATCTGATACCCGGTGGTCTGCTAGAACAGATGCAGTCATAGCCTTGAAAGAGAGCTACCCATCTATTGAGGCAACATTAAATTCCATGTCATCAGACTTGTTTGAATCATCTGAAACGAGATTGAAAGCTGACGGCCTAAAACAGTATATGGAGAGATTTGAGACACTCTTCCTCACATACTTTTGGTGTGATTTATTGAGAAGAATTATTGAGATTGTGATTTATCGAGAAGAAGAAGTCAATACTTCTCTGCAAAAATCAACTGTAACATTGCATGTCGCCGTGCAACTCATGGAATCTCACACATTGTGTATTCATAAGAAGAGGGAAAGCTATGATTGGTATGAAGCCTTGACCAGATCAAAAACAGAGCCTTATTACCAGGATTCCCTAATCCAAACAAAAAAACGAAGTTCTAGATTGACATTTTATGATAACAAAGTTTTCCCAGATGTTGTTTTATCTGGTGAAGAAAAGATGAAGATTGAAACTTTCCTTCCTTGGTAGACAGTTTAATCAAAAACTTGGATGCTCGATCTAAAGCTTACCGAAACATCTTTGAGATTTTTGGATTCTTTGAGGATCGGTTTTTTTAGAGGAAGAATCTGTAAGAAAGCATAGTGAATGTTTTGCAAAAATATACACAGATGATGTTGATGGAAGAGAACTTGCAGAAGAATGCATCCATATCAAAGTATACATTAATGCAAATTATCCTGAGACTGCAGTGCTCTTTATGGTCATATCTGCTGATGACGAAGAAGAGGAGAGTGATGAAGACGATGATGGAGAAACAGGTTCCAAATCCATCGAATTCCAGATGAGATACATACAGGAGAAAAGAAAAAGACTGAACCTACAAAACTTTTACAGCTATATGCATGAAAGTGGAATTTCATCTGCTTTCCTTAACATAGAAATAGGGTTGCGAATATATAGTTGCATGATGGTTTCCAATGCAAGTCGTGAACGTTCATTTTCGAAGTTCAAAATTATAAAATCAGAAAAACGCAGTGTGATGAAGCAGGAGAAATGAAACGACCTAAACATTTTAAGCATTGAAAACGAGTTGCTTAAAGTAATAGACTTTAACGATATAATTGATGATTTTGCTACTAAAAAGTCAAGAAAAAAGATTGTGTAAGCCAGAATGTGTCTTGAGTCTTCTTGTAACTTGTTTTTCAACAAATCGTTATGTCACAGTCCCATTTTCATGTTTTGATATCCCCCCCTTATATTTGTAAAGAATGTAAACATTTGATGTCAAAAACAAATGTAATATTCGTTGGAATCATCCAACTGGTGATTATTGAAACAATTTTAGCCATTTGTACATATTTAAGTATACGTTCTACAAGTTAGTACTATTACTGTACGTATATTATTGCGAAGAAAGAAATTTGCAAAATTTACAGTGAACAGGGGCCCCCACTCTAAGTTCTGGCCCGGGGCCACAGATATGCTTAATCCGGGTCTGTGTATATTCTATTCACCAAATATGGTTATCATACAATACAATACAAATAAATTTTATTTTTCTTAGACTGTGGTAGAAAAGGAGGAAGAACATGAGTAAATACAGTTAATATTGGTATTAATAAGCACTAAACATTGATTTACATTTTCCCATTTTTTTACATTTTTAGCTACACAGGAATCAATAATTTTTTAAGCGAAAAACATCACGTATAAACATCACGCAAAAACATTACGCAAAAACATCAAAAGAAAAGACTAATGGTTTGATCGAGTTTACTACCCCTGGCAAAAATTACGGAATCACTTCCATGTTATTTCAATGGGATACGAAGTTCAATGCTCTACAACTTTTGATGCACGGATATCCTAAAAAACCCTTTTGGAGCGAAATTGAAGAACTTTAAAAACTTAACAAAATAAAAAATGTTTAAACATTTTTGCACTTTTCATTATTTAATAATTCACAACCAAAAAATGGGAAAAGAGCTGTAGGCTGAAAGAAAAAACTCGTAAAAACTAATTTAGAATAATAAATTTGATCATATAAACATGAGGAGCTATATCTTAATGATTTTCCATGATCAAATTTATTATTCCAAATTAGTTTTTACCAGTTTTTTCTTTCAACCTCTAGCTTTTTTCCCATTTTTTGATCGTGAATTATTAAATAATGAAAAGTGCAAAATTTTTCAAATATTTTTTGCTTTGCTAAGCGTTTAAAGTTCAATTTCGCTCAAAAAGTGTTTTTCAGGGTATCCGTGCATCAAAAGTTGTAGGGTATTGAACTTCGTATCCTTTTTACTTTCCCTGCAATACATGGTAATGTATAGGGAAAGTATTGGAATCATACCGAAAATCACAACTCGAGTTTTCGACGGATCTACACGTTTCGAGACCTCTAGAATACGAAAAAACCATTTTTAGCGTGACGTCTGTGCGTGTGTCTGTCTGTCTGTCTGTGTGTCTGTCTGTCTGTCTGTCTGTCTGTGTGTCTGTCTGTCTGTCTGTCTGTGTGTCTGTCTGTCTGTGCAGATTTTGTATCCACTGTAACTAAAAAACTAATGGACCGAATTTCACAAAATTTGGCAGGTAAGTCACTTGTGGGCGGGGCTGGTGCTGATTAGTTTTGGGTACGATTCGGAATAAAAGAACCCGCATTTTTTTGCGAAATGGCCCGCAAAAGCTTGTATCCACTCTAGCTGAAAAACTAATGGACCGAATTTCACAAAATTCGGTAGATGAGTCACGTATAGGTCACTCTGGTGCTGATTAGATTTTGGTACGATTCGGAAAAAAATAACCTGCTTTTTTTTGCAAAACGGCCCGCAAAAATCTTCAAAATCTAAACTAAAGAACTAGGTATACTCAGATATATCCATAAAATGCCCGTTTAATACGTAATGTTTAACGACGAAAATAATAAGACCAACCCCATTACACTAGGACTAGCCGTTCTCGAGATATTTTAGTTTTTCGTACTTTCCCTACGCCACCTTTGAAAATAAGCCCGGTTACCGAATGAGAACGAAAATTCAATAAAAGTGAAATAAATGTAATTAAAATAAAGAGAACGTGGATATAAGTCTGCAGGGAAAGTCATGTGCTGCCCACATCAGATTTTTACTTTTCCTGCAATACATGGTAATGTATAGGGAAAGTATTGGAATCATGCCGAAAATCGCAACTCGAGTTTTCGACGGATCTACACGTTTCGAGACCTCTAGAATACGAAAAAACCATTTTTAGCGTGACGTCTGTGTGTGTGTCTGTGTGTCTGTCTGTGTGTCTGTCTGTCTGTCTGTCTGTGTGTCTGTCTGTCTGTGCAGATTTTGTATCCACTCTAACTAAAAAACTAATGGACCGAATTTCACTAAATTTTGTAAGTAAGTCACTTGTGGGCGGGGCTAGTGCTGATTAGTTTTGGGTACGAGTCGGAATAAAAGAACCCGCCTTTTTTTTGCGAAATGGCCCGCAAAAGCTTGTATCCACTCTAGCTGAAAAACTAATGGACCGAATTTCACAAAATTTGGTAGATAAGTCGCTTGTAGGCCACCCTGGCGCTGATTAGATTTTGGTAGAATTCGAAAAAAAACAACCTGCCTTTTTTTGCAAAATGGCCCGCAAAAATCATCAAAAACTAAACTTAAGAACTACGTATGCTCAAATATAGCCATTAAATGCTTGTTTAATACGTAATATTTAACGAAGAAAAGAATAAGACCAACCCCATTGCACTAGGACTAGCCGTTCTCGAGATATTTTAGTTTTTCGTATTTTTCCTACATCATTTTTGAAAATAAGAAAATAAGTCCAGTTTTCAAATGAGAATGAAAATTGAATTAAAAATAAATTTAATTTAATTTAAATAAATAGAACGTGGATATAAATCTGCAGGGAAAGTCATGTGCTGCCCACATCAGATTTTTACTTTCCCTGCAATACATGGTAATGTATAGGGAAAGTATTGGAATCATGTCGAAAATCGCAACTCGAGTTTTCGACGGATCTACACGTTTCAAGACCTCTAGAATACGAAAAAAACCATTTTTAGCGTGACGTCTGTGTGTGTGTCTGTGTGTCTGTCTGTGTGTCTGTCTGTCTGTGTGTCTGTCTGTCTGTGCAGATTTTGTATCCACTCTAACTAAAAAACTAATAGACCAAATGTCACAAAATTTTGTAGGTAAGTCACTTGTGGGCGGGGCTGGTGCTGATTAGTTTTGGGTACGAATCGGAATAAAAGAACCCGCCTTTTTTTGCGAAATGGCCCGCAAAATCTTGTATCTACTCTAGCTGAAAAACTAATGGACCGAATTTCACAAAATTCGGTAGATGAGTCACGTATAGGTCACCCTGGTGCTGATTAGATTTTGGTACGATTCAGAAAAAAATAACCTGCCTTTTTTTGTAGAATGGCCCGAAAAAATTGTCAAAATCTAAACTAAAAAGCTACGTATGCTCAAATATATCCATTAAATGCTGGTTTAATGCGTAATTTTTAACGAAGAAAAGAATAAGACCAACCCCATTACACTAGGACTAGCCGTTCTCGAGATATATTAGTTTTTTTCGTATTTTTCCACCCCACCTTTGAAAATAAGTCCAGTTATCAAATGAGAACGAAAATTGAATTAAAAGTGAATTACATTTAATTGAAAGAAATAGAACGTGGATATAAGTCTGCAGGGAAAGTCATGTGCTGCCCACATCAGATTTTTACTTTCCCTGCAATACATGGTAATGTATAGGGAAAATATTGGAATCATGCCGAAAATCGCAACTCGAGTTTTCGACGGATCTACACGTTTCGAGACCTCTAGAATACGAAAAAACCATTTTTAGCGTGACGTCTGTGTGTGTGTCTGTGTGTCTGTCTGTCTGTCTGTGCAGATTTTGTATCCACTCTAACTAAAAACTAATGGACCGAATTTCACAAAATTTTGTAGGTAAGTCACTTGTGGGCGGGGCACGTGCTGATTAGTTTTGGGTACAATTCGGAATAAAAGAACCTGCCTTTTTCGTGAAATGGCCCGCAAAAGCTTGTATCCACTCTAACTGAAAAACTGATGAACCGAATTTCACAAAATTCGGTCGATGAGTCACTTCTGGGTTACCTTGGTGCTGATTAGATTTTGGTACGATTCGGAAAAAAATGACCTGCCTTTTTTTTGCAAAATGGCCCGCAAAAATCGTTCAAATCTAAACTAAAGAACTGGGTATACTCAAATATATCCATTAAATGCTGATTTAATACGTAATTTTTAAGGACGAAAAGAATAAGACCAACCCCATTACACTAGGACTAGCCGTTCTCGAGATATTTTAGTTTTTCGTTTTTTCTCTACGCCACCTTTGAAAATAAGTCCGGTTACCGAATGAGAACGAAAATTGAATTAAAAGTGGAATAAATTTAATTAAAATAAAGAGAACGTTATTATAAGTCTGCAGGGAAAGTCATGTGCTGCTCACATCAGATTTTTACTTTCCCTGCAATACATGGTAATGTATAGGGAAAGTATTGGAATCATGCCGAAAATCGCAACTCGAGTTTTCGACGGATCTACACGTTTCGAGACTTCTAGAATACGAAAAAACCATTTTTAGCGTGACGTCTGTGTGTGTGTCTGTCTGTCTGTGTGTCTGTGTGTCTGCCTGTCTGTGTGTCTGTGTGTCTGTCTGTGCAGATTTTTTATCCACTCTAACTAAAAAACTAATGGACCGAATTTCACAAAATTTTGTAGGTAAGTCACTTGTGGCCGGGGCTGGTGCTGATTAGTTTTGGGTACGATTCGGAATAAAAGAACCCGCCTTTTTTGTGAAATGGCCCGCAAAAGCTTGTATCCACTGTAGCTGATAAACTAACGGACCGAATTTCACAAAATTCGGTAGATAAGTCACGTATAGGTCACCCTGGTGCTGATTAGATTTTGGTACGATTCAGAAACAAGTAACCTGCCTTTTTTTGCTGAATGGCCCGCAAAAATCGTCCAAATCTAAGCTAAAGAACTACGTATGTTCAAATATATCCATTAAATGCTTGTTTAATATGTAATTTTTAGCGAAGAAAGGAATAAGACCAACCCCATTACATTAGGACTAGCCGTTCTCGAGATATTTTAGTTTTTCTTATTTTCTCTACGCCACCTTTGAAAATAAGTCCGGTTACCGAATGAGAACGAAAATTGAATTAAAAGTGAAATAAATTTAATTAAAATAAAGAGAACATGGATATAAGTCTGCAGGGAAAGTCATGTGCTGCCCACATCAGATTTTTACTTTCCCTGCAATACATGGTAATGTATAGGGAAAGTATTGGAATCATGCCGAAAATCGCAACTCGAGTTTTCGACGGATCTACACGTTTCGAGACCTTCAGAATACGAAAAAACCATTTTTAGCATGACGTCTGTGTGTGTGTCTGTGTGTCTGTCTGTCTGCGTGTCTGTCTGTCTGTGTGTCTGTCTGTGTGTCTGTCTGTCTGCGTGTCTGTGTGTCTGTCTGTCTGTGTGTCTGTCTGTCTGTGCAGATTTTGTATCCATTCTAACTAAAAATCTAATGGACCGAATTTCACAAAATTTTGTAGGTAAGTCACTTGTGGGCTGGGCTGGTGCTGATTAGTTTTGGGTACGATTCGGAATAAAAGAACCCGCCTTTTTTTGCGAAATAACCCGCAAAAGCTTGTATCCACTCTAGCTGAAAAACTGATGGACCGAATTTCACAAAATTCGGAAGATGAGTCACGTATAGATCACCCTGGTGCTGATTAGATTTTGGTACGATTCAGAAAAAAATAACCTGCCTTTTTTTGCAGAATGGCCCGCAGAAATTGTCAAAATCTAAACTAAAAAGTTACGTATGCTCACATATATCCATTAAATGCTTGTTTAATGCGTAATTTTTAACGAAGAAAATAATAAGACCAACCCCATTACACTAGGACTAGCCGTTCTCGAGATATATTGGTTTTTTTTCGTATTTTGCCATGCCAGCTTTGAAAATAAATCCAGTTATCAAATGAGAACGAAAATTGAATTAAAAGTGAATTAAATTTAATTGAAATAAATAGAACGTGGATATAAGTTTGCAGGGAAAGTCATGTGCTGCCCACATCAGATTTTTATTTTTTGTTATAAAGATATCAGAGGTGCAGCAAGTTTTCGGAACGATTAATGCTTATACGACGCTACCGACTCTGTACCACGTGTGTAGTAGCCAACCAGAGGCTCTTATTGGCTACTGTTCACGTGGTACATAGTCGGTAGTCTCGTACAAGCATTGCTCGCCAAATATGCCGTCACAGCCTTCCATAGGCGCAGACTTTTGACTTTTATTATGGGGGCGAGATTTCGTGGATAAACTGAGGGAGGGAAAGCAAGCCCAAAGTATCTCTCTCATGATATGTATATTTTTTTAATTTTATAATTTATTTGATAAAACGTTGACGTTTGTCAGGCGTTTGGGGGGGGGGGCATCGCCTCGATCGCCCCTCCTAAAATCCGCCACTGAATGCAAACACGTCGAAGCAGCTCAATTACGTTAGAATCTGGAGATGGAAAAAATAATAGAACTTCTACCAAATTACAGACACCTGTGGGATATAAAATATCCAAATTATACGAAAAGACACAGTAAAGAATGCTTCCTGAAATCGTCGGCACAAAACAGAAAGGGCCTGTTAGGAAGGAGGGGCTTACAGTATCATTGCCGGGCGGAATTGCTAAATTCTGGAGATGTAAAAATAATAATAAAACGTTTACCAAATTACAGATACCTGCGGCATATAAAAGATCCAAATTATACGAAAAAAAAATCCACTAATGCTTCTTGGAATGAACTCGGCGGTATTAGAGAGGAGGACGTTTTAAAAAGGCTGGGCCTAATGTATCATTGCCGGGAGGAATTTCTAAAGTCTGGAGATGTAAAAATAATAATAGAACTTTTAACAAATTGCAGACACCTTTGGGATATAAAAGATTCAAATTATACAAAAAAACCCACCAAAGAATGCTTTCTGAATTGAAAGCGGCGACATTAGAGAGAAGGGGCCTGTTAAAGTGGAGGAGTCTAAAGTATGATTGACGGGCGGAATTGCCGAATTTCGGCAATAAATATTACCCTGTGTAATAATACCATAAAACACAATTAAATGAAATGTTGTTCTATCTATAAATTTGTTGATCTATATAATACCTATTGTACTGATATTGATATATTTAATTTGACTCCTGCCTGTTTTAAAAGAGCATGTTTGGATGTGCTTGACATGTATACTACTTAGTATCATTGTATTTTATGTTCTGTTCTTTTTATATTTCTGTGGCTACTGTAACTGAATTTCATCCGTAGTGCCACGCAAATTGAATAAAATAAATAAAATAAAATAAATAAAAAATGGCAG
This sequence comes from Amaurobius ferox, assembly GCA_951213105.1. Lineage (NCBI taxonomy): Eukaryota > Metazoa > Arthropoda > Arachnida > Araneae > Amaurobiidae > Amaurobius > Amaurobius ferox. Next base: position 11,137,932 of record OX578154.1, on the reverse strand, counting down.
GTTCTATTTTTCCGAAGTCCTATCTACCACCAGGGAAACACACAAAGGACATATCCACCAAATTTTGTAAAATTTCGTTGAATAGTTTAAGAGCTAGAGTGGCTACATACAATTCACAGACACACAGATGTGACGTTAGAAACACCTTTATCATGTTCATTAGTGCTGGACACGTGTATATTCATCCATAAAAATCACGATTTTTACACTGGGAAAGAAATATGGATGCCGTATTTAACTTTGAAGTAGGTCATGTGATCTCTTCATATTATATGGGTGTCATTATTATTTTAATTTTTATTTAAAGAGCTACCAAAAATATTCTGCTAATTTTTTTTATATATATGTCATGGAATAATTTGAAAACTTCCTAAACTTTTCAAAGTAATTTGTGAATTTTAACTTTGCTTAAAAAATGTTTGAAAATTTAAGTCCCATAAGGTACAATGTATTTCATTTTTTCAATCTGGATTCAGTACAAAACTAATTGGTGATATTATTCATTTACAATTCCCACATATGCCCCACAGACTGTCTGAACAACATACTAAAATTTCAATTTGATAAAGTCATTTTTATGACAGTTATCGCGCGAACGGGCAGAAAGACGGACAGACAAAATGAACAAAGTTATAAACACTTTTCAACTGTGATGTAAAGTGTTAAAAACGCTTATTCCTATGTTCGGCAGGATTTCCATAATTTTCCTGTATATTACAATCTATTGTAGGACAAGTAAAGATCAATAAGCATATATATTGAAAATATATATTTAAGACATATACTGAAACCTTCAAAATTAATAAATTTTTGAGTTATTGTTTTTAACATTTTACAACAAAGTTGAAAAGTGTTTATGACTTTGTTCATTCATTCATTCTGTCTGTCTGTCTGTCTGTTTGTCTGTACATTAGCACGATAATTGCCGTAGAAATGACTTAATCAAAATGAAGTTTTAGTATGTTGTTCAGACGGTCTGTGGAACCTATAGGAATATAAATGAATAATATCACCCAATTAGTATTGGATTGAACCCGGGTTGAAAAAATAAAATACATTGAACCCTATGGGACCAGATTTTTAAAATATTTTTTAAGCAGATTCAAAATTCATAAATTGCTTCGAAAATTTTAGGTAATATTCAAATTATTCCAAATATATGAAAAAAATTTCAGAGAAATACAGGCAGTAGATTTTTAAATAAAAATTAATATAATAATTACACCGCTTATATGAAGAGATCATGTGACCATTGTATGAAGAGATCACGTGACCCACTTCAAAATTATATATGGCACCCATCTTGTCTCAAAATCGTGATTTTTAAAGTTCGTTTTAATTCATATTGAATGTTGTATCTGTCCTAAAACCGCTTTATTTTTGCTTAAATTCTGTGCATCTACATACTGAAACAATGCAATTACAATGCATTTGAGTTTAAATGATCATCCAATTTTGATTATTTCTGCAACGAAGCCTATTATTTACTTATGTAAACAGCAAAATATATAGAATGAGTTGTATAAGAATTACTGCATTTCTTTAACGCAAAATTATTTAGCTCTTGGAGTTTGCATAGCTGATATGACTGAAATATTCATTGATTTTACAGAGAGAAGGACGATTTTTTTCGATGAAGTTTTAAGCATAGAGTTTAATTACTTATTCCTCCATATTCTTAAGTTTTTAAATAAAATAAATTATTACAGTATTGTGATGAATGAAATGAATGGGAAAATGTTATGAATGAAATGCTGCTTCTATAGAGCGAGCCAGGCGTGTTATATTTCGATGGCGTCATTTGAATAAATTTCAGTTGTTTTTGATGAAGTGTTCAAATATAATAAATTATTGTAGTATTATGATAATGTTAAAAACATGACCGGGGAGCCAGGCAATTTATATTTAATTGACGTCATTTGAATGAAGTTAATTTTTTTCGATGAAGTTTTAAGTTTTCAAATATAATAAATTAATGCAGTATTGTGATAATTTTTAAAATATTACTGAGAGATGTATCCCATTTTAGAAATATTTAAATGAAATTGCATTGAAGTTGGAAAGTGCTTCATAATCAATGCTTTATGCATGATTGATCTTTCTTGTTTCATTGTAATCATTGGAGAATTATTAAAATATTAAGCTTTGAATATTTATCTTGATCTAATTTCTGATAATGGGGATAGAAAATAGGAGTTATTTTTAGGTGACATTTTCTAGAAATGTACAGTAACTTTGGGTATCAAATTGAATATGTACTGCTTAAACTGCTGCTAATAAAATGTAAATAATTTCTTTGATAGCAACATACAAGCCAAAATTAATAGTTTCGTTCGATTTCGAAAGAAAGCGACGGCCTTGTTCTTCAGGACATACATGAGGCACAACGTTCTCCCTGCGAGAGTCAGATCGGCAAGTGATGTTAGAAAAGCAAATATAATTGAATCAGTGAAAGGAGTTTACCAATGGTGAGAGGGGGGCGAAGTAAAAACCAAGGAGGAAGGAACATGAGGTAGAACACAAAGAATGAACAGTAAAATACTGAAGAGGAAATGTAACGTCCAACAGAGGATTCAAAACAGTTATTTAGTGAGTAAAATTACAAACATAATTGCTCGAATAAATTTTTAAAACGACAATTACTACGGATTCGGTTCAACAATCATTAGAAAGAAATTTCTTCGATTTTTCCGTTTGTGTACAGATGGAAACATTAATATCTTTATCGATCACTATGTACTTGAATTTTGTGCATATCGCTCAAATTCGTGCTAAAAAATAAAATTACTGAAAAAATGTATTCGAATTTTTAAAAAATCTTCCCGATATGTATTGCATCAGGAGCTCAGACGACTAACTCAGTACTGAATTTCGTGGCTGTCCGACGCTATGATTTTCCGCCCCACACACACACGCATATACATACACGCACACACACATGCCAACGGACCTACCATGCTGAAAACACCGGTTCTCGTTAGATCACCGAAGTCAGGCAGCATCGGGCGCGGTTAGTACTTGGGTGGGTGACCACCTGGAAACACCGCGTGCTGTTGACACATTTCGGACACGGTAGCCCGGTGGTTTGCGCATTGGATTTGCACACTGCCACAACTGCCGCCGTGTTTATGCGGAGAACGATCACGTTAAACATGTGGGTCCGCAAGTCCTTCCGAGAGGTTGGTGGTAGGGGAAGGAAGGTACGGTCCCTGTGGATGCCTCCCCCACTGAATTCCGGTCTAAATTGGGTGGCACTTCCCGACCGCCCAAACGATTGCCTTACACCTTTCTGGTAGGTCAGACGGTATGGGTATCAACAAAACACACGCACATACACAGCTTCTTTTACTATGTCAGATACTTTTTTTTGTATAAAATTGATTATGTGTAACAAAAGAACTATTGATATTTCCGTTTGCAATAATTGTTTCACGCATACATTATGTATTCTCCCTAGAGTGTAACTGTTTAAATGCATAGTGTTTGATATCTTTATCACGGCGTGGATGTAATAAATGTTTTTTTCCTTGGGAATTATATAATTGAATAATCGTTCATTTAAATTTTAGATAAGACTAATGAGTTTGCAGCAAATTTAATTACTGGATAAAAACTACTTTTATTTATACATTTGAAGTGCGTGATTAATAAGTGATGGCCTTTAAACTTTTGTTGTTTTGATGTGAATAATATCTATGATCTGGGTAACAGAAATCGGAGCGTTACAAAAAATGTAAACACTTTGGACGCTTATACTTCTGAATCTAATATATAAAAATCTGATGTGGACAGCACATAACTTTCCTTATATAATGCAATGAATTTACTACTTCTACAGTTTAAAAAAATCTGATGTGGGCAGCACGTGACTTTCCCTGCAGACTAATATCAACGTTCTCTTTATTTTAATTAAATTTAATTCACTTTTAATTCAATTTTCGTTCTCATTTGATAACTGGACTTATTTTCAAAAGTGGCATAGAGAAAATATGAAAAAACTAAAATGCCTCGAGAACGGCTAGTCCTAGTGTAATGGGTTTGGTCTTATTCTTTTTTTCGTTAAAAATTACGTATTAAACAAGCATTTAATGGATATATTTGATTATACGTAGTTTTTTATTTTAGATTTTGCCGATTTTTGCGGGCCATTTTGCAGAAAAGGCAGATTATTTTTTCTGAATCCTACCAAAATCTAATCAGCACCAGTGTGACCCACAAGTGACTTATTTATCAAATTTTGTGAAATTCAGTCCATTAGTTTTACAGCTAGAGTGGATAAAACTTTTGCGGGCCATTTCGCAAAAAAAGGCGGGTTCTTTTATCCCGAATCGTATCCAAAACTAATCAGCTCCAGACTTGTCCACAAGTGACTTACTTACCAAATTTTATGAAATTCGGTCATTTTGTTTTTTAGTTAGAGTGGATACAAAATCTGCACAGACAGACACACAGACAGACATACAGACAGACAGACAGACAGACAGACACACAGACAGACGTCACGCTAAAATTGGTTTTTTCGTATTCTAGAGGTCTTGAAACGTGTAGATCCTTCGAAAACTCGAGTTGCGAGTCGAAAACTCGAATTCGACTTTCCCTATACATTATACTTGTATTGTTGCAAACGTGCAATAATCCCTTTCATCTGGAGTCTTTCGTCTCTTTCGATGACCCGATGGAGAAAACACCCGTACAGGCATCCTTTCCCTTGACGCGAGCGTAGGGATTTTGCGATTTATCGCCAATTTGGCGACTTCGTGAAGGTTCGAGAAGCACCCCACAATAATCAATATTCTACGAGATATTAGAGATTTCCAGACGTTTCTACGGAGAGTCTATAAAAAGAGTCATCACTGAGTCCAAGAGCAGTTGCCGTGATATGAGCTGCATTGAACTGTGATTTTGCCAATGTTTTGAGAATAGTAGCGACAATTAAAACCACTTTCGTCAATATTTTGAGAATAACATCAGTTGTTTTGTGAAATTAGTATATTACGTGTTGTTTGACTGTATATAGTTCCTGTTTACTTTGTGCTTGTGAATAAACGAGTTAGTTATCAAGAAATTTTGAACCATTTTTCTATCCTAAGCGCACCCCCAACGATTCCAAAGGATGCGCCGTACCAGTATTTAAAAATCTGATGTGGGCAGCACATGACTTTCACTGCAGACTTATATACACATTCTCTTTATATTAATTAAATTTAATTCACTATTAATTCAATTTTCGTTCTCATTTGGTAACTGGACTCATTTTCAAAGGTGGCGTAGAGAAAAAACGAATAAACTAAAATATCTCGAGAACAGCTAGTCCTAGTGTAATGGAGTTGGTCTTATTCTTTTCTTCGTTAAAAATTACGTATAAAACAAGCATTTAATGGATATATTTGAGCATACGTAGTTTTTTAGTTTACATTTTGACGATTTTTGAGGGCCATTTCGCAAAAAAGGCAGGTTACTTTTTTCCGAATCATACCAAAATCTAATCAACACCAGGGTAATCCACAAGTGACTCATCTGCCGAATTTTGTGACATTCGGTCCATTAGTTTTTTAGTTAGAGTGGATACAAGCTTTTGCGGGCCATTTCGCAAAAGAAGGCGGGTACTTTTATTCCGAATCCTACCCAAAACAAATCAGCACCAGATTCGCCCACAAGTGACTTACCTACCAAATTTTATGAAATTCGGTCAATTAGTTTTTTAGTTAGAGTGGATACAAAATCTGCACAGACAGACACACAGACGGACACACAGACACACAGACACACACACAGACGTCACGCTAAAAATGGTTTTTTTCGTATTCTAGAGGTCTTGAAACGTGTAGATCCGTCGAAAACTCGAGTTGCAATTTTCGACATGATTCCAATACTTTCCCTATACATTACCATGTATCGCAGGGAAAGTAAAAAAAGTAAAATTAGATTATCTACTGGTCCTGTAGAGTAACAATTTAATAAACCTCTCCAGATAAATTCTAAAACTGCGATAATTTCTCCAGATAAATATTCTCACAGGGAATTCTATAATGATCAAATAATGATCCATTTCAATTATCTATAAAAAAATAACATGCTTACTGTAAATTCAATTACTTTATATAAAAATTGTATTTTCACTCACATAATAAAACTCTCAACATTAAGATTTTTCCAAACGGTTATTGTTTTTAAGAACTTGATCCCAGGAGCAGCTTATGAATATTTACCGTCATATAAATGTTAATTTAGTCTCCATTTAATGTCGATTACATTCTGAAGGGAAATAAAATAGAAAGTTGATTTGAAAGGGAAAAGCCTCTCAAAAGGTCTAGGGAATATGACTTTCAATTCCAAGCATTACGTTTATTTTTCCCTTTTCGACCTCATTTTTTCCCTTTTCCTAGAATATACTCCATTAACGAATATAATTCACTTTTTTCATGATTTGAAATACAGGTTTTTGAGAAATTTCTTAATCAGACTATAGGATTTGTAATGACAAGTCCATGAATGGGTACGTTAGGTTTACTTATTATAGTAAAGTGGCCATGCTGGATTGAATAAAATCAATTGCAACGTCCGTAGTGGATACTTTAAACAGCTGCGATACCGAATACGGCAACATAGTAAAAAAATCTGATGTGGGCAACATATGACTTTCCTTATATAATACAGTAAATTTACTACTTTTACAGTAAAAAACTAGGTTTTTCTTATAGTAGACACTTATATTCTTTCCAAGATATTGAATGTTCGTCAATTAGTCGTCATTTTCATTGATTTAACGTCATTTTTATCCATTTGGCAAGTTTTCCGTTAATTTGGCAGCATTTAAAAAAGTCGCCAAATTGTTCCGTCAACTTTGTCGCCAAAATCTCGCCAAGCATAAACGGAGAAATAAGTTATTCTTATAGCAGATAAACGACTATTGGTGTTCAAATACAAAAGTATTAATCAAAGTATCTTTTCTCATGAATGGAACGAGCTAGATCCACGAGAATGATGTCATCAAATTTATCGCATGATATTACATATGAAAAGTGAAAAGGTTACTCAACAGTTAATATATTTTATTTAATTAATGGGATTTTTGATAAATTTATTTAAAAAGTCTGCAATATCTCGAGAACGGTTCATGCTAGCGTTCTAAAGTTTATGCCAATCGTGTTCTAAAGAAAACTTACATAAGAAATGTCTATTTGCGCAACTTTAGTAAAGTTTTTGATTTTTTGATGATTTTTTCAAAATTTCACTCGAAAATTTAGGGGGTTTCTGAACACTCCATAACGTTTAAAAACAATAGGCTTCCAGTATTCATGGATTGTGATTTTTGTACCAAATTTCGTTCAAATCGGTTCATTCGTTCGTCAGTTATCGTCTCAACAGACTCACTGACACACACACACACAGGCATCACTTCAAAAATGTTCGATTCGTAGTCAGGGATGCTTGAAACGTGCTCTCCCTTCGAAAACTCGAATCCAAATTTTCGACTCAGTCACAATACTTTCCTTATACATTATGTATATAAGGAAAGTAATAGACGATAACAAGCAATAGCAAAGTTGTAGTGAATAGATGACTATTAAACTAATGAATAAATATTATAAATAACTTTATTCTATCTAATGAATAGAAATCGGCATTTCACGTTAGGTCTGATTAGAGTAAAGTGACAATCCCTGATTGGCTAAAGCCTAGCGGGGAATTTTTAAACAGTTAGAATAACAAACGCTGCCACAAAACGAGATAAACGAGAATAGATAGTTACTGAGTTATAGATAATTAATTAAAGAATCGAAATTGTCACTCATAACAAACGAAACGTGCATATACAGGGTGATTACAAATAGTCGGTCCAAACTTTACGAAGCGGTAAAACACACCAAACCAAGTCCGGCCGTCCAAATAGATGCTCATGTCCTAGCTGACGAGTCGGACGGTCTGGGTCTTCAACACCAAACCAAGCATGCCAACGGCCCTACCGCGCTGAAAACACCGGTTCTTGTTAGATCACCGAAGTCAAGCAGCATCGGGCGCGGTTAGTACTTGGGTGGGTGACCACCTGGGAACACCACGTGCTGCTGGCACATTTCGGGTGCGGTAGCCCGGTGGTTTGCGCGCTGAATTTGCACGCTGTCACAATTGCCGCTGTGTTCATGCGGAGTACGACCACGTTAAACATGTGGGTCCTTAAGTCTTTTCGAGAGGTTGGTGGTAGGGTAAGAAGGGTACGGTCCCTGTGGATGCCTTCCCCACTAGGTTCTGGTCTAAATTGGGTGGCACTTACCGGCCGTCCAAACGGTTACCTTACACCTTTCTGGTAGGGCGGACGGTCTGAGCCTCAACAACAACAACACCAAACCAAGCAAGTATGGCGCGGTAGTCCAGTGGTTATTGCGCGGGAATTGCACTCGATAGACCCGGGTTCGATTCCCTCCGCTGCCAAAGCTGCCGCCGTGTTCACACGGATGTCATAACGGTTTCCAGCTCGACACGGCCGACCGGAGAATTCTAACTTTCCCCAATTTTTACAACCCAGGTTCGAAACTTTTCTCTTCTGCAAGTAAAACTCACAGATGACCTGCCGCAAATACAAAGCGTAATAATAATAAACCCTCACCTTGAGTGGATGATTCTTCAGCTAAAGCATGAGGATATAGAAAACACAGAATATTGCAAGTAATCACTAATATCCAAACTCAATGAACACACAGTTATTAACTTTAATCCAATCTTTATTAAATATGCAATTAATAAGTTATATTATGGAGTTACACCTATTTCTTAATTATATCTACGCACTGGACACCGGCAGGATACTATAACACAATTTGCCACCAAATTATAAATATAATACCAAGAATTTAATACGTTACGTGGCCCACACATTTCATATAGAACCATAATTACAAAATATAAGGTATGGTCTAAAGTATGGAAATAGGCAGACAAAGGCAGAGCACTCGGAGAGAATTATATTCACTATTAATAATACTATTTAGAATTGCTGATTCTAGGAATTAACACAAGGATCTGTAAATATGATAGTTCTCCGTTCTTGGGGATATCTGTTAGAACTTAAGGAATTTCGGAGAAAGTCTAATGGCTCCGTCAATGCATGTAAAGGAGCTTACCTTCGAACACAGGATAGCGTGAATAAGAGAGAATTACGTCATTGATTGCTCACAGTACAGGTCATCTCAGTTCTCGGTCCAGCAGGGACGAAAAGGCATTGCAGAAGATCTAAGTCGGCGTATCAGATGAATTCTCGGACAGATGTTCAGGCATGAGAGTTGACGGCAATGTCCGACAATGCTAGCTCGGACCCCTTCTTCTCCGTGGCGGTGGCGACATTCCCGACTCGCGAACCCCGGATTCCGCAGTGAGAGTCGGATCCTGGAGCTCTGGACGAGCATCGAAAGTAAATTGAATTACCACATCTCCGTGTAGTATTCAGGATGGGAATGCGCGACGAACTTTTGAGTTCCAAGCTTATATAACCTTCCGAGACTCATAGGACTCAGAACCAAACAAGAAAACATACATGCCGAGAAATAAGTTCTCACCATCTGCCGCAGGCTTGCCCCGACACCCAGTCTAGACTTTCAGTATGTTGGACCTCTTGCATATACATAGAACAATCGAAACCTTTACATTACTTCCGATTTCAGCTGCCGAAGAACATGTATACATATAAAATCTTACTAGGCTTTTCATCACCCAAATGCAGACCTTGAACTTATAACGGAAAATAATTCTCTCTCTCACAGTGCGCGTTAAAAGAATTAAAATGGCTGAATATTCCTTTGAAACTGATAGATAAATGTAGAATATAAATTGCATATATATAAGACGAGAGGGATATAACAACAGGGTTGAATATATCAAAGGATGCATAAAAATATAGATATAAAAATATAATATAGATTTTCATGATTTTGACATATTTTTACACAGGTGTCGAGAGATTAAGAAATCTCGCGCGCGTCACAACACGGAGTACGATCACGTTAAACATGTGGGTCCGTAAGTCCTTCCGAGAGGTTGGTGGTAGGGGAAGAAGGGTACGGTCCCTGTGGATGCCTCCCCCACTGGGTTCCGGTTTAAATTGGGTGGCTCTTCCCTGCCGTCCAAACAATTACCTTACACCTTTCTGGTAGTTCAGACGGTCTGGGTCTCAACAACAACAACACCAAACCAAGCAGTTTTCGTTATAGTTTATCGGGTCAGAAATGAAGCGCAAAGGAGCCAGTGGGCTCTTAAATGGGAAACCGATTAGGTGAGATGAGGCAAAAACACAAGATTGACTTAGAAGTTATTAAATGACATTTAATAAACAATAATATTACAGTAATGGCTCAAAAGAGCGACCGCCAACCTGAATGCAAGTCTCACAGCGGTGATGGAGGTATTCACGAACTCTCCCGAACAGATCAAGCATGTCGCGTACTTCAGCAGCAGCGGCAGAAATTCTGGAGACGAATTTCTCTTCCGATTCAATTGGAGTTTCAAAGATGAGACTCTTGAGATATTCATATAAAAAGAAGATTCATAGACGAAATGCATATCGGTTTTTTTTTTTCCTGTTCGTAAATTCCTCCATCGTCCCAAAATTTGGAGTTGCCAATAACTATTGTAAACTGATAAGGTCGTACATTCGGTGTTACAGATATTTCTATAGGGGTTCTTCTTCTTCTTCTTCTTCCCTAGATGAAATTTGCATACGTGGATTTCTTCTTCAATCAGAAAATAACAACCAGAATGACGCTTTTAAATTTGCAGTGTGGTCGCTTCCCAAAGAGTAATCGCCCTGTAAAGCCTCTACATGTCATTTCCGAGCCGGTGAACTATGACGAAATATGTTTAGTTTGCTGTGTACTACCACCTCGTACAGTTTGACATATCTTTTTGTATGACCCTGTAGAGCGCAATTAATACCTATCAAAAGTCGTAGTAAAACTGAGAGCCTTTTCTCTGGTCCAACGATCTTTAAAACCAATTGACCTCAGACTTTCATCGATTAAAATAATCGTTTGAAATTTTAATCGATTTGTTGAATTTCCTCGAGAGTGACTGTAGCCAGGAACTCAGTCATTGAAAATATTGTTAATTCAGATGTCCAAAAAGATTCTGGAATGTCCATAAAGATAGATCCAACAGTCGGAATTTTGAGAACAATATTTCCCGATTTTACTTTCCCTACAATACACGGTAATGTATAGAGAAAGAATGGGAACCATGCTGAAAATCGCAACTCCAGTTTTCAAATGATCTACAGGTTTTGGGACCTCAAGAAGATGAAAAAACAATCTTTAGTGTGATTTGTGTGTGTGTGTGTGTGTGTGTGTCTGTATGTCTGTCTGTCTGACTGTGTGTGTGTGTGTGTGTCTGTGCAATAAATGTATCCACTCTAACTAAAAAACTAATTGACAGAATTTCATAAAATTTGGTAGGTAAGTCCCTTACGGGTGACCTTGGTGATGAATAGATTTTGGTACGATTTGGAATAAAAGAACCCGCCTTTTTTAGTGAAATGGCCCGCAAAAATTGCTGTATACACTCTAACTGAAAACCCAACGGATCAAATTTTACAAAATTTGGTAGCTACGTCACGTGTGAGTTACTCTGCTGATTAGATTGTCGTATGATTCTGAAAAAGATAACCTGCCTTTTTTGCAAAATGGCCCTCAAAAATCATCAAAACTAAATTAAAAAGACTACGTATGCTTAAATATATCAATTAAATGCTTGTGTTATACGTAATTTTTGACGATGAAAGGAATGAGATGAACTCCATTGCATTAGGACTAGCCGTTCTCGAGATATTTTACCTTTTTCGCATTTTCACTTCGTCACTCTTGAAAATAGATTCAGTTGCGAAATGAAAACGAAAACTGAATTAAAAATGCAAATTCAGTGTAATTTAATATAATTATGGGTGTTATTTTGTGCAATTAAACTCAATTCAATGAATAATTGAAGAAATAAAGAGAACGTAAATATGAGTCGGCATGGAAAGTCATGTGCTGTCCACATCAGATTTTTTTTGTACTTCAATCTATCAAGATTGCCGTGTAATCAATCGGATTATTAGCTTCCAGAGATTGAGCATTAATATTTGGAGTATTAATAGATTTCAAAGCTCGAAGTTCTATTACTACTTTACAGATGTCGGAACCTAATATTCAGAGTATTACTTGTTCTATTATTTATTTTTCAATGGTCAGTGTTCTGTAATTTAATTTCAGAGATCGCAAACTAATATTCCGAGTTATATTTGTTTTCAAGGATCGAAATTCTATTAATAATTTTCGAAGATCGAAGTTCTATTTTTTATTTTCAAAAATCGAAGTTCTATTATTAGTCCGCAGAGATTGAAGTTCTATTATCAATTTTCAGAGATGGAAGTTTTATTTTTGTTTTCAGAGATAGAAGTTCTATTATTAGTTTTCAGTTCTATTATTAATTTTCCGAGATAGAATTTCTATTTTTTGTTTTCAGAGATAGAAGTTCTATGATTAGTTTTCAGTTCTATTATTAATTTTCAGAGATCGAAGTTCTATTATTAGTTTTCAGAGATCAAAAACAAATATTCCAAATACTGGAATCTTGCTATTATGTCAGGAGTTGCGATTGAAAGGGTGATGGATAAATGAAACAGACGGATTAGCAAATATATGGAAAATTTATCAATTGTTTTACGTATAGCATTTACATATATCTACTTATCAAATTATAAAAATTATACAAATAATTTTTACACAAAAATATTATGATCATTATTACACAAAATCGTCATTATTATTGTTATATAATCTATTGGATAATTACCTAAAAATGATTACACAAAATATTTCATAAGCGATGCATAATGCATATTTCACAAACACATACTAATACGATTATTATATTTCACATGCTTCGTTATGAATATAAGAAACATCTGAACTGACGCATCTAGCAGGGAGACGGTTTAGCAGATGTGACGAATTAAAGGGTGGCGGATTATCGGGTTTCTATTGTATTATTAATTTTTAGAGATCAAAAACTAATATTTTGACTAATATAAGTTTTCATCGATCGAAGACTAATAGCTGGAGTATTATTAGTTTTTATTAGTTTGTGTTATGCATAATTTTGTTTGACAAAACGCAGTAATCCAAACCCATTACTCTAGAATAAATTGTTGACAAGCTTTTGTTTTAACATTTGAGTGACTTTGCATCATTTTAAAATCAACAAATATCCAATTGAAAAAACAAATGGCTTAAAACTTCACATATAATGCAATTAAAATAATTTATATTTTATGTGTCATATTGTGCAATGAGGCTCAGATATTAATTGAAGATACAAAGAAAAAAATCTGATGTGAGCAGCACATAACTTTCCTTATATAATGCAATGAATTTACTACTTTTACAGTAAAGAAAATAGATTATTTTAATAGTAGTTATTTATATTCTTTCCAAGATATTGAATTTTCGTCAATGAGTCGTCATTTTCCAAGTCGTCATCATCAATGAGTCGTCATTGATTTAGCGTCATTTTTATCCATTTGACGAGTTTTTCGTTAATTTAGCAACATTTAAAAAAGTCGCCAAGTTGGCGACATTCCATCAAATTCATCGCCAAAATCTCGCCAAGCGTTATGGACGAAGAAATAAGTTATTCTTACAGCAGATAAATGACTATTGGCGTTCAAATACAAAAGTATTACTCAAAGTATCTTTTTTGATGAATGGAACGAGCTAGATCCACGATAATAATGTCACCAAATTTATCACATGGTATTACATATGAAATGTGAACATGTTTCTCAATAAGAAATATATTTTTTATTTTATATGACTTTTTGTTAACTTTTTGAAAAATGTGCAATATCTCGAGAACGGTTCATGTTAGCGTTCTAAAATTTATGTCAATCGTTTTCTAATGAAAAATTACATAAGAAATGTCTATTTGAGTAACTTTATTAGCGATTTTAATTTATTGGCGCATTTTTCAATATTTCACTCGAAAATTTAGGAGGTTTTTTAACATTCGATTGAATATAAAAACAACAGGCTTCCAGTGTTTATGGATAGTGATTTTTGTTATAAATTTCGTTCGAATCGGTCCATTCGTTCGTCAGTTATCGTCTCCACAGACTCACTGATACACACACGCATCCTATTTTCACACACACACACACACAGACATCAATTCAAAAATGTTTGATTCGTGATCAAGGATGCTTGAAACGTGCTCTCCCGTCGAAAACTCGAATTCGAATTTTCGACCCCATCACAATACTTCCCTTATGCATTATGTATATAAGGAAAGTAATATATTTCCTTATATACCGTATGTACATAATGTCATCAAATATATCACATAAAATCATCAAATATTTTACATCATCTTAAAATCTAGCAATTGCATAAAATTTCTTACTGAAATACACACATATAACAAATTTGTATAATTTGTGATATAAATTACGTCAAGCTATAATTTCGAAAAGAAACAAATGCTAATCCTGCAATATTTCTCAATCTGAAGATGATTATAATGATAAATTATCCCACTTTCACAAAAAAAGAAAAAAAAAAGAAAGAAAGAAATACTTCATCTGTGTTTCATTTACCAATATTTTTTGCAAAAGTTTTTATACTTGTAATTAATCTGGCCAAAAGCATAAATATACAGTAGCTGTGAAAAATAACAGTAATCACAGCGTTATTAACACGTAATGAATCTGCCTCAAATGATTTAATTGCTATGTGGGGGTGATCCTTACCATATTTTCTCCAAAAAAACACCCCCTTCGGTTTTTTTTTTTTGGAATATATTATATCCTCCGTATCCTTATAAGCTTTCATTAAGTCTTCGTTAGGAACGCAAAGAAAAAATATATCTCAGATTATTATAATATTGATGTATGTGTTAATCATATGCAGCAAGTGAAAAACAGGTTGAATTAAAGATTTTTTAGTATCGTTAGTTGTATTTGAAGCTTTATAAAAACATTAATGGGAGTTTGATGGGATTTGGTTCCTTCAAACAGACTATACATATTTTTTATTTTTACTTTCCTTATATACATAATGTATAAGGAAAGTATTGTGACATGGTCGAAAATTCGAATTCGAGTTTTCGACGGGAGAGCATGTTTCAAGCATCCCTGATCACAAATCAAACATTTTTGAAGTGATGTCTGTGTGTGTGTATGTTTGTGTGTGAAAATATGTGTGAGTGTGTGTGTGTGTGTGTGTGTGTGTCAGTGAGACTGTGGAGACGATAACTGACGAACGAATGGACCGATTCGAACGAAATTTGGTACAAAAATCACAATCCGTAAAGACTGGAAGTCTATTGTTTTTATACGCTATCGAATGTTCAGAACCTCCCCTAAATTTTTGAGGGAAATTTTGAAAAATTCGTCAAAAAATCAAAACCACTAATAAAGTTGCGCAAATAGATATTTCTTATTTAATTTTTTATTAGAAAACGATTGACATAAATTCTAAAACGCTAACATGAACCGTTCTCGAGATATTGCACATTTTTCAAAAAAATTATCAAAAAGTCATATAAAATAAAAAAAGTATTTTCTATTGAGAAACATGTTCACTTTTTATATGTAATACCATGCCATAAATTTGGTGACATCATTTTCGTGGAATTAGCTCGTTTCATTCATGAAAAAAGATACTTTGAATAATACTTTTGTATTTGAATGCCAATAGTCATTTATCTGCTGCAAGAATAACTTATTTCTCCATCCATAACGCTTGGCAATATTTTGGCGATGAATTTGGCGGAATGTCGCCAACTTGGCGACATTTTTAATTGTCGCCAAATTAACAAAAATCTCGCCAAATGGATAAAAATAACGCCAAATCAATGAACATGACGACTAATTGAAGGAAATTCAATATCTTGGAAAGAATATAAGTATCTACTATAAGAATAACATGTTTTTAACTACAAAAGTAGTAAATTCATTGCATTATATAAGGAAAGTCATGTGTTGCCCACAGATTTTTTTTTCAAACTACTGAAATAGTCCTCAAAAGGCAAGCAGCGAAGACATTAATCATGGAATAGTTAGAAAAATATGAAGACGTCGGAGTACTCTTACATTATTTGAAACGAAAGAAAAAAAATCTGATGTGGGCAGCACATGACTTTAATTTTATAACGCAGTGAATTTACGTCTTTCACAGTTTAAACATGGTTTTGAGTATTACATGGTTTTGATTTTTTGATGAATTTTTCAAAAGTTCACTCGAAAATTTAGTGGGGTTCTGAAAATATTATAGCATATGAAAACAACCGACTTTCAGTATTCACTGTTTGTAATTTTTGTATCAAATTTCGTTCGAATCGTTGCATTATTTCGTGAGATATCGTCTCCACAGACTCACACACACATACATACACACATCAGCTCAAAAACGCTTGATTCGTGTTCAGCGATGCTCGAAGCGTGCTCTCACATCGCAAACTCGAATTCGAATTTTCGACCCTGTCACAATACTTCCCCTATACATTATACTATGTATATAAGGAAAGTAATAATCTGATGTGGACAGCACATGACGTTCCTTATACAATGCAATGAATTAACTACTTTTACAGACAAAAAATAATGTATAAGATCCAGGGTAATATGTTTTTATCGTTGAATTGTACATTTGACACTTTTCCGGGTGACAACATGAAAAACAATTTTAAAGTACTCAATTTAATATTTCAAACAGCTTTAAATTAACAATTATATATAATACAATTATATATATAACAATAATATTGATATAATCCGCAATAAGCAAATAGTGAATATTTTAAAATATATTAATAATGAATTCATCAGTTTAGTGTGCATCGTTTCCGTTAACTTAGAGTCAGTTTTGCAATTTTAACAATATTTTCCTCAATCTGTGACGACACATTGCCAAGTTGATGATATTTCGCTAAATGAGTAGCCAAGTTCCCTAAATTGATCGCCAAAGACAGCAGATCATTTCTTATATGTAAGTGACTGTTAGAGAACTGTTAGACGTCAAAATAAAAACTAATAAAACTAATAAAATATCTCGTGAATGGAACGACTTAAATCCACGAGAATAATGCTAACGATTTTAACACATATTATTAAGCATGAAAAGTGAGCACTTTTCATAATAGTTAATACCTTTTTCTAATTTTATATTATTTTTTGATAATTTTATTTGCAGAAAGTGCAATATATCGATAATATTTCACGCTAGCGTTTTAAAATTGATGTATATCGTTTTCTAATGAAGAATTACATAAGGGATTTTTTGCGTAACATTATTGAAGGTTCTGATTTTTTGATGATTTTTTTTTAATTTCATTCAAAAATTTGGGTCTTTGTATATTGGATTGCGCTTAAATTCAATAGGCTTCAAGTAGTATTCACTTATTCAATACTCACTTTAGTTCAATTCTATTCACTGATTGTAATTTCTGTATAAAATTTGTTTTAAAGGCTGCTATTCTTCACGGTCGATTCCAGTCCGTGGATGCTTAAAACGTGATTCCTCGAAAACTTGAATTCGAATTTTCGACAGCTTTTTCCCACCTTCAGCCACGTGCTCTATTCTACCTTAGATGCCGACTTTCTTGAATAAATTATGTTACGCTTCTTGTTTTTGCCCTGATGAAAAAGGATGATTTTCCTTCGAAACTAGTTGACATCTAAAATGTAGTGTATAATCTATTTTAAAAAATGTTTTATATCATTGATTAATTGCCATTTTACTTGCACAAACTCTACTCGATATCGCGGCAAGATATAATTTGAGAAAGAAACATATGATTAATCCTAGAAAATTCTAAATCTGGAGATGATCAAAATGATAAATTATTCAACTTGCATTGAAGAAGAATTATGTTTTATTCGCCAATGCATTTTATTTTTGTAATTAATCTATCCATTACACCAATATCATTTTACTTACATAAACTCTACTTAATACTGCAACAAGCCATAATTTTGAAAATGAACAAATAACTAATCCCACAAAACTCTAAATGTGGCTACCATCATAATGATAAATTATTCTACTTGCATGAAAAAGAACTTATGTTTTATTCTCCGATATATTTCATTTTTGTAATTAATCTGGCCAGTATACTGACATAATTTTACTTACATAAACTTTGCTTAATATTGTGATAAGATATGAGTTCAAAACGAAACAAATAATTAATCCCATAGAATTGGAAATGCAGAAAATGGTCATATTGATAAATTATTCAACTTGCATAAATGATCTGCTTTGTTCATCAATACATTTTATTTTTGTAATTATAATGGGTCCATAGAATGCACTGACTGTGAGAACTCTACGTACAAACCTGTAACAAATTTGCATAGTGTGATATAAATTGCGCCAAGATATCACTTCGAAGAGAAACAAATGTTAATCCTGGTATATTTCTTAATCTGAAGATGTTTATAATGATAAATTATTCTGCTTCCATAAAAAAAATACTTTGTGTTTTAGTAACCAATATTTTAAAAAAAAAATTTATACTTGAAATTAATCTAATGCAAAGCCTAGAGGTACTCCGGCTGTGAAAAATAACTGTAATCAGAGCGTCATTAACACGCAATGGATCAGCCTCAAATGGTTTAATTGATACGTGGGGTGATACTTACCACACTGTCTCAAAGAAACAAGTCTTCGATTTTTGGATTATATTACATCTACCGTATGCTTATAATCTTTCATCAAGTCTTTGTTAGAAGCGTAAAGGAAAAACATTATAATTTTGTTGTATAATTATATACGACAATAAGTCGGATAATTTTAATTTTAATTGTTGTACGAGTATGTGTCAATGATACGGAAAAGTTTAAAAAAGATCAATTATAGATTTCTTAGAACTGTTGGTTATTTTGGAAGCATTATAAGTTTAACTAGAGTGTGGCTCCACCCAACTTTCTCGTACCATAATTAATTTGAAGTAGCTTGGGATATTTTATTTCACATTTTGCAAGAAAAAATTTGAAACATTTGTATTGCTGATCCACATGATCATAATATAGCATGTTAACCTTTATTTTAAAAGGCTTGAAAAATATTTCGATTGATAGCAATTTTAACATTGCACCCGATTTTAATATTGCCCCCTAATGATGTCATAAATACAAAAATTAGATCGCAACTATTTTTCACCACAGTGATTGAAACTGTTAAGTTTTGTAATCATTGAGCCATGCATAACACATTTTATGCATACTTATGTTAAATTTTATCTTATGCTGCCATTATAAGAAAATATAATATGTTGAAAAATTTCGCAGTTTTCGCTCGAATTTAAAAAAAAATATCTCTAGTTCTTTATTGCCGGAAACAAAGTTTCGTGAAAACTCATTAATATGTATGGCAGCTATTGGGTTTCACAAGGAATACACCACAGACAGACAAACAAACAGACGGGTATCACTCTAAAAATA
This sequence comes from Amaurobius ferox, assembly GCA_951213105.1. Taxonomy (NCBI): domain Eukaryota; kingdom Metazoa; phylum Arthropoda; class Arachnida; order Araneae; family Amaurobiidae; genus Amaurobius; species Amaurobius ferox. The sequence continues at coordinate 11,118,470 of OX578154.1, read as the reverse complement.
GTCAAAGGGTGTTCAAGAGGGCCTAAAACATATATTGGCATTCAAATCTCAGTAACGAAAATTTCCATGAAAACAACACTATATTATATAGTAAGAGATAGTAAATATTAACGAGAGTTTAAAGATTCTAAGTTTTCTGTAATAAGATAATGCATAAGTTTAAATTGGTTTTAAATTTATAAAACTCTCATAACAGTACTTTGCAAATAGAACAATCCCTCCATCGTATAATTTGGAGACTTTTCATATTCCATAAATACTCCGTAACCCCCCTCTCTCCCTACCACCTCCTTCCCCCAATTTCTCCTCGGCCAACTTTTACACTATAACAAGTCTACAGCGCCGTAAGTCAAAGTGCTTTAATTTGAGGTATGCCGGTTCAATGTTCTGCAGGGGAATTAAAATCCGCATGAACATCATATAACTTTCATACAATTGCAAAAAAAAAACAGACACAAATGGTTTTCTCCCGCATAGCAATTAAAACACCCAGGCAATGCTCAATCTGTTAAAATGCAAATGCCGTTATTTTTCACAGCTCCGGTGTTCACATACAGGTGGATATCGATCACAAGGGGGGAAATCGAAAAAATAGCACTGTTCAGATAGGAATGCGGTGTGTTTTTTCCCCTCTCTCCTTAATTCGAATAATTTATCAACATAATAATCCAAGCTAAGTGCGTGTTATGTCAACAGCAGATCCTCTTCTTCTAAACTGTACGTTTGTCCCTGCGCAGTCTGTGGAATAATTATGGATTATGTTCATTGGAAATTTATTTTTCTTATGTGAGCTGTGGTTTCGTTTACCAATATGGACCCTATGGAGAAAGTGAAGCAATGTTTCATGAAATTCTTTAAGACCCCCCCCCCCCCCTCCTGTCTACGCTTGTGTCGGATACGAAACACGTTTAATTCAAGAAACACTTTTTATTTCACTTGCATATATAGTATAGTGTTACGACATATCCTCTGAAATCGTGGGTGTACTTTCAGTATACAAGAAGGAGTTCAAATTTCTAGATAACCACCATTTTTATTTAAAAACACCAATTATTGTAGACAGGAACAATATACAGTGAATAGCTCGATATATATCTTACAATATCACTAAACAACTGTTTGATACAATAAAACAGCAATTCTATGCTCAGCTAATTAAAAAAAATTGCAGATATATTCATAACACTAAAGTATCTATCAATTCCATGTAGCTAATATCACCTCAATCGCTCTCTAACTGAGCGATGACTCATCTATATAAATAGAATTAAAAATTTGTCTGTCTGTATGTCTGTCTGTTTGTCCCGTCATCACGGGAGAACGGCAGAACCGAATTTGATGAAATTAGGTGGGTTACCTGGAAATAGTCGCACTTAAAATTTAGTCCATGTTTGGAGTTTCCACGATCAGTGGTTCTCGAGATATTAGTAAAAAACGAAATTTTGTTTGTCTTATCATCACGGGAGAACGCCTGAACCGAATATGATGAAATTTCGTGGAGAGCCTTGAAATAGCCCCCCATAAATTTAGCCCAAGTTTCGAGTATCTAAGACCTGGAGTTATCGAGATATTAATGAAAAACGAAACTTTTTCCTAGGAGTTCTACTTTCTAACTCCGTGGTTTATCAAAACGAAAAGGTTGAAAATCATTTGAAAGTGAATTAAAATTGTATCTCTGAATTTGGTGGGAGATTTTTTGCGCTAATTAGTCACGTTCTGAAAACATGAATTGTTTGAAACATGAATTTAAATAGAAAATATATCTCCATGGTTTATTTTTCATAAGCATTTACTCAACAATGAAAAGTATAAAGAAATCAAAATGGTTATTTAATTTCGCAGTGTATGAGAAAGATTCTATCTTATATCATGTTGCTGAGAAACGCAATTAAATTAAATCTGTCTGTTAATTTTAATTATTATTTTTTCGATTTAAATAATAAATAAATGGATATAAAAATATATTTTAGAAAAGAACGGTTTAATTTTTCTTTTTTTTATATTAATTGCGGACTGAGTACATCACTTCCATTTATTTTGGCAAAAAGTTTTAAGCTTTTATATTGTGTTTAGCTAGTAAACTCATATATTGTGTTTACCCAATAAATTCATTTATCCGATTGTTGAAACAGAAAAAGAGTAGAACGGGTATATCTTCTAATACAATTCTAGTATATACAAACGGGATCAGGATCTTTTATTCTTCATATCTTCAAATTCAGAGCTACGAATTTGACGGAATATCGCTAACTTGGCAACTTTTCTTAATCTTTAGAAATTGACGGAAATGTCGCCAAATTTATAAAAACGACTCAAATCAATGAAATTAAATTTGTTTTTTAGAAGAGAGTACTGAAATGATGTTTCGGTAGCATGTGTCGGTCAGTCCATTCATCCTACTTAGTAACACATTTAGCAAATTTTTAAAATATCACCAAATTGATAAAAATGTTTGTAAATCCTTGAAAATATCATGAAATTGATAAAATTGAGCTTATTAAATGAAATTAATTGTGTTTTGTTAGGGGATAGTATTGTGATGATGTTTCGTCAATTTGTCGCAAAATGGGACTATCAGTTCTACAGTCCCACTTGGCGATAAATATGTTTTTTTAATATGTTTATAATTGGCGATAAATATGTTTTTATAAATATGTCTTTAAATAACCGAAGATGTCGTCAAACCTTCAATAGAGATAGCGTTAGTCATTGGAAAGAATTAGGCCTTTAGGTTTAAAGATTACGGGATTATTGATATTTTCAATTTATTATGTCATCTGTTTTATTATGGCAAAGATTTTAGAAACTCATATGTTGTATGTGTAATCTTTTACTAATGCACTGGTATATCTTCTAATATTCGCGAATAGAAGTTATACACGTCCCATATAATTTTAGCACTTTTATTTTGCATATATTGGTTCAAATCCATATAGTTTGTAAATTGAAGATAATTTTGTATAACAAGAACAGTTATTTTTAAACTTCATTTTCGGAGCAATAAATTAAATATTTTAATACAGTATTTTGAATAACAATGTCATTTAATGTATATGTGATTTTTAATTTGCACATGAACGTGAGTTTATATTATATACTCCGTACGTAGAACGGGTATACTGCTGGTTTTAAATAATATCCTTAGAAACTCCCAGAGGGGGCTCATATATTCCAAAATATGCATTATTTTGGAAAAGTTCTAGTACCTTCGAAAATTTACCAATAGTAGCCAAATTGTCGATAAATCGTTAAGTATGATAACTCCTCCCAGAAATTTAACATATGAGTTAGAGTGGATACATATATGATAGACACACGCGCACACACATACACAGATGCTCACGCAAAAGAAAAGTTTTTCGTGTTCTGAAGGTCCCAAAATTTCCAGATCCATCAAAAACACGAGTTTGAATTTTTGACACGATTCCAACACTTTCTCTGTACATTACCATACATTGTAGGGAAAGTAGAATGGGGAGATGTTTCCCATTTGTCCAAGTAGTAATTCCATGAACTTCAATGGGGTTCTGATGGTCTCTGTGTGTACGTGTGTAGGGAGGTGAGGGGTATGACATCCAACTCATCCCCCTGTTGACGTCACTGCTACAATGGCATCGATAATTAGCTTACGTAGTATTTGGCCAATTGTCTATGCAATATGAGTTTCAAGTAGCAGCTAAGACACTAGATGGCTTCTGAAAGATCTATAAGGACTTTCCAAAAACTCCATTTTTTTTCGTATCCCAGGGATCTTATCTCTCTTATCCCATAGTTGATACATTGGCTTCCAAAAGTTAAGCACTTGCGGTAAAATCAATAAAAAATGGAGAAGTGAAAGCTTTAATTAACTCAAAATTGAACATAAAGGTAGCAAATATGTTTATGCATTAAAGAAAAAAATATTTATTTTTCGTATAAGATTTACTTTTCGTATATTTCGTATATGATGAAGTCATATTGGGGTCATAAATAAAATGATGTTTAAAGGCAAGCAAACCAAAGAAAACTTGCATTAATATGGTATGTGACCACCCGGACCTTCACACAAACTTTACAACGATTTTCCATGCTTTCAATGAGGTGATGAACTTTCGCAGATTCGAGCAATGACCATTCCTCCAATAATACAGTTTCCAACTCTCTAAGACTGGCTGGAGGAGGTAAACGTGCTGAAACAGCACCCCTGAGGGCATGCCAAAGGTTTTCAATGGGATTAAGATCACGGGAAAACTCCGGCCCCTCCACATGAGAAATGCCCTCACTTTCCAGGTATTCGTCAGCGATGCTTGCTGGATAGGGACGGACATTACCATCCATAAAGAAGAAATCAGGACCAACTGCTGCAGCGTAGAGTCTCGCAATTTGGTCTATGACTTCATCGCGATACCGTGCAGCCGTCACATAACCGCTTTTAAAGGTGTGCAGATCTGTGCGATATCCCATTGAAATTCCAGCCCATATCATGAATCTGTCACCTTTGAATGCGTGCTTTTCGATGATGATCTTGGCGTGATTGCATGTGCCTCGATCTCTCCAGACCACTGTACGCTTGTCATCTGATTCTAGGATAAATCTGGACTCGTCCGTGAACAGGACGTTGCACCAATCTGAGACAGTCCAATTGACATGTTGACGACAACATTTTAATCTTGCCCCTCTGGCTTGGACGGTTAGTGGAACACAAAAACGTGGTACTTGGGCATACAGTACCTTCGGCGCACAGTACTGGAAGATATTGTCTTGCCAAGTGAAGCTGCAGCCATGGATGCAACAGTTGTCGAGGTCGCTTGTCGATTCCACTTGGCTACCGTAGCAATACACCGATCATCAGAGGAGGAGGTAACCCTTGGACGACCGGGAACAGGTCTCCGGACAACTGTTTGACTTGTTTGGAATTGTTTCCATAATCGAGAAATTGCCGAATGATCAACTCCAAAGAAAATAGCGACATCTTTGATTGAGTGCCCTGCTTCAATGCGTCCGCCAGCACGACGGCGCTCACTATGTTGTTGTTGAAACCCAGACCGTCCGACCTACCAGAAAGGTGTAAGGTAACTGTTTGGACGGTCGGGAAGTGGCGCTCACTATGTGTCATTCGTCTTCTTTCAGCCACAGAAACACGAATATCACCAGAAATAATCCTACAAACGTTATAAACACTTCGTATCAGCATTTAAATGCACCTCCTCACACCCTTCAGAATGCTGGCGTCTTCAACGACTGCCTAATTAGCATATATCCGGACAGTCAATCGTGATTGACTGTAACATACGATATTTGCATACTGCCATCTACATCTGCAGCGATTTTCAGCCATTCAAATTCAAATACGCTTTCGGAAAATGAAACTTTGCTTTGTGCGCTTAACTTTTGAAAATCAGTTTATGAAAATTATGAAGTTATTTGAAAATCAGTATCAGTTTATGAAGTTATTTGAAAATCAGTATGCAAAAATTCTACCTTCTGGCTCACTGAAATACTTCTGGGTTATTTCTTGGAGGACTTCTGGAGACAGAAACATGCTAAATAATTGTTATATTGATTTAATAGTTATAATTATCACAAGAAGAAATATAAAATATAATAACTTAAGGGAAAATTATGCGCTGCCCATTTAAAATATTTTAAGCATATCTTAAAATAAGCAGAAAGTAAAATCGTGCAAAATACTAAAAACACTTTTCTTTCTTTTAAAAAGTGGAAGATGAAGCATCGTATAATTCCAATATTTTATGCATGCAAAAAACTCGAAAAATGGGGGATTTACTTCGCAGAGCAATTAAAGGCTATGGAGCACAGTCATTAATGTGTTGATCATGTAATTCCCTTTATTTTTCACAACTCCGGTGTTCGCGCGCAGGTGGAAAAGGGGGAAAATAAATTCGAAAGAAAATAAAAGGTGATCAAAAGGGACGTTAGTGTAAAAATTGTTCTTTTTCCTCCCTCATTTGAATAATTATGGGCACACTAATCCGCACCTAGTACGTGTTATGTCAATAACAGGTCATATTTAAACTTTCACTACAAGCGTAGTATAATGTATGGGGAAAGTGGCGGAATCTAAAATATGAATTATGCATACATTATCGAGCGATTTACACGTTGAGTAAATCTAGCCTATTTTGAGGTTATGTTTATATATATCGTATTATGGCTATCGTATTATGTTTATGTCTATGCTTGAGTATATCGTTACGAAGGTGCAAAATTAATTCACTAGAGTCACTTTTCAAAACCAGAAGAAGAAAATACCTTTACAAGCAAACAGTCCTTTGACGTGCATTTAGGGTTGCCATAAATTTGAAAGACGTTGTCATATTTAGAGATTTGTCGCCAATCTGGGAACTTTTGTAGGTTTTCGAATCTCAAGAACCCTCTCGAAGTTACGAATATTTAACTAGATACGATCCCCTTCCGCAAGCTTCTGAGAGTATATAAAAGAATAAAAGAAGAAATCGCTCAGTTGGAGCAGCTGAAGTGATAGAGCTACATTGAATTGTAAGATAAGTCAATGTTTTGAGAATAGTATTAGCTGTTTTGTGAAATGAAGTGGAGCATTTAACTGCTGTTTTGCTGTACTTAACAGTTGTTTAGTGGTTTTTACTTTCCTTATATACATAATGTATAAGGAAAGTATTGTGACGGGTTCGAAAATTCGAATTCGAGTTTTCAACGTGAGAGCACGTTTTAAGCATCCCTGATCACGAAACAAACATTTTTGAGGTGATGTCTGAGTGTGTGTGTGTGCGTATGAAAGCATGTGTGTGTGTGTGTGTCAGTGAAACTGTGGAGAGGATATGTCACGAACGAATGGAGCGATTTGAATGAAATTTGGTACAAAAATCACAATCCGTAAATACTGGAAGCCAATTGTTTTTAAACGCAATTGAATGTTCAGAACCCCCCTAAATTTTCGAGTGCAATTTTGAAAAAATCATTAAAAAATCAAAACCTTTAATAAAATTACGCAAACAGACATTTCTTATGTAATTTGTCCTTAGAAAACGATTGCCATAAACTTTAGAACGCTAGCATGAACCATTCTCGTGAGATTGCACATTTTTTAAATAAAGTTATCAAAAAATCCCATAAATAAAAAAAATATTAACTGTTGAGAAACAATTTTACTTTTCATATGTAATATCATACGATAAATTGGGTGACATCATTCTCGTGGATCTAGCTCGTTCCATTCACGAGAGAAGATACTTTGAGTAATACTTTTGTATTTGAACGCCAATAGTCATTTATCTGCTGTAAGAATAACTTATTTCTCCGACAGTAAAGCGTGGCGAGATTTTGGCGACGAATTTGGCGGAATGTCGCCAACTTGGCGACTTTTTGAAATGTTGCCAAATTAACGAAAATCTCGCGAAATGGAAAAAAATGACGCTAAATCGATGAAAATGACGACTAGTTAACGAAAATTCAATATTTTGGAAAGAATATAAGTATCTACTATAAGAAAAACCTATTTTATTTACTGTAAAAGTAGTAAATTCATTGCATTATATAAGGAAAGTCATGTGTTGCCCACACAACAGATTTTTTGAGATAGTAGTCGGGCTATTTGCTCTATAGTATCCCTGTTTCCGATTTGCTTGTAAATAAACGTGCTAGTTATCCAGAAATGTAAACACATTTTTCTATCCTGAGAGTAAACCCACCATTACAGAGAATAAGTCGTAACAATATGTGTTATTTGAATAGGGGATTACACATATTCCCTTAAAATAATTCAGCAATACACTAACTAAAAAAGCCAATATTATATGGACTAATTTGTTATACTCATATGATATGACTATTAACCATGTTAAATTAAATTGCGCATTTTATAAGTAAACAATATTTGATAAGTTGGCGTTACCGAATTTTTAGACATGACTGTTTCTCACCGATTTGATGTATACTATACAGTTGAATGAGACTAACTGACTAAGGAATTAATTACACAGTCCAAACTGCTGAAGGAAGGAACTTGAAATTTTGCATGCCAGACTTGACCTATAAGTCATAAGAACACTTTAAAATCTTAAAATTTTGTTCAAAAAATGTGTATATCGAGGAAAGTCTAAACCGTTTTATTTAAGTTGGTTTCTCTGCTTGTTTTGGGTTAATTTTTAAAATCAAATGTTAATCCATTTCTACCAAGACTATTTTCTTAGAATTTCTCTTATTTTCCAAACAACTCTGGAAAAAATAAATATTAGGGATTTAATGATTTTGCTGCCCGAGACAATTGTTTTCAATAGTCTTAGAATATATTTAGGTAATAATAATAATCAAAATGCTTTTGGCCAGTGTGTTATTAACGATAATTTTCAGCCTATGTTTAATAAAACTTTTCTTTTTATCAGCTGTAATAAATAATCCCCGTAATATTACTTTCCTTATATACATAATGTATAAGGAAAGTATTGTGACGGGGTCGAAAATTGGAATTCGAGTTTTCGACGGGAGAGCACGTTTCAAGCGTCCCTGATCACTAATCGAACGTTTTTGAGGTGATGTGTGTGTGCGTGTGTGTGTGTGTGTGTGTGTATGTGTGTGTGTGTGTGTATCATTGAATCTGCAGAGACGATATCTCACGAACGAATGGAGCGATTCGAATGAAATTTGGTACAAAAATCACAATAAATGAATACTGGAAGCCTCTTGTTTTAAAACACAATCGAATGTTCAGAACCCCCCTAAACTTTCGAGTGAAATTTTGAAAAAATCATCAAAAAATCAAAACCTTTAATAAAGTTACGCAAATAGACATTCCTTATGTAATTTTTCCTTAGAAAACGATTGACAAAAACTTCAGAACGTTATCACGAACCGTTCTCGAGCTATGGCACATTTTTCAAATATATTTATCAAAAAATCCCATAAATTAAAAAAAAAATATTAACTGTTAATAAACTTGTTCACTTTTCATATGTAATATCATGCGATAAATTTGGTGACATCATTCTCATGGATCTAACTCATGCCATTCACGAGAAAAGATACTTTGAGTAATACTTTTGTATTTGAACAGAAATAGTCTTTTATCTGCTGTAGGATTAACTTATTTCTCCGTCCATAACGCTTGGCGAGATTTTGGTGACGAATTTAGCTGAATGTCACCTACTTGGCGACATTTTTAAATGTTGCCAAATTAAAGAAAACCTCGCCAAACGGATAAAAATGACGCTAAATCAATGAAAATGACCATTAATTGAAGAAAATTCAATATCTTGGAATGAATATAAGTATCTACTATAAGAATAACATTTTTTAACTGTAAAAGTAGTAAATTCACTGCATTATATAAGGAAAGTTATGTTCTGCCCACATCAAATTTTTTTACTTCATGAAACCCAAATTTATTTATCTTTACCATGAGCCAATTTGTAATTTTGATCCTGTTTAGACCCTTAGTTATGTTTGGCAACTCGTACTCGACTCACTACATATTAAATATTTAATTGATTTTCTGAAAATTTAGTAGTTACTTTATTCCATTTTCTGACGGCATTTATATTGGTGATGAAATTTTACCTTTTATTGTAATTTGTACTTTATGACTATTTATATTTTAAATGCCTCGTTTTTTAAAAACGTAAAAATATAAACTGATGATATGTAAATTTTGCCTGGCAGTTATGGCCTATATTTAAGCACTTGTTTGCACCTTATTTTCACTTCGCCACTGATGAAGAGTGTAATGATGCCCGAAAGCGCTTTGGCCGTGTAATTTTGTACGTCGTAAAATGGAGATTTAAATAAAGGACTTTTAAACCTATTTTTTGGTTATCTGTGATTTTAAAAAATAATAATAATGTTCGAAAATTTTGTCCTGTTTATAGGGCATTAAATAAATAAATAGAATCGAAATGTTGGAGTTGTTTCAATTATCGCATGTGAAATTGCCATATAAATATGATGACACTTTGCGATTTTTACTTTTCCTACATGCATAGTTTAATGTATATGGAAAATTCGAATTCGAGTTTTCGACGAAAGAGCACGTTTCAACCACAGATTAACATATGCAGATATTTCACTCGACCTCAGCGCCCTCAACCGCCAACCAAAATATCAAGGTTGGCAGGCTTGGCGATGGTCTGTGACGGTTTTCGCCAAGACGTTCTGCTAATATAACCCTATTTGGCACTAAACGAAAAACTTGGAACTTAGAACTTTGTTGCTTTGTTCTATCATCGCATGTTACTTTCGCTGCTATTTTATGGATTACTAAAAGAAAAGGAATTACGTTTAAAAGGTATGTAATTTATTTTTATTTAAATAAAAAATTATGTGTTATCTATCCCATATTTCATCCTATGCACGTGTTCATCATAAGAAATTGGTGCAGTATTATCACTGCCGCCTAGATTATAAATTCTAAGAAGCAATGGCATTATTAGTTAAAAAACCTTTTCCGCATTTATATAAATTGTATAAAAATTGATATTTGGATAGCTTTTTCTAGAGAAAGTTGAATATAATATTGGATGTATATATATTTTACATGCTTTTTACTAACTGACGTAATGTGGAAAATAATCCCTGGATAATAATTCATGATTGCATGAATTAAATATATATCTGTGTTTATTTATTTAAAGTTAAACATATTACAGATAAAAGTATTTTTAAATGCTGATCATGTTTATAGTTTAAAAAATTATAGAAGTACAGTTTATTTTATTTATTTTTTTTTTTGGCCGCATTAACATAAAATCGCCAATTGAGCGATAGTCGCCAAATCTAGCAGTCGAGGATGGTTGGCTCATCGAACGCTAGTGTCTATGCGAAATCCTATCTTAACGATGTTGCCATAGGTTCCTATGGGAGTGAACCTTCTGAATATAGTATTCTGTGATTTCAACAATCCCTGAAATCTAATCGAAAGTTTTAGAATAGATGTCTGTGTGTATGTGTGTAGTGTGTGCATGAATGTTAGCGTGAATTTGTATGTTAGTATGTGTGTGTATGTTAGTGTATGTGTTCATGAGACTATGGAAGTGGCATCTCACGAACGAGTGGATAGAGATTCGAAAAATAATTTGTAATGATTCTTGAATACCGGAAATCGCTTGATTTTAAAGCGGATGAAATGTTCCATAGATCCCCTCCTCCCTCCAAATTTCAAATTAATATTTTAAAAACTCAGGAGCTACAATAATTAAAAAAATAAACATTTCTTGCATAATTTATAATTAGAAAACGAATGGTACCCATTCTTGAACGATAGTACGAATCTATCCCTTTATTACGTTTTCAGATAAATTTATCGCAAAAATTACATAAATTAAAATAAGTAGAAAGAATGTATCATTAAATAGGTTGACCTTGGCAACAAATTTAGAAAAATATCATCAACTTGGCGATTTTTTTGAAAAGTTAGCCAAATTAACAAAAATGTCGCCAAATTGGCAACATTGACGCTTAATTAACAAAAAAGACCCCAAAATTGTGAAAATTTCAATCTTTTCTAATGATTAAAATCTTTAAATATATGAAATGCATTGCTTAAAGGATTGTAGCAATATTTCTAATTGCCAAGTAAGATTTGTGTAAAATATAAATTAGTTTAGTGCAAATACTATAACTAGTTTGGTACTAAATTAGTTTGGTACGAATTGTTTTATACATTGACATGCTGAAAAATTCCAAATGTTAGTGATCAACTCAACGTGACAAACATTGCGCTATGGATCTTGGACAGCTTTTGCTCTATGTGAAGTGCAATATGTAGGGAAAGTCATATACTGCCCACACTAGATGTTCTTTCTTCTTTTTTTTCATATTAATGGATAAGAAGAGTTTTAAAAATTTTCTTTTAATAAAATAATAAATAAAACACATTTATATATTTTTTATTATTTTCGTACTCGTTTACTATAGTTTACATTTAACTATAAAAAAATTATTAGGGTAACTTTCATACAGGTTTTCATATAAAGAAATTATTAGAATAACTTTCATATAAGTTCACAATTAAAAACTTCTCGTGCATAAATTTGTATAGAATATTTTTAACCTACTCTCATGAAAAATACACTCTATAACAAAAAAAATCGACACACCAAGAAGGAGTTGTCCGATTGTAATAAAAATTGGTGGATGTGAAGAACATACATAGAAAAAGAAACGATGAAAATTTCAGAACTGTTTAATGATTTAGAGTTTGACCGTATACAAAGAGAGGAAGTCAATAAGGAGTTGGTCCACCTCTGACCTGGATGCAAGATGTCACCCGGCGTGGCACAGACTGATAAAGTTCACGGATGGTGTCCTGCGGAAGGTCGTGCCAAATTGTCTCCAACTGTCGAGCTAAATCGTCAACATTCCGGGATGGTTGCAATCGTCTTCCCGTAACGTTCCTATAGGAGAGAGATCAGGAGACCTAGCGGATCAAGGAAGTGTTGGGTAAACTTAAAGACAATTCATAGCAACTCGTGCCGTGCGCGGCAGGGCATTATCTTGTTGAAAAGTAAGTCGGGGGGGGGCGCAAAAAGAACGGTAACACAACTGGTCGTAGAATGTTGTCTACATACCGCTGTGTTGTCAGTGTGCCAGAAATGACGACCAAAGGGGGCCGGTTATCAAAGGAGATGGCATCCCAGACCATACCCACCTGCAGATATACACCTGCTGAATGCGCAGTTCCGATGCGCTGGAACTTCCACTATTTATTCATTGGACACCAAATTTTATTCATTTGCATGTTCGCTCAAAATGTCTTTGCATGCGAAATTTCATTACAATCGGACAACTATTTCTTGGTGCGTCGATTTTTTTGTTATAGGGTATAAATGTACAACAGAAAATTGTTATCGATTATTTGCAAAAGCCCGCTATAAATGTTTCATGCATTTGCTTTATAAATATAAAACTACTTAAAAAAACAAGAAATTTATGTTAAAAAATAAAATGATACAAGGATATTTTGATGTAACATATATTTATACATCGATTTGATAATGATCGGAATTATTCATACGGTGGGGATCAAATCGAAAGTCAAATCAGAGCACTCGGAATTGAAGACCGATAAGCAGGTTGTGCCGATTTTATCTGAAAATCTTAAATATTTTTGGAACCGTCTACTCTACATATTTAAAACCAATTTGATATGGGACACTACAAGGCTTTTCCTACCTACATACTATATGCTTTACTGGACTTATTTCTTTAACAATTTAATGCAGCAGCCTAAAATATTTCATTATTTAAAATCGTAACAAAAATAAAGAAAATATATTTCACGGCGTTAAGCCTGTCGCCGCTGGGAAACAACTTTTATAGTCAACCATTGCTGTTATCTGAACGTCCGGGTTGCTTGACCCATAATAGAGATTTTGCAGCATTGGTGACAGATTTGGCAAAATGTCGCCAACTTGGCAACTTTTTTTAGATTTGGAAACTTTACTAATTTCGCATGTTATGTAAGCTTCTCGAGAAACTTCTAAGGATATATGAAGACTTTTCATTTTTCATATAATAACGGATGTGAAGGAGTAAAAGCAAAGTGTGATTATTTCATTTTTTGAGAATTTAATAGTCTGTTTTTGACTGAATTAAGCATTCGGGTAGGAAGAGCGGAGGGGGGGGGGGTCAGGCAGGCCACAGAACTTTTTATTTTTAATTAATTATTTATTTATTTGTATTTATTTATTTAAAATAATGAAAACCACAGGATAAAGTCCAAGTAACAGCTTGCAAGATAAAATAAAAAATACTTACGACAAATGATGTTAAAAGCACTAGCAGATGAATGAACAACGTTAATATTATCAAAAAATATGTTATAAAGTCTATAAAACTTATTGATGGCAAGTGAAACATCCAGTATTAATATTAAAATTCTTATATAATTATCTAAAATTCTTAAGTGCATTTGTTGCAGTTTACTCTTATTGCTGATTTGGAATAAAGCGTTATTTATCCGAAAATTCGGACTCATGGTTATATCCTGAGAACAAACACTCTCACGCGGGTATGTCGTGACTATATTGACGTTGACAATCAGCAGATCAATGAAAGCTAAATCTTACAAAATAATAGATTTCTGCTTCGTCCGCAGCGGAAAATCGAAGATTTGGTCAGTGACGGAATTCACTAACTAGGTACAAGACAGTACTTACTGCTCAGTGAGATATGTTTTCAAAATTCTAATTTGTTTGAAAGTTACGAATTTTTAACATCGAAAGTAAGTCATCTTAATATATTTCGTCAAAATCATTTATCCATCACAACTGCAGACGATATTCTGGGCAAATAAAGGCTTCCTGTCTAGATATGGAACTCTAATAAATATAGCCATTTTCTTTCTAAATTTGCGACTTTAAAAGATGCATTTTCAATTTTGGGAAATATAGAATTATTTCAGTATTGTGTGCTCTGAAAATTTGAATTCATTTGGCTCACTGAGACAGAAATTAAGTTTGGGGATTTTACTTTCGGATTTAAAGAAGATTTTTTTTATTTTTTACCACTTCAAATATTCACATTTATATGCTGGAGAATTGCAACGCACTTACTTCAAGGTGTATCGAGTTTATTTTGGGGGTATCAAAAATTCTTATTTAGAATGTATGTATCAAAGGCGTATATGTATTATGTAAGTAACGGGCATTTATTTAAGATCCAGGGAATTTTTAACGAGAAATAAAAATGCACGTTTTATTTGATTAAAAAACTTCTAGATCGCGCTTCTATGCTGATAACAACAACATTCATAAACTGGTTCTTCTATTTCATTCACTCTTTAGCATCGGATAACCAATACCTTCAATAGCAGCCAGGGACGTAAGTGGGCAATCTTGTCTGGGGGGGTGTGAAGGAAAAATTTCCGACTAATGTTGAAAATTTCCGACTTTACAAACAAGTGAGTTAACTTTTGTTTTTGAGCGAGTGCATTGCTGATCTAGTGACCTTTATGCAGTTCAAAGTCTACACAGCAATTATTTGTTTTAATTTTCGAATGTTTGGTGTATATGTCCAAATCATACCCCAATTTAAAAAAAGAAAAATTCTCAAAACCAAATTTTTGGTTTTGAGGGTTTTGTTTTATAAATAATTGTACATTTGTTTAATTATCGGATGTGTTATGCAAATGCCCAGATCTTTAGCTACCAGTTGAAACAAGGCAAGTTTCTAGGGCAAAAATTAGTAGAATTTTAAATATATTTGAAAAAGTATTAAATTTTGTACATTTTGGGATTTTTCTTCGAATGCACTTGACACATTCCCAGATGATTGCCTAGTACTTAAAAACCCGTGAGTTTCTATGCTAAAAATTGGTTGTGTAAATTTCGGAACATGCATCTTTCTTTTGATAAAATTGGGTCTTTTGTTAGGTTTTTATAAATTATTAAAACTTTATTACTTTTTTCTAATTTCCGAATGCACTCTGCACATTTTCAAATAATTTTCCCAAAAAAGTAGAAAAAACGCGTTTCTAGGCCAAAAATTAGCTTTGTAAAACACGGGATGTGTATAATAGCATGCATATATACACTGTTCAAAGGAAATTAATATAACATGATTTGCAGTGCTCATAAGGGGTTGCCGTTGTTTCATTTCCTCGATATTTGTTTTCAAAAAATTGTCCAGACACGGACGTAAAAAAAAAAAAAAATTCCAAATGGTCCGCCAGAAAACTTACCTACATGTGGCTATACACATATTCTTAAATACATTGAAATTACATTTTTTTAGGTTATCTGATACTTATTTCGCCGCATCTAAAACAGGAAGTTTATCTTAATTCTACAGTTTGAATTCTACATAAAGTTGTATTTATCTTCGCATTCTAACATTTTTTTTTTAATTACAACATTTTTTTTTTTAAGAAAACGCATCAAAGCAGCACATGCATCGCCCTTAATGAGATGCGTTGAACTGCGGTTTCTCCCCGGTAGATTGCACATGCCTGAACACTCTCCTAGAGAAAGGTACCCCTGCGTTATGTTACGAGTTGGTATAATATATATGTTTTTATAGAGAGATATTATCCTATAAGAGATAGTAATATTGAATAGGGAGGTGTATGACTCGTTTGTGACTGTGGATATTAGGAGCCGGTGGGAGGATCGGTGACAGTTGATGTCTGCCGGTTCCTGTTTCTGATGTATGTCCGTGGTGTACTTAGCCGAGCTTAGCGCCCGAAGTGCGCAGAACTTTGCTGGTTTATAAAAAAAATTTAACTTCGATCAAAGTCTTTGAGATATAAATAATTCGAAAGAACGTAAGATTAAATAAACCAATTGCAGAGATGGGAAGTCCACAAAATATAAAAACATTTTTTTTTTTTAATTGAACACCAAAACTTTTAGTATAAGTAAATTATTACTGGAAACGAGTGCATATTAAGTGGCGCAAACAGAATCAGAAATGAATGAAGTAATATAAAGCATAGCATCACCATATTTTATGGACAGCTGACTTTCAAAAGCAAAAAATTATGTTATTCATTATTTTGATCTATTTTACTGGCTTCTTCATCCATATTTAATATGCAAGATCATTTCATTACTTTTTTGTTTCCTACTTATAGTGGCAGCTCTAGTAGAAAGGTTGTGACTATTAAAATACCAAATAATGACCAGAAAATATCTGAATACAATATTTCGCAGCTATCAACTTTGGTTTATTATTTTGAAATAACTATGTTTAATTTTAAATGATATTTTGGGGGATTTTTATTTGAACAAGAAAGAAATATTTTAATTTAAAAATAAAATAATAGTAATTATAAATAAATTAATGATTATTTATTAATAAAAATATAATATATAAAATGTGTCTACAAAATGTACAGCAGTAAAATTATAACTAATGGAAATTTTTATTTATTGGACGCTCAACTATTTAACATATTTTTTCGATTAATAAAAGGTTTATAAAAACATTTCGACATTGTTACTATTTTAGTGTAACATTCTAATTTATACACAATTTAATATCGAACGGTCGAGTAAATGTTGCATTATTATTATTTAGTATTTTTCAAAAAGATGTCTGTTTCTATGTGTGTGTAACGCGTAGCAGAAAATTCAAGCTTTCAACAGTTTTGAAGATCTGTATAGAGTTAGTTGGCATCTTAGCTTATGCAATCTTAGATTATGCAAATATGCACCTCGCCGGGATTATTTTTCTTTTAAATTTCAATTAGTTTAAAGGTTATGAATATTTAAAATCGAAATTTCGTTGTTTCTAAATCCATTCCTTTAAATATTCAGAACATAAAGTTGCCAACAGATTATTGTTTGAAGAATAGCAGATGTTTATAGACAATTAGCGCGACACAATATGGGTAATAAAATAAAAAAATTCTAAGTTCCAGAATTTTACAGATATCATTTTGATTTTTTTAAATGAGCAATTATTTTATTTTTATAAGAATTCGCTCGATAAATATCTTCTATAGCACGAAAATATTCGGAGATAGTATTTAATTATCTAATTATACTTTTCGGCATTTATTTCACCAATGTGCAGCAGACGAAAGACATAAAGTGATTTAAATTGAGAAGTTTTCTTACTTCTTGAATTTTAAAGATATTATTTATATTTTTCAAAATACAATTATTTGCCATTAAAAGCACTGTGAAAATATCATTTAAACGGGATAACTACAATCATAATCCCGATTTTTACCTCCTTGCTTTTTGTTCAATCCTAAAGGTGTCGCAGCGCAACGAGAAAACGCGTGTTTAAGCGCTTATTTAAGGCGTGCGGTTTGTACATGCAGATTAAATGCGCGCCCACATATGCAAACCGACATCGCAATGAATTGTTTAGGTGTTTATAAAGGGCATATTACGCCCGTGTAGCATGTGCGGCCGCACAGTAGACTATCACTGTTATTTGCAATAGAAGCTGAATTCTATTTTCGTCTAGATTAGTCTTACTATAATGGAATTATCAAACAATAGTCTCGGCTACCAATAAGAAAACCAATAAATTGGTTGCTTTTACAGTATAGAAGAATGCATTTTAAAGAAAAACTTGCATAACTTAATGCTCCATATCACTAAAACCGTTTATGTTTGCTAGTTCAATTTTGTTACAATATATTTTGGTGCTACTCATTATAGTATTATAAGACAAGCATGTAACCTAAAATGTTATCTATTTTCTTTTAGAAATTTCTCTGGAAAGGCATTTTTCCTGAAAGCTTATCTGACATAATTCTGTTTTTTTCTTTTACTTATTGTATTTGAAAACTCTTGAAATTAACTTTAAATTTCTTAACTTTCTAGTAAAAATTTGTAAATGTAATAGATTTTAAATCGTATATTTAATAAAAGAAACTTTTAAAAAAAATGCAAAGCACAAGTGCTCTTTCTGTGGTGATATTGACGGGAGAAAATTTTCTAATATGATAATTATTGTTCTAAAAAGGTTTAATTACAGTAATTTAAGAAATGGAAACACCTTAACTTTAAAAATTAAGGAAATTTATTAATTTTGAAAAAATACATTGAAATTTAAATACGGTAGAAATAAAACCTGTAAAATAATGCTTTCTTTTGGAATTAAACATTTTTATAAATAAATTTCATCGCAATTTGTACTTAAATAGATTACTTAAAAAGATTATAAAGAACATTTTGGGGGGAAGGAGATGAAAAAGATTTTATAAGGCAAAGATAGCATAACAGAGTCCTACTGCTAAGAGAAAGTTATCTTTCGTGAAGGATTTTATAATGGAAATTGTACTTTATTTGTTTTACTGATCAGATAGTCAAAAAAGAACCTAATACACGCAACATGTCAAGACTATCCGAGCTGGGATAAAACTGAATTTTGATTCTCGACACTATTATAATATTTATTCAATTTTCTACATACATATTACCATGCAGTTGATTTATACGACGGAATTAATAAAACACTTTTATTTCAAATCAGAAGATATAAAATTTCATACGAATGACGACCGCATTTAAATATGTAATTGTAAATACTTGAAATTCCTTAATCACAAATAGTTTAAATACAAACATGTAAATATTGTTCATTTTTTCTGGTAATGTATCAACCAATTATATTCTATAAGGATTGCGTCCCCATTGAAAATCTGTAGATCGTTTTTGCACTTTTTAGTTCTCTGCAAGTAATACCTAATGCGGAATGGCAACACGAAAACTTGCTATATTCTACAAATTTGTGAACTTTTATAGAGACAGATAAATTCAATCTTATCACGCAGTCGGCATTAAATTTCACAAAAAGTGAGGCCATACTACACAATATATCTGTGGACTATGACCAAAACCAAGCGGTAATGGTTACAGAACCCGCCTAAATGGGACGTTCCCCAAACTAGGATAACTTTAGCATCTATGTCGGAATCTGCAATGGGACTATCTTATGTTTTGGAACGCCTCTCTTTGGTGGTTTCTGTTAGTATTTATAACTTAAAAAGTTACTGCAATTTAAGAGTAACTTTATTTAAGTTATAAAATTAATAACATTTTAAGTTAATTAATCAAACTTCCAATATTTCAAATTTTTCCAATTTTAATTTTTGCCGCATATGCAGCCATAAGTCAAACACAATGTTATTCAATACTTATATTTGTAGAAATAATTTGTTGATATCATCCCTGGAATTTTTTTCTCCCGAGTTCTGCGTTTTATACATTCGTAGCATCTTTCAGGGTTACGAAGCCTAACTTTTTTATTTAATGAATTGGTTTAAATAATTAGTTCCAAATATGTATTAATATATTAAACCCGTTTTCACACTTACATATGTTTAGGCAAATTATTTTTCTTTCAATTTAAAAAAGGAAATGCATCATCATAAAGTAAAACAAGCAAAAATAAAAAGCATTAAGTTTTTTCGCCCTCATCAATTTCATATATAATATTCTCCCGAAAAAAAATCACAGTATGAAAAGACAAATTGTATAGATTTTATAGATTTTAATATGAATAACATGTATGGTTGGGGAGTCTCTGGCAGACTTCCGGGCGTTACGAAAAATATAAACACTTTGGGCGCTTATATCTCCAAACCTAACAGATAATAATATCACCAACTTTTACTTGTTTTGTTGGAAATTTAGTACCTTTTATGTATATATAGAGAGAGATAATTTCAATATTTTAGTATATTGGCATTTTTCTTCCAAAAACTAAAAAGTTTTTGTCGGAGAGAATTTTAGTCTTCTTGCTTTCACTCGAACTATTTTCTAAATTATGAATGATAAACCATAAGCGATAAGAATGTTTAGTAGGAAATCCAAGTTCTAGCTTAGTAATGGGTTTTTATAGATCTAATGCAATTTTCGAGGAATCGTCTTATCAAGTTTAAAAAGATTGAAATTTTCCTGTTTTTAACACTTTACAACAAAGTTGAAAAGTGTTTGACTTTGTTCATTCTGTCTGTCTGTCTGTCTGTCCGTTAGCACGATAACTGCCGTAAAAATGACTTAATCAAAATGAAATTTTAGTATGTTGTTCAGACGGTCTGTAGAACCTATGGGAATATAAATGAATAATATCACCCAATTAGTTTTGGATTGAACCCGGGTCGAAAAAATAAAATACATTGAGCCCTATGGGACCCAATTTTTCAAACATTTTTTAAGCGGATTTAAAATTCACAAATTGCTTCGAAAATTTTAGGTAATATTCAAATTGTTCCATAAAATATATAAAAAAAAATTCAGCGAAACATATTCAGTAGTTTTTTAAATAAAAATTAAAATAATAATTACACCACTTATATGAAACGATCACGTGACCATGATATGAAACGATCACATGACCCACTTCAAAATGATATATGGCATCCATCTTGCTTCAAAATCGTGATTTTTTTAAGTTCTTTTTAATTCATATTGAGTGTTGTATCCGTCTTAAAACTACTTTATTTTTGCTTAAATTCTGTGCATCTACATACTGAAACAACGCAATGACAATATATTTGAGTTTAAATGCTCATTTAAATTTGATTATTTCTACAACTAAGCCTATTTTTTACCTATGTAAAATGTAAACAGCAAAATATATAGAATGAGTTGTATTAGAATTCCTGTATTTTTTTAACACAAAATAATTTAGTCCATGGAGTCTGCATGGCTGATATGAATGAAATATTAATTGATTCCATAAAGAGAAGGACGATTTTTTTCGATGAAGTTTCAAGCATAGAGTTTAATTTTTTGTAGCTCCATGGTCTTAAACAAAATGTTTAAATAAGATAAATTATTATAGTATTGTGATGAATGAAATGAATGGGAGAAAGTTATGAATGAAATCCTGTTTTATAGAGAGATCCAGGCGTGTTATTTTTTCTATGACGTCATTTGAATGAATTTCAGTTGTTTTCGATGAAGTTTTCAAATATATTAAATTATCGTAGTATTATGATAATTCTAAAACTATTACCGAGGAATGTATAACATTTTAGAGATGTTTAAACCAGACAATTTATATTTCAATGCCGTCATTTGAATGAAGTTCATTTTTTTCGATGAAGGTTTAAGTTTTCAAATATAATAAATTAATGCAGTATTGTGATAAGTTTCAAAATATTACCAAGGAATGTATTGCATTTTAGACTTGTTTAAATAAAATTGCATTGAAGTTGGAAAGTGTTTCATAATCAATGCTTTAAGCATGATTGATCTTTCTTGTTTAAGTTTATAAATGCTTATTTCTCGAAAACGAAAAGTGGTAACTATGAACAATATTCGGTAATTTGTAGCCCTTTGAAAACCATATAGTAGTGTACAATTGGATTTTGGATAGGTTCTTAGTTTTTGAACTATAGTAGCAACAATTTCGATATTTTAATATTTTGTAAATGTGGTCCTAATTTCTATATTTTAATAATTTAAAAAATTTGAAAAAGTGGTTTTAATTTCGATGTCTTAATATTTTGAACCATTTCGAAAAAATGACTCTAATTTTGCTATTTAATTATTTAAAATTATTTTAGCATTGTCAAAAAAGATATAATATCTACATAGAAAAATGTTATTCAGGCGAAATCATTTCGACTCGGGCCGTGCCGAAATTTTATAACGCTGTTTCGGGCCGGGCTCGAACTTTGCTTTTAAAAAAGGCCGAACATATTTTGAAAATTTTTCTGGGGCCGAATATATTTATTTCGCCAGGCCGAACATATTTAATTTTAAAATTTTTTCAAATGAATTTTAATTGAATACATGAAATAATTGCCTTTATTTCACCTATATATTGATAAATGTTTAAAAACAAATTACCTCAATTCTTCGTAGAAAAATTTCACTCTTTCCCGGCCTTCCAAATAGTTGCTCAAGTCCTCAGGATGAGTCGGACGGTCTGGGTCTTCAACACATTCATGTTTTGAACATATATGAATATAAATTATTTCTTGCCGGATCGAGCCGAGACTCAATGGTCTTTGGGCAGGGTTGAAGCACTGGGACAGTCGTGCCAGACAGGGGAAAAATCTAAATTTTCAGCCCGTTCTGACCCGTATTGGAACCACTGCTGATCTTTTTGTATAGTTTAGTGTTTCATTCATAATTTGTGATTTTATTTTATCGCAGAAAATTTATTTAAATGACGTATGAATTGTTAAATGATACCTTTAAAAGCACAAAAATTTTATAACAAAATTTTAAAAAGGAATAAAAATAAATAATAATCATTATGAGAAACGTATATAAACAATTCTTATGCATGTCTTTAAATAATTTATAAATACTACCTTACTTTACGCGGTCCCAACCCAGCTCTGCGAAAAATTGAAGCAATCTGGGCTGAATGAAGATTCCATGCTTTTCAGAATTCTACAGAAAATACATTCACATTTTCTGAGCGTCATAAATTACTTGCCCAATTAAAGACACTTTTAAGGGAATGCATACTGGGTTTGCTTTCCAAATCCCTGGACAATATGTTTTAGTATTTTTCTCCTGCTGTTTTGCCGATTGCATAGCGAAGAAAATAGATTTTTTCCGAAGAACTCTTACCAAACCTAATTGCTCTTGCATGGTTTTGTCCCCACATATGGGTACTACAAATGATCTGCACCCTCCGGGTGCAAGGTCTGCTTCTCCGAATTTCCTTAAGTAAAAGGCCGAAAAAGATTGGGGACGTCCTGCCCTCGTTGTCATCGCCCTTCCAGGTGGTTCAAATTTATTTAAATGAGATTTATGACACCGCAAAGAAACCATTTGTCCGACGTTCATCAGATGGCTTTACTTCAACATGGACTTCAAGGATTTTGTTTCACAAGAGAATCGGTGATTTTGTAGTAAACATTTAGAAAATTAAAGTAAAATATAAGTTTCTGAAGTGAAATTTATGGTGAACAAAACTCACACTTATTCCGATTTCTTTTCCGAGTGATTGCCAAATTTTCCGACTTTTTTGAGTCAGGGGGGGTGTGACACCCCCCCACACCCCCCCGGTACTTACGTCCCTGATAGCAGCAGGAAAATAATAAGTAAACAAATATAAAAACGTCTCCTTATGCATCTAAAATACATGAAAAGAAAGTGCTTAATTATCATTGTTTTCTACTTAAACCGCTCAAAAAACTTAAATCTAAAAAAAAATATCGATATAATGTTATCGATTATTTAACATGCTGATAAAACGATTTTTTTTCACATTCGATGAAACGAAACTTCTTATAAAAACTATCGATATTTACGTTTAAAAAGCAAGCTGAAACAGGGATACTGTAATGGAAAATATGCTTGCATATCGATTTGATGAAGGATCTGAATTATTCATGAGTCTTGGAGATCAAATTGAAAGTCAAATAGGAACATATAAAAAGATGAATCGACAAGAAAGTTGAGCTGTTTTATCTGAATATTTTAAATATTTATTTGGCGAATCTGTATACGTGCATAGTTGAGAAATATATAAGAATATAATGGGGACAATTCTGCGCTTTCACTTAATTTGCTTCGTTTTATATTGTATTGTTTTTGCAATTATCTGCAATATTTTCCTCTGCTTTAAGACTCTTTTAAAGGAAAAACAACATTTTCAGTTATAAGACAAATGCCATTGAGGTGAAGCTCGGATCCATGACCTTGGCGTCACATTTAACGAAATGTCGCCAACTTGGAATCTTTTGGCGTATTCCTAGTTTGTAAATTGAGACCGAAATTTAAGAATTTTTATTTAAGAACATTTTGTGTTATTTTTCGTAGAGACTATATATAACTGCCGCAGAAATGCTCAAAGCTTTAAGATATTTACGATAAGTGCACTGTGGATAAATTAGTCCGTGTTTTGAGAATAAGATTTCTTTATTTGTGAATGGGGTGGTCATTTAATTGCTTTATATGACATTTGGATTGTGACATTGTCAGAGTACCGGCTAATCTAGAGTACCAGCCATTTTTATAACCAGCTACGGACTCATATATCCATCATCTGTACATTATACGTCCATTATACCTCCAATATACGGCCATTTCGGTTTTCATGCTTCCATTATGCGTACATTAACCAGGTGGTTTTCATAGCCGTCAAAAATATTTAAGTTCTTACGATGTAAGAATGCGCAAAACTGTGATTCAAAGACATTCTTAAACAAAAATATGCATGCTGAGGACCACAAGTAGAAGTGAAAATTATGTGGAAAAGAGTTTAACGTTTTGGTTAAGTTTGATGTTTAACGTGTAGAGTATTCTACTGATACTCTTAAAGAAAAACGCGAATATTCTCAATTAAGTTTTAAATTACTGTAATGGCAAGAAGGCGGACTTTTATGTTTTTCAGTATATTTTCCTAAGGTAAAAACATGTTATTCTCAACAAACCTTGACGTTTAAAAGATATTGGATCAGTTTAGTGCTATTTTTATATAACATATTTGTCTACCAGAAATTTTTTATAACATACCTTAAAAAGTATATAAAATCAATAGACGCTAATACGTTGTATGGAGTTCAACGTATGTCAAATTAAAGTTTGCTGTTACTTATTATTAACAGTATGGTGCCACTTCTTCTGTATGCGCTTCCACTTCCGTGACCCATTAAACCTGACTCAATTTGCGCCCCTATAAATTTCACTTCATAAATTTGTAATTCTGAAAATTGCTTAAATTTTAGAAAATTATAAACAACACAAAAGACAAAATATTGCTGCAGTTTTGGCATTATAATTTTTCCACATTTTTACTTTCCTTATATACATAATGTATAAGGAAAGTATTGTGACGGGGTCGAAAATTCGAATTCGAGTTTTGGACGGGAGAGCACGTTTCAAGCATCCCTGATCACGAATCAAACATTTTTGATGTAATATATATATATATATCTCTCTGTGTGTTTGAAAGTATGTGTGTGTGTGTGTGTGTGTGTGTGTGTTTGAAGGTATGTGTGTGTGTGTGTGTGTGTGCTTGAAAGTGTGTGTGTGTGTGTGTGTGTGTTTGAAAGTATGTGTGTGTCAGTGAGCCTGTGGAGACGATAACTGACGAACGAATGGCCCGATTCGAACGAAATTTGGTACAAAAATCACAATCCGTAAACACTGGAAACCTATTGTTTTTATACGCAATTGAATATTCAGAACCCCCCTAAATTCTCGAGTGAAATTTTGAAAAAATCGTCAAAAAATTTAAACCGCTAATAAAGTTACGCAAATAGACATTTCTTATGTCATTTTTCATTAGAAAACGATTGACATAAATTTTAGAACGCTAACATGAACCGTTCTCTAGATATTGAACATTTTAAAAAAATGTCAAAAAGTTATATAAAATAAAAGAAAAATATTTCCTATTGAGAAACATGTTCACTTTTCATATGTAATACCATGCGATAAATTTGGTGACATCATTCTCGTGAATCTAGCTCGTTCCATTCATGAGAAAAGATATTTTGAGTAATACTTTTGTATTTGAACGCCAATAGTCATTTATCTGCTGTAAGAATAACTTATTTCTCCGTCCATAATGCTTGGCGAGATTCTGGCGGTATGTCGCCAACTTTCCGACGTTTTTAATTGTTGCCAAATTCACAAAACTCTCGCCAAATTGATAAAAATGACGCTAAATCAATGAAAATGACGACTAATTGAAGAAAATTCAATATCTTGGACGGAATATAAGTATGTACTATAAGGATAACATTTTTTTAACTGTTAAAGTTGTAAATACATTGTATTATATAAGGAAAGTCATGTGTTGCCCACATCAAATTTTTTAAATCACTGAGATAGAAAACCCGTCGATTCAAAACTAGTATATTTCCAATATAATCGAAAATAGTGCTGAGATAAGCAAATGTCACCCCAGTCCCTGAAAGCACGTCTGTTTCCTGCAAGACCCATAAAATCCAGCTCAAGCAACCATACGTTTTCATTAGCTTTCAAGTCACCCCCGCGTTGCATTCTCCAATTTTTTCCCTGCAAGCGCATTGGATGCTTTTATGGCGTACTTTCTGGCAACAGCAGGCCCCCGTATATTTCTTTTACACCCAGATGCTGCTCTTTGTGTCAGGGGGTTATATTCGTGAAGAGTTGTAAATGTCTGTTCTGCGATATGTCCGACTTTATGGAAAACAGGAACTGTGAGGATTTATTTACAATGAGTTTGGACAATTTAGTGCTTGAAGTATGGTATTGTTCTATTTCGTTGAAATAGAAAATGTGTGACACTGGAAATGAATGAATGAATCCTACATTATAAAATATGTCTCCCTGTATGTTTGTGTCATCTGTAGCGGAAAAGCTGATCTTCAGACTGCGCCGAAATTTATTACAGATATACTTTAGATCCTCGGGCGACACTATTCAAGAAGATTTTTAATAATCCAAATTACTTTAAAAGTTATGAAATTTCAAAGCCAAAAATCGGTCGTTTTCCGAGTTTTCGTCAAATCTATTCATCCCATCTGCCAGACTATAATATTTTTGCTCTAATCAAATGATTTGGTGTGTTTAAATCAAACGATAATCATGCAAACTAAACGAAATTTTTAGGTAGAATCTTATAATTGCACGTTTGTAAAAAAATTCTTGATTACTATTTTTGATAGTCTCCATACATATTATGTATCGTTCAAATGTATTCATTCCGGTGCCCACTCGCATTGACGAAGTGAGGTGAAATGCTCAGTCGCTTGTTCAACTTACACGCGGTGGCAATGCTTGTGAGTTCATATTTCTGTTCGAGGAAGGACGGGGAGGTTCGGGGGAGGTTTTTTATTTGTAATCCAATTGATTTATTTTTCTCCTTCCACTAGCAAGTAGACAGTTCCAATGGTGTCTATAGTTAAATACTATCGCCATTGTCAGAAACTGGCTATTCTATCGGTTTTAATTCGAATTGTATGGCTGTCCTGATGAGAATGCAATTTCGAACTAACCGCCATTTTTTGTGTAGTTTCAGTTGATTGTTTGTTCTCTATGTCTTAATCTTTTATCTTGAGCTAATTATTATTGCCTTTTCTAATTTTTGCCGTGTTTTATTTTTATTTTTATTTATATTTATATTTATATACTTTTACTTGTGAATTTTGTATCCTAATATTCTTCTCATCCCCCTTTACCATTGTAGTGATATGTTACCTTCTATCTTTATCCTTAGTCTTGGACTATAGTTACTCATTTGTAACAGATATGCTAGTGATGGTTTTTTTTGTACATACAGTAGTTTATGCGTAATTTTCGATTAAAATCTTTGAAGTTTTATTTATATATATATATATATATATATATATATATATATTTCCCTTTTTGATATATTTCTCGCTCGCACACATACACGCAAATGCACACGTACACCCCTCATCTCACCTCAACTCACCTCACCACCTCAAAAACGTTGGATTCAATTCAGGGATGCTTTAAATGATTAAATGCGCCGAAAACTGGACTTCGAATTTTTGATCCTGTCTCAATATTTTATACATTATTATATGTATGTCGGGAAAGTACTTACCGCTGATTGTGAAAAACACAAACATTTCTACTTCCTTATTAGAAGCACACATATAAAAATTATGTGACTATAATTGCTTCACGGCCGTGTGAGTCTTCGTCGGGTCAGAAATATTGTGCTCGGCGCATACACGCAGTTTCTGATAAGATTAAGAGGTTTTTAACGTCCTTGAAAAAAGATTGTCACCTAATTTCCATATTCCTTCTTCTATCAAAGAATTAAAAAAATGGGTGTGCTTCATAATATGAAGCAAACTTTATAACTAAACCAGAAATAGTCCTAGAAATTTTTCAGAAGAGTAAAAATACTCTCTGATTTAATTTGAAATGAGTATTTTGCTTTCCAGAGAAGTAATTTTTAACAAATGAGCAGCAATTACCCTCAAATTTCCAGATATTATAAAAATTTCAGGTTCACTCAAGAGATGAAATTTTGACTTTTCCATGTTTTAAAATAGAAGATTTAAGAAATGCTCTGTGTATAAGCTGAATATATATTCACAATTATACAAAAGATCTGATGTGGGCAGCACATGACTTTCCTTATATAATGCAATGAATTTACTACTTTTACAGTAAACAAAATAGGTTAATCTTATAGTAGATACTTATATTCTTTCCAAGATATTGAATTTTCAATTAGTCGACATTTTCATTGATTTAACGTCCTTTTTATCCATTTGGCGAGATTTTCATTAATTTGCCAATATTTAAAAAAGTCGCCAAGTTGGCGACATTCCACCAAATTCGTCGCCAAATTCTCTCCAAGCGTTATGGACCGAGAAATAAGTTATTCTTATACAAGATAAATGACTATTGGCGTTCAAATATAAGAGTATTACTCAAAGTATCTTTTCTCGTGAATGGAACGAGCTAGATCCACGAGAATGATGTCACCCAATTTATCGCATGACATTACATATGAAAAGTGAACATGTTTCTCAACAGTTAATAAATTTTTTTAATTTATTGGATATTTTGATAAATTTATTTGGAAAATGTGCAATATCCCGAGAACGGTTCGAGCTAGCGTTCTAAAGTTTATGTTAATCGTTTTCTAAGGAAAAAATACATAATAAATATCTATTTGCGTAACATTATTAAAGGTTTCAATTTTTTGAGGATTATTTCGAAATTTCACTCGAAAATTTAGAGGGATTCTGAATATTCGCTTTTAAAAAAATAGGCTTCCAGTATTCCACGGATTGTAATTTGTGTACCAAATTCAGTTTGAATAGGTTCATTCGTTCGTCAGTTATCGTCTCCACAGACTCACTAACACACACACATATTTTCACTCCCCCCCCCCCCCCCTCACACAGATACCACCTCTAAAAAAACATCTGATTCGTGTTCAGGGATGCTTGAAACGTGCTCTCCCGTCGAAAACTCAAATTCAAATTTTCGACCCCGTCACAATACTTTCCTTATACATTATATGTATATAAGGAAAGTAATATATCGAGAATCGAGTGCAAATTTACATTCGAGTGCAAATTTTTCGCAGTACTGCTGCAAAATAGCCTGTCATGCCATTAATGATATGTTTGAAAAATAGATTTTTCTGTAAGATATGAAATTATAATAACAAATTTTAGTCGATGTAGATAGATTTAAAAAGTGGGAGAGAGATAATCATTGGTCATATCTTTTTGCGTTGCGCGGAAAAGTCGGAAATGTCTGTTTCGAGAGTAGTTTTCCCGATCGCGCGAAAACGGATTACCAGAAGAATGAGAAAACTCCGATCTCAGAATTAATGTCTGTTTTTTAATTCCTAACAATTTCAGGAAATTTGCGACAGATTTCCGTTTTTATGACTTTTTCGGGACTTCCGTGACATGTAAACATCGTGATTGGCGATTTTTACTTTCCTTATATACATTATGTATAAGGAAAGTATTGTGACGGGGTCGAAAATTCGAATTCGAGTTTACGACGGGAGAGTACGTTTCAAATATCCCTGATCACGAATCGAACATTTTTGAAGTGATGTCTGTGTGTGTGTGTGTGTGTCAGTGAGACTGTGGAGACGATATCTCAGGAACGAACGGAGCGATTCGAATGAAATTTGGTACAAAAATCACAATGCGTGATTACTGGAAGCCGATTGTTTTGAAATACAATCGAATGTTCAGAACCCCCCCCCCCCCTAAATTTTCGAGTGAAATTTTGAAAAAATCATAAAAAAATCAAAACCTTTAATAAAGTTACGCAAATAGACATTGCTTATGTAATTTTTCTTTAGAAAACTATTGGCATATACTTTAGAACGCTAGCATGAACCGTTATCGAGATATTGCACATATTTCAAGTAATTTTTTCAAAAAATCCCATAAATTAAAACAAAATGTTTACTGTTAAGAAACATGTTCACTTGTCCTATGTAATATCATGCGATACATAGGGTGAGATCATTCTCGAGGATCTAACTCCTTCCATTCACGAGAAAAGATACTTTGAGAAGTGCTTTTGTATCTGAACGCCAATAGTCATTTATCCGCTGAAGAATAATTTATTCCTCCGTCAAGTAACGCTTTTTGAGATTTTGGCGACCGACATTTTTAAATGCTGCCAAATTAACGAAAATCTCGCCAAGTGGATAAAAATGACGCTAAATCAATGAAAATGACGACTAATTGAAGAAAATTCAATATCTTGGAAAGAATATAAGTATCTACTATAAGAATAAAATTTTTTTAACTGTAAAAGTAGTAAATTTATTGCATTATATAAGGAAAGTCATGTGCTGCACACACCAGATTTTTTAATACAAAATCAATGCGTATAAATACGCCTTCTTTATATTCAAAGTGTATTTCCCTATTTTATAGCATGAAATATGCGTATAGAGGCGTTATATCGATCTCTGAACTAAGTAGTATGTTGTTGTTGTTGCGACCCAGACCGTCCGACCTACCAGAAAGGTGTAAGGTAACCATTTGGACGGCCGGGAAGTGCCACCCAATTTAGACCGGAAACCAGTGGGGAAGGCATTCACAGGGACCTTCCCCTCCTTCCCCTACCACCAACCACTCGGAAGGACTTACGGACCCACATGTTTAACGTGATCGTACTCCGCATGAACACGGCGGCAGTTGTGGTAGCGTGCAAATCCAGCGAGAAAACCACTGGGCTACCGCGCCCGAAATGTGCCAACAGCACGCGGTGTTCCCAGGTGGTCACCCACCCAAGTACTAACCGCGCCCGGTGCTGCTTCTCTCCGGTGATCTAACGAGAACCGGTATTTTCAGCACGGTAGGGCCGTTGACTTACTAAGTAATATGTGAACTGATTAACTTCGTTCTACTTCTTTGGGTCTCTTATGTGTCGTTTCAACCTATATTTCGTCTTGTTGCGTCTCTTTATTCTTGTTCGAACTTGATTCTGCTTGTAGGGATATTTCTGTTGTGTTTTGGCACATGCCAATCTTATGTCTTACTTCTCGTTTCGGATTGGCTGGACTGCTCTTCATGCTGCTTGCTGATTGGCTCTCTCTTAATCCAGGTCTTGAGTATATGGGTGCGAACTCCCAGTGATTAGAGCGCGGTGATTGCACTCGAACGACCCGAGTTCAGTTCCAGCCTCTGCTCAAACTGTCGCCGTGTTCACGTGGAGTACAATCACGTTAAACGTGTGGGTCCTTAAATCCTTCTGAGAAGTTGGTGGTAGGGAAAAGAAGGTACGATCCCTGTGAATGCTTTCTCCACTGGATTCCGGTCCAAATTGGATGGCATTTTCCGGCCGTCTAAATGGATACCTTATACCTTCTGGTAGGTCGGACGGTTTGGGTCGAAGAAGAAGAAGCTCTTGATTATATTTCGAAGCTCTTAGCTTCGATTCTCGTCTGTGTCCACACTGCCCCCGTGTTCACGTGGTGAATGGGAACGTTAAATATGTAGGTCCGTAAGTATTCCCTAGTGGTTGGCGGTAGAGGAAGGAGGGTGCGGTCCTTGTGGGCACCGCCCCTGCTGGATTCTAATCTAAATTGGGTGGCACTTCCCGGCCTTCCAAACACCTTACACCTTCGAGTAAGTCCGACGATCTGGGTCGAAAAAGAAGAAGGATGACCCCTCTGTCTCTTCCTTTTATGCCCATTTCTCTTTTAAGCTTGTTGATTCTCTTTCATTGATGAAGGGAATTCAACGTATCACTGAAACAGCTGTATGCTACATTATTGCGTGATTTGCTCTTATATACTTTGCTGAAGTTTTCGTTATTCTTCGCACAAAGTATATTTTATTTATTTGTATGCGGAGTATTTGTCAATCCCAATGTTGCACAATATAATTTGCTCTGTCCAATTATCACTTATCGATCCAAACAATGCTCTACTAGCCGAAGTCATTATTTGGTTAATTTGAACTATTATGATTAAAATGAGGTATGGCAAAATGGGAAAGCATTAACGGAAAACCCTTGATTGAAAGAGCATTATCTTTATTGAAAGACATGTTTAATAATAATGCGTAAAATTGAAAATCAAAATATAGGTTGATAAAAAATTATCGTACATCAAATTACATAATATATACAGGGTAGAATCAAAAGGTTCGGAGACTGTGCTGATATCTCCAACCCTGATTGGAGGCGAGGGGAACTATTTTACCGTGGCGTAGAGGTGCGTATGACGCGAGATGTGAAAAGGAAGAAGCAGGTGTTTTTTCCAGACAATGCGTGTCAGTGAACTGCAGTCGTTCGCGTTCGTCGAAAACGGAAATGGCGTTTGAAGAACAACGTGCGAATATCAAATTCTGCCAGCGTTTGGGGAAATCGCCGACAGGAACATTCCACCTGCTGCAGCAAGATGAATTGTATGCAAACAGCGGATATGTGTTATTGCCTAATATTTCAATACATTTTACATGCATGTTTTTCTGATCGGAAGACATTTTGACCGCTATAGGTGAATTAATTCAAAGTGTGAACCATTTTCGCAGAAGCGAGAGCTATTTTGGTAGAAGCGTGAGTGATTTTGCCATCATACAACATTGCCTCGGTACACCATAGTAGGGGCATCACATTACGCCCTTTATATACACCCAATTTAGACTGGAACCCAGTAAGGTGATATCCCCTGGGACCGCATCATCCTCTGCCATGAATCTCTTGGAAGACTTTCGGACCCACGCATTTAAAGTACCCGTAATCCGCACACAAAAGGGGATAGTTTGGGCATCTCTGGGAATCGAATTTAGGTGCTCCGAATACAATACTCGTTCCTTAACCAGGTCCCCTATTTTACATACATATCTTACCCTCTATTTTACATGCATAAATAATTTAAATATAAAAATTTACTTTATTGGTTATACTGCTATTGTGTTCCAGGATATATCAGCATTTAAGATAGGAAATATTAGTAGAAAGAAAATCTTAAATTTCGCATAAATTGTTTTCACATAATGCGAATTTGTAAACTTATCTAAATAATTTCTAATTCTCGTCTAATTCTAGTTTTTTATCTATACAGCAGTATTATCTCAACTACTATCAGTATTATCTCTCTTTTTTTATCTATACATCAGTATTATCAGCAGTTAGTGAGTGTGTCTCTATCGTCTATAGCTTAAAGTAATGCACAAATATGTGCATTTTTTTTGTACGTTTTCAATTTGTTTTTAGAATGTTTTAAAACTCTTTTTTGTCAAATTCTCGAATTTAAATTATTTAAGTATAACATTTATTTTATACAAAATAATGACAAAATAAAATAAATTTACATTATTCAAGAAGTATTGTAAAAGAAAAATAGTTTTCTTGCACAATAGAGTCAAACAACATAATATTGACTGCTAGTCATTTACTCACGTTATTTTTCAGTGGCAACAAGCATATGCAGATTGTCGATGATTACGATGTATTTATGCTATTTGCTTTTAATAAAGTAAGAAATTACGTTATATTAACATGCCTTTTGCAATAATTATACACTTATATACATCATTTTTGTCTTAATTTATAACGTTCATTTGATCAATTAAATTTTAAACAAGAAAGATCAATCATGCATAAAGCATTGATTATGAAACACTTTCTAACTTCAATGCAATTTTATATAAACATCTATAAAATGCGGTACATTCCTCGGTAATGTTTTAAAAATTATCACAATACTACATAAATTTATTATATTTGAAAACTTCAAACTTCATCGAAAAAAAAATGGACTTCATTCAAAATATTCATTTACATAAAAGCTGCATTTCATTCATAAATTTTTTAAATTATTTTCATTCATCACAATGCTATAATAGTTTACTTTATTTAAAACTTAAAACCATGGAAGGTACAAGTAATTTAACTCTATGCTTAAAACTTCATCGAAAAAATCGTCTCCTTTACGTAAAATCAATGAATGTTTCATTCATATTTCAGTTATATTGCAGACTCCATGACCTAAATAATTTTGATTTAAAGAAATGCAGCAATTCTTATACAACCCATTCTACATATTTTGGTGTTTACATTTTCCATAAGTGAAAATTAGGTTTCGTTGTAGGAATAATCAAAGTTTGGTGATCATTTAAACTCAAATATATTGTGATCGCGTTGTTTCAGAACATTGATGCACAGCATTTAAGCAAAAATAAAGCGGTTTTAGGACGGATACAATACTACATATGAATTAAAAAAACTTTAAAAATCACGATTTCGATACAAGATGGATGCCATATTTTATTTTGAAGTGGGTCATCTCTTCATATAATGGTCACGTGATATCTCCATATAAAGGGTGCAATTATTATTTTAATTTTTATTTACAAAACTACTGAATATATTTTGCTGACATTTTTTTTATATATTTTATAACAGAACTGACTTTTAGCGGGAACTCACTAGTGATAAACTAAAATAAAATTGCAATACCGTTTTGCAATTAAACACTTTACCTACAATATATAATTTTTATATACATAATAATTATATACTTTATATACATAACAATATACACTCTATATGCATTATAAGCATAAGGTGTTTTGTTAAAATGGTGTGTTCTAATCCTAACAGTTCAATATATGTATGGCAGTTTCGTAATATTGATTATCCAAGGCGTAATTGTACAACTCATCTCCACCGGTAAATGCAATATTAGTTAAGTATGCCCCATGTGGCTAATTAAACATTATAACTAACCAGTGCGTGAATAACTCACTCATGTTGCATCATAAATTCAGTACTGAATAATTCATACATATCGATCAGAAGGAAGCTGTGTTAAAGTCTAACTCAATATTCGATTAAGTTGGACTATTGTGATTAAAATGAGGTATAACAAATGGGAAATCGTTAACGCTAAAACCCTTAATTGAAATCTCATCACATATAGGAGTGATTCAAATTAAATGTGAGGTGTTTAGACCTCAGAGTTGGAAAAACTACTGGGCGAATTGCAACCAACTGTCGTACATATTGCTAAGTTTGTGGCTTCGATTTCTGAAGAAAACAATAGTTCAAATTATTAGACCAAGTTACATTTAGGCTGTGTAGCTTACAGCAATTTATGATTTCTGATAAACTAGACAAAGAAACCTGACTGTTAGACGCCAATTTACACCAGCCCTGATCCGAGAGGTCAGAAAAGCCATAAATAAGGGAGCTTAAAGTACAAGTGTGGTCGAAGCAGATAAATTACTGGAGGCTAAATATGGGATTGGATAAAGGTCTAACCAATGAGGAAGTGTTGTCGCATCGCTCTGAGGGCAACCAATGAGATACGAGAGGAGTATCTAGACTTCAGTCAAGAAGCGGTGTCAACAGGCCGAAGATGGATAAGAACAAAGTTCTGAACAAATAGAGATGAATATGCATTAAATTCCAGACAGATGCAGACAGATGGTGCAACAGACGAGATGCCATTCTCTTGTTGGACCCAGATTGTTCAACCTTTATATTAATGATATTCCACGTTCCCCCGGTGTCTCCCTTAGCCTCTACGCTGATGACACGGCCCTGATCGCACAACATAAACAGACACATATCGTGCACAATACTCTTCAAAATTATCTTCAAGACATAACGCAATGGCTTACCAAATGGCGCATTAAAGTAAATGTCAGCAAGTGTGCAGCAGTTACCCCTTCCCGTCCCCCAGGGACCCCCCAAACACTAACTTAATACTCAACAATGAGCCTAATCCCTGGCAATCTTCTTATAAGTACCTTGGAGTGTACTTAGATTCAAAATTATCATGGAAGCATCACATTTCTGAAACATGCAAGAAATTGAAGTTTTCATTCATCCAGCTCCGTCCCTTATTGGCTAGAAATAGCCGTCTGTCAATCCATAATAAGTTACTACTATACAAGTCCTGTATACGTCCAATTATGACGTACGGTTCTCCTATTTGGGGTACCGCAGCTGAGGTTGACCTTAAGAAGCTTCAAGTTATTCAAAATAACGCTTTGCGTTCGTTTGCAAATCTTCCGAACTACGTCCGGTTAGAAATTTTGCATAAAGACCTCCAAATTAGGCCTGTTTTGGCGCACGTCAAAAAGTTATCTATCAAATTTCATAGAGGTCTGAGAAGTGTCAATAATCCTACGTTAGACAGTATCTATAGTTACCATCCTCGTAACCCGAGGGCGCGAAAGCGCCCCCGGTCGTTACCTGGAAGACCGGTACGTGATATTTATTTCCACCCTAAAAAGCGGATTCGTCTAACATAGTTTTATTCTTCTCTCTGGTTTATGGTGCAACCTTCTAGCTTTTTCTGTGCTACTCCCTTGCTTTTGGGAAATTTCGCGTACTTCACAAGCTTCCCTTAAATAATTAAACTTTTAAATTTTAAACTTATGTAGGTAACTCATTGCTCAAGGCCCTGCACCCCTTGTGGTGCACCTCTATCTCTCCATTTTTCCTCTTATCTACTGGACGCCTACTAGGGCCCCAGTCCTTTCCTTTCTGAAGTCTTGGGAATCGGCATGATGTTGTCTTCCCCCCAAGCACCTCTTAGTTTCTATTTTCTCCTTTTCTGAACTCCTTTATCTTGATCTTCCTTTTCGCCTGAAGTTTAAAAGGAGGATTTTATCCCCTCCTGGGCACTTCACTAATCCCACCCTGCCTAGAAGCCTTGAGACGAGATGCCATTATGCATCAAAGTTCTCATATAGTGCAGTCATGTTAGAACACAGACATAGAGTGACGATGCAGGCAGCATCCAGACAAGAGTCAGTAGTTTGCTGTCATAAAATTGAGGCAATAATCGCAGAAGAGGTAATGTGTAAAACAGCGAGAATTTGTCAGTGCAATGCCAAAAAGCAACAATAAAAATCCAATCTGCAGTTCAGAGTCTTAAGACAATAAGAATGCATGTGCAAATCATATATTATAAAAGGTCATAACCTTGTTTAAAAATAGTATATCTGGTCTCACATACCCAATCCCTCTTTAAATGTATAAGAATAGTTATTGTAATTAAATTATGATTATAATGTTCTTAATAATGTAATTTTAAAGTTAAAATGGGTGACGTTAATTGTGTAGCATTATGTTCATATATTTTATTCCAGAAATTAGCACAAAGATAATACGGTGGGTTTTAATGCGGCACAGTGCAATGTATACGATAATGCGACCATGTTAATTTTGAGTAATTCCATAATTATAAACTCCAACATAAAGTTCCTTTTTTAAATGTGCACCACATATATTTCGTCCGCTAGGGTGAAATCTGACACTGCTGCTTACGTAATTCAAAATGCAAATTGCGTAGTAATTCTTACAATCGCCGCTTATAAAAGGAGTCACAGAGCTGTTTTTCACAAATCCCTGACTAGCCAAGTGCCATTAAGCTCACCTAATCGAATATCTTTGACGTTACTTGCTAAAACCTTCTATCAAGGAAAAAATCTGATGTGGGCAGCACATGACTTTCCTTATATAATGCAATGAATTTATTTCATTCACAGTGAAAAAATGATGTATAAGATTATAAAAAACTTGCCCCAACCGGAAATAGAACAGGGATCTACGAACTGGAAAGGCGACTCTCTACAATTGAGCTACGGGGGACGAAATTGCAATCTCTTATTGCGGAAATGGGTGTATAAGATCCATGACACACATTTGTGGCTTTTCCGGATGACAATATGTAAAACTTTTTCTTACCCAATTAACTTATATTTCGTGTAACTCTAAATAAATAATTATCAATATTTTTTTCAACCTCAATAAGAAATATAGACCATATATTAAAATATGTAAATAATAAATTCATCAATTAGGCGTTATTTTCATTAACTTGGAGTCATTTTTACAATTTTGATGTTATGTTCGTCAATCTGAGGCTAAATATTGATGAGTTGGCGATATGTCATTAGATTATTCTCCAAATTTGCTAAATATATCGCCAAGTGGTGCAGACACATAGGGAGAAGAGCTTTCTAATAGGTGAATACTAGAAGATATGCCCTTCATATGATGGAATTAAAAATTTGCAAAACATTACCTCCCATTTAGCGTCAATTTTATCAATTTGACGATATTTTTATTAATTTGGAAATATTTTCGTAATTTTGCAATATTAAAAAAGTCGCTAAGTTGGCGATATCCCGTTAAAGATATTGAATTTTCATCAATTAGTCTTCATTTTCATTGATTTAGAGTCATTCTTATCAATGTTGCAAAATTTTCGTTAATTTGGCAACATTTAAAAAGTCTCTAAGTAGCGACAATAAGTCAAATTTCAGCAATCAGCGTTATGAAAGGAGAAATAGTTTATTCTTATAGTCGATAAATGATTATTGACATCCAAATACAAAACTATTAACCAAAGTATATTTTCTCATGAATGGAACGCGTTAGATCCACGAAAATGATGTTAACAAATGTATCGCATTATATTACATATGAAAGTGAACATAAGTCACAAGAGTTAAGATTTTTTTTTTATTTTATGTGATTTTTTAATAAATTTATTTGGAAAGTCTGCAATATTTCTGGAACGGTTTGTGCTAGCGTTCTAAAGCTCGTGTCAATTGTTTTCTAACGAAAAATTACACAAGGAATGACGATTAGCGTCACTTTATTAATGGTTTTGATTTTTTGATGGTTTTTTTTAAATTTCAATCGAAAATTTTAGGGGTTCTGAACATTCGATTATGTTCGATTATGTTTAAAAACAATAGGCTTCCAGTATTCACGGATTGCAATTTTTGTACCAAATTTTGTTCGAATTGCTCTGTTCGTGAGATATCGTCTCCGCGGTCTCACTTGCACACACACGCACACAGAAATCTCCTCAAAAACGTTTGATTCGTGTTCAGGGATGCTTGAAACTTGCACTTTGTCATAAAATTTTCCTTATACATAAAGAGGATATATATAAGGAAAGTAACAACAATGCTTCTACTGCGAGGCATTTCGATAACTAAATTATTTACGTAGAGATTAACTCACTATTTGTAATCCATAGGACTATTTCCTGACGATATTTGTTACATAAGTTAGACAAATTTCCTTTCTTCTGGAGTATTTCGTTTCTTTCAAATACCAGACGGAGAAACACCCGCACAGGCATCCTAGTGAACCTATGGGTTGCCACATGCAGAATGTTGATGAATGATTGCCAGATTTGTCAATTTATCGCCAATTTGGCGACATTTGCCGACTATACAAAATAACGATTTTCCTACGTGATATAAGATATTTTCAGAAGTTTCTATGTTGAATCTATAAAAGGTATCAACACTCATTCGGACAATAATTAACGAGATACGAGCTACATTGATCTGTGAGTTTCGTTAATGTTTTGAGAATAGTATATGTTATTGTGTGATATTATTAAAGCATTTAAGTGTTGTTTTACTGTATATTGCTCTTGTTTACACTGCGATTGTGGCTAAACGTGTTAGTTATTCAGAAATGTGGATCCATTCTTGCATCCCGAGCGCACGCCGGCGATTCCAGAGGATATGACTTAACAGTGTGCAAGTTACGGAGACTGCAGCTTAAATTTCACCCCTGGCGGTCGAAATGTAATCTACTTTTTCTTCAGAAATCGAAACCGCATACTCAGAAAAGTATGTGAAAGAAATTTGGTTGTCATTCGCCCGGAAGTTTTTTCATCAGTATCTAACCCTCACAGCAAAGATCGTCACATGTGTGACAGTGACGTTGTAGTCACGTGACACCTGGGTCACAATGTGACATCGTATTTGTGATTTCTATGCGACATTACGTATTAGTAACTTTGTAACTTCATTGTGACTATATTCTGTGACGTTTCCACAATTTAATTAACACGTAATAATGTAGCGACATTACAATGGCAATTACAATGTGACGTTACAAACAAGTTAATATGCGACGTCACAAACAACCATGAAAATGAAAAAAATGACTTCGCTGTGACCTCAATATGACATTGCCGAGACGTACTGTGACGTCTTGTGAAGTCCCAAAGTCACAGTGTGACGTAAATCTTACGTCACTGTGAAAAATTAGTGTTAGGGAAACATCTCGCGGTTAATGTGAATCACCCTTTACATTCAATGGCATGTCACATCAAATGACTTCAAATTCAAGAAACTTAATAAAGAGCAAATTTAAACATAATTTAGAGCTATTTTGTAGCATTGTTATCGTTGATTATGCTTTTGTTTAGATTATCAAAAACCAAAACTGTTAAAACAGTGTAATATTTTTTTAGAGTGTCAAAAACCAAAACTGTTAAAAAATTGTAATATTTTGTTTAGATTGTCAAAAACCAAAACTGTTAAAAAATTGTAATATTCTGTTTAGATTGTCAAAAACCAAAACTGTTAAAACAGTGTAATATTTTTTTAGAGTGTCAAAAACCAAAACTGTTAAAAAATTGTAATATTTTGTTTAGATTGCCAAAAACCAAAACTGTTAAAAAATTGTAATATTTTGTTTAGATTGTCAAAAACCAAAACTGTTAAAACAGTGTAATATTTTTTTAGAGTGTCAAAAACCAAAACTGTTAAAAAATTGAAATATTTTGTTTAGATTGTCAAAAACCAAAACTGTTAAAAAATTGTAATATTCTGTTTATATTGTCAAAAACCAAAACTGTTAAAACAGTGTAATATTTTGTTTAGAGTGTCAAAAACCAAAACTGTTAATATATTGTAATATTTTGTTTAGATTATCAAAAACCAAAACTGTTAAAAAATTGTAATAATTTGTTTAGATTGTCAAAAACTAAAACTGTTAAAACAGTGTAATATTTTTTTAGAGTGTCAAAAACCAAAACTGTTAAAAAATTGTAATATTTTGTTTTGATTGTCAATAACCAAAACTGTTAAAAAATTGTAATATTCTGTTTAGATTGTCAAAAACCAAAACTGTTAACAAATTGAGAGCCATTTCAGATATACACAGGTTTCTCTGAAAAAGTGATCGATTCGTATTCAGGGATGCTCAAAACGTATAGATCCATCTAAACCCCAGAGTAAGGTTTTTGACCATCTTAAAATACTTTCCTTTTTCATATAGTATGCACAATTTAGAAAATAAATTGTTTAATGGCGTCATTATAACTTTTCATGATGACATGCCTTTTGATGCTAGCAAGTTGCCAGGGATTTAAGATGCAAATCTCTGATTAAAATCACACCGAAAAAATACAGCGAAATTTGAAAAATCAAACCACGCTTTAGCAACACGCCTACTTAAAACAAAAAAACTGATGTGGGCAACACATGACTTTCCTTATATAATGCAATGAATTTACTACTTTTACAGTTAAAAAAAATGTTATTCTTATAGTAGATACTTACATTCTTTCCAAGGTATTGAATTTTCTTCAATTAGTCGCCATTTTCATTGATTTAGCGCCATTTTTATCAGTTTGGCGAGATTTTTGTTAATTTGGCAACAGTTAAAAATGTCGCCAAGTTGGCGATATTCCGCCAAATTTGTCGTCAAAATGTCGCCAAGCGTTATGGACGGTGAAATAAGTTATTCTTACAGCAGATATATGAGTAGTGGCGTTCAAGCACAAAAGTATTACTCAAAGTATCTTTTTTCATGAATGGAACGAGCTAGATCCACGAGAATGATGTCATCAAATTTATCGCATGGTAATATATATGAAAAGTGAGCATGTTTCTCAATAGGAAATATATTTTTTTTTATTTTATATGACGTTTTGATAATTTTTTTGAAAAATGTGCAATATCTCGAGAACGGTTTATGTTAGCGTTCTAAAATTTATGTCAATCGTTTTCTAATGAAAAATTACATAAGAAATGTCTATTTGCGTAACTTTATTAGCAGTTTTGATTTTTTGACGATTTTTTCAAAATTTCACTCGAAAATTTAGGGGGGTTCTAAACATTCGATTGCGTATAAAACAATAGGCTTACAGTGTTTACGGATTGTGATTTTTGTACCAAATTTCGTTCGAATCGGTGCATTCGTTCGTCAGTTATCGTCTCCACAGACTCACTGACACACACACACACACACATACTTTCACACACACACACAGACATCACTTCAAAAATGTTTGATTCGTGATCAGGGATGCTTGAAACGTGCTCTCCCGTCGAAAACTGGAATTCGAATTTTCGACCCCATCTCAATACTTTCCTTACACATTATGTATATAAGGAAAGTAAAAATAGAAATAACTCGATGCGCTTCCGCAATACTCCCTAAAATGTGGCTAAGCGCACCGTCACCCACTGTGCAAGCTTAATACGTCTTTGGCCCAAGCAGGGCATTTGCCCTAATTAAGCCCCCGGATTGCATGCAATGGGGATACTTAGTTGGTCCAGACTAAGAAGTATATTCTTTGAAGCTAAGATCTAGCATAATTAAAAGCGTAGAAATGATCAAATTAGTCAAATGTTTAAAATTTGGCGAGGGGGGGGATTAATAAAATATAAAAGCCTTTATCGATTATGAGAATGGTGAATGGCAAACTTGCTTAAAGTTAACAATACATTCTCAACAATTGATCAAAATATTTGCAATCAGAAAAAAGAAAAGTAATACCTATAAGGAGGAAAGCTAAATTAAAATAAATATCCATCATAATTAACTACTAAATAAGAAAAGTATATTAAAATAGAACAAAACAGCCTGCGCGAAATGATCGCATTATCGATATATCGATATAGTAATCGTCAGGCATGCGGTGTTGGCATGTTGCAGTCACCACGTGTGAAAAATGTGCTATTTGCGGTCAATATCGTGAAAGTCAACTTTTATAGACCCACTTAAACATTATTTTAAATAATTCGGAATTAAAATAATTTGTTAGAATGCAAAGATACTCATTGAAAAAATTGGAATAGTCCACAGTTTTGGCTTGCAGATGAACGAATTTAAATATAAATGTGCCGAAAGAGCACATTTTATGAGGAATTATAAAAAAATTATTTAAAAATGAAATTTGTGTCTTTCGGATTACGTCAAAAAGAACGTTTTTCGATCTTTCCAATACTGTATAGGTAAAACTCAGTGATTATATTTTTGATTGCTAAGGAACAATTTGTTTAAAAATCGCCCAAAAGTGCACTTCAACATAAAATAATTAAAAAGCTAATTAGAATTGCCTTAATAAAAAATCTGATGTGGGCAGCACATGACTTACCCTGCAGACTCAAAGTAATTGTCTCTTTATATCTTTAATATATCATTAAATTGAGTTTATGGGAAAAATGACACTGAATTTGCACTTTTATTACTATTTTTGTTTTTATTTGGTAACTGAACATTTTTTCGAATGCTGCGTAACAAAAATTCGAAAATATTCAAATATCTCGAAAACTGTTAGTTCTATAGAGTAATGGAAATGGTTTTATTATTTTTCTCGTCAAAAATTCCGTATATAAGAACGTATATTTAATATTACGTATATTTAATTGATACATTTGAGCATACGTATAGTATTTTATCTTAGATTTTGGCAATTTTTGCGCGCCATTTCGTAGAAAAAGGCAGGTTCTTTTTTTCGGAATTGTACTAAACCCAAACAGCACCAGGATATCCAACATATGACTTATCTGGTTTTCTGAAATTTGGTCAATTAGCTTTCCAGCTAAAGTGGATAAATGAGATTTTTGCGAGCCAATTAGCAAACAAAGGCGGGTTCTTTTATACCGAATCATACCAAAATCTAATCTGTACCAGCCTATAAAATTTACCTATAAAATTTTATAAAATTTGGTTCATTAGTTTATTAGTTTGAGTGGATACATACATTGCACAGACAGACACACACATACACACACTCTCACACACAGACATACACACACTCAAACATCCGACACTCAACCAGCTGCTCATAGCCTAGGGTTTGTCGGGTGGCCTGGCTCTTTCACACACTCAGACACACACATAGACACACACATACATATACGTCAGGCTAAAAATTGTTTTCCGTGTTCAAGAGGTCTTAAAACGTGTAGATCCGTTGAAAACTCGAGTTGCGATTTTCGGCATGATTCCAATACTTTCCCTATACATTACCATAAATTGCAGGGAATGTAAAAATATTAAATCTGCAAACTGTA
Organism: Amaurobius ferox; assembly: GCA_951213105.1. Lineage (NCBI taxonomy): Eukaryota > Metazoa > Arthropoda > Arachnida > Araneae > Amaurobiidae > Amaurobius > Amaurobius ferox. The sequence goes on along the minus strand of OX578154.1, from coordinate 11,074,078 downwards.
TATGAAATCAAGTAATTATTCTTGTCAATTTCAACAAATGAAATCAATTGACTAGATTATGAATTTTAATTTGTAAGGAAAGTCATTAAATTCCCACATCAGAATTGCAAATGTAACTTCTGAAATCTCAATTGTTTACTTAAACATCATAACACGACGAGTATAACCGTGATTAAGTATGCCTTATTTGTTTAACAATCCCTGATTTCAATACTACTATACTTAATAATGGTTAAGCAAATCTCAATATATATAGTTTAACGAAATGTAATACCAACATTAATAGCTGACTTCCTTATTCTTTTGTTGCATTGCAATCAACTCTTCCGAAGTTATGAATAATTAACACATATTAATCTAATTAACGGAGTTTCGTGCCCTAATCAATTTTAATTATGTTGGACAAGTATGATTAAATTGTGTCTGTGGCATGGGAAATTGGGTTGGTAATAACGAAAAATCATTAGTGTCATAAGCTTATATGTTGAACTATCTGAAATACTTAAGAGTTGTTTGGTATACATGCTGGAAATTTTTGCCACTTTACTGAGAACAGATAATAAAACGTACAGTTATGAAATTTCACACATAGAATAATATGCATCTGTTGTAGATGTACAAGACTTGCTTATAATTTGAATTTAAGCACTAGTTAATTATGTAAATACCAATTAAAAATTCATCATAAATATTGAATGGATCGAACCGACTTGAAAGTTCTCTGTGATAGGATGACGTCAGAAACGTCACCCAAAAGGGCCGAGGACTGAACGGTTATATTACGTTCCTACAAAAGTGAATCTTGTTAATTTATCAGGAATGTCATTCAGTGGAAGCACATATGTTCTTTTATATAGAACAATTTGATTTTACAGCTAAACATACTTTTTATTTTATTATTAACTAGTTTCTATACCTGTTTTTCTTAAAGATATACGAGTATAATGTAAAAGATATCGAAATTCAGAATTTGTGGTGAAGAATTATTATTTAGCGGGTTTATTTATTTATGTTTTTGATAATTCTCACAAAAGAAATGCGTGGTCTCGTACTGAGTATAATAAACAGGCACACATAAGTGCAGCCCATAGATTTATTTATATAGATAAGAAGAATTTTACAATTGAATAATAGATTCTTTGTAGACTTCTGGTATTTTTATTGGGAGCAGAAATATAGAGATATATGATTGAATGATTATTAAAAGGAGATACTAAAAGGTTTATTTCGAGATTAAAAAATAGACTCTTGAGATTAAAATTTTTATTTCGTTAATTTATAAAGTTTTTATTATTTCAGAGATAAAATTACAAATAACAATCATGTGGCCTTATCAGATTATGAATTTCCATTTATTGCAGAGGGGCTAATAAAACCTCCTGGGTTACGTTAGTTTTGAAACTCAGATAATGAATGGGTCCCATTCGTTTAGAGGATTATATAACCAATGTGCCCCATTCATTTAGAGGATTATATAACCAATGTGTCAAGCTCAAAATATGGAAACAATCAGAAGGACATACAGAGACAAGCAGACAGACGGAAGTATAAATTTAAAGTGGGTCCTTACTAAAGTTACTCACAAAAATTTTATAAAATTTGGTACCTCCACTCTCCAGTGATGATGAGACAAACAGACAACCGGATTTTGAATTACATTTATACTTATTTCTATGCTACATGTTATAGTCCATTGCTCTAGTTCAGAATAATTCTCAGTTATCAATCTGAGCGCCGACGCGATAAACTGTGTCAATATTTGGCTACTTTAGAACCTTATAATTAAAACCACGCTGACAAATTGCGAAAGTCTAAACGGGAAACCATTAATTTAATGCGTATTATGTATATTGCAAGAGATGGCTAATCAGAATGCTTTTACTAGATGTCAAACTGGATGGGATGCACAGAATAATGTAAAATATTCTCTTCCTGTAGGTACTTCATCCCAAAATATCTCGGAACATATTCAAACCACGGTGCTCTCGGTGTTGACGAGAGGGGGTAGAAGTCGGGGCTGGAGCCCCGGGACCCACTAGAAGAAATTTGTGTAATTCTATCCTCAAGAAATATCTGTAATGCCTAAAGGTATGAGAGCATTGGAATTTTATCAATCTGCCACCTTATTAAATAATGCTATTATTGCAAATAACAATGTTTGTTACATCCAATTCAAATGTAACCCAAGTACAGCGCCAAGAGTTAAAATATAGACTTATGTGCAGCCTTTATAATTATTCAATTATTTTGTTTAGTTTCAGTTCCTTATCCTTAACATTTCACATTTTTTTTATACAACCGATTAAATAACTAGCCAAGTCAGGACGATATATTCAAGATTATTATACCTATAAGGTTGCCCCACTTCAGCTCTAACCAATAAGCGGGCGTTCAGTCGCAACGTCACTCGGGGCAAAATTTCATCAACGGCCCCGTAGACTCCAATGTTAAGGGGTGGTAGCAAAAGCAATTTAATCATTTTCTTTTAGTTAAAATATGAATTAATTACCCAAGTAAATTTCATTTTACTTGGACACAACTTAAATATGTACACTGCTGTCCATTAAAAATGCTACACCACGAAAGCAGCATGCAACAAATGTCAACCTTGCATGAAAGGTACTACATGCTGGGATATGCAAATGATTAGCATTCCAGCGCATGCGCACAAAGCAGGTATGAGTAACGCCAACTACATTCTGTATAAAAGGGAATATTGCACAGCGGGTTTCTCATTCGGAAATTATTGGTCACAGCTGTTAAGTGATCTTTCAAAAATTGCAAAAGAGTTAAAAAGTAAACTTACTAACGCTGGAGACTTCCTAAAAGTCCACGTGAATTCCAGGGAGGAATACACTGCCGTGCAGAAATTTCTAATCGACAGGAAAGTAGAGTTCAAGTCGTACCTCTTGGACGACCAAAAGCCTCTTAAAATTGTGATTCGTGTCCTCCCAATCTGTACGGAAGAGAGTGAAATCTCTAGTGAGTTGGAGTGCTTGGGGTTCAGGCCAATCAGCGTCACCCAGCTGGCAAGGGGCCCCAAGAACAACAGGATCAAGATGCCGCTCTATTACGTGCAGATTGCCAAAAACCCTGTCAACGAAAAAATTTACTCGTTGACAAACCTTTTCAGTACCATGATCAGTATTGAAAAGTATCGTGGTCCGAGGCAGGTCGTCCAATGCTTCCGTTGCCAGTCCTTCTTCCACACTAGCAACGGTTGCCATCTGCCCCCCAATTGCGTCAAATGTGCACAGTCCCACCTCACGAAGGACTGTCCTAAGCCCTTCGAAATGCCGTGCAAATGTTATAACTGTGGTGGAGAGCATCCTGCCTCCTACCGGAACTGCCCTAAGTTCCCAAAATTAAAATCCCCCCCCCCGCCTTGAACTCTACCTCCGTAAGTAAGCTTGCCAACCCGCATCGCTCTTATGCGAACGCTACAGCCGGACGCAGCGAGGCCCCCAAAAAGACTTCTGAAGTCACCAACAAAATTCCAGCACCCAAAGGAGCCCATACTAATTATGCTGATAAAGACGATTTCTTAAATTACCTCTTCCGTTTCGAGGATAGATACGGAATGGAAGTGGCTAACAGGGCATTTAAGAATGCCCTACCTTCCCTTCGGTCAGCTCCTACCGAAATAGACAAAGTTAATATTTTATATGAGAGCATCTTCGCTCTCATAAGCCAACCTTAGCCCACCTTAACTCCCTCCCCACCTTAACTCGCTCTCATAAGCCAACCTTAACTCCCCCCCCCCCGGCCATGGGTTTTCGCGCTCGGAACTTGAAGGATCTTACCATTGGCATCTGGAATGCCAATGGACTTAAGAGTAAAATCAATGAAGCTAGGGACTTTTGTATAGCATATAACTTAGACGTGTTTTTGGTCCAGGAGACCCGCTTCAGTCCAGGGAAGTCTTGCAAGATTGCTAACTATGACTTATACCATGACGACAGGCCTCTAGTTAGCAATCTCCCCTCTGGTGGCACAGCAGTTTATGTTCGGCGGGGCATCCCGCACTCACGCCTCCCCCCCCATGAGGGAGGGGGAGGCTACCGTCGTACAGATTTCACTGCCGAATAATCCGGAGTTTTCCATTGTGTCGGGTTATTTCAAGCCTTCTTCATCTCCTGATACTGTCATCTCTGACCTGCAGTCGCTTTTCAAGATCTCGCCCCATGCAATAGTCGCTGGTGATTTCAATGCCAAGCACCCTGCCTGGGACTGCCCACATGCAAATTCTCGCGGCCTCAGGCTTAAACGCTGGGCCGACGAGAAAAATTTTGACATCGTCGCACCGAGTGATCCCACTCATTTGGACAACGTGCTTGACTTTGCGATCACCAGCAATATGCCTTATACCTATTGCATGGAGGCCTTCAACGAGCTACCGTCCGATCATCTCCCAGTTATCTTCACCTTAGAACTGGATAAGTATAACCTCAGTCAGCCAGCCAAGCTACATACCAACTGGGTCATGTTTAAGGAACTCCTAGCTGAGGAGCTCCCCCCCCCCGTTGCCTGTACTAAGGACCAATTGGATGCAGAGGTGGGCAAACTCGAGAATATGATTCGGGATGCCTTCTCTGCATCCTCTAGGCCCAAAAGCAACAGGGTGGACCATCACAGGTTGCCACAGGACATCAGGGAGATGATCAGGGACAGAAACAGGCTGCGCAAGGACTGGCAGGTCAGTAGAGATCCAGCGTTAAAGACTGAGCTCAATTATGTCAGAGCTCAGGTCAAGGCCAAGATCAAGGCCCATGCCAGTGCACGATGGAACACCTATGTTGAGTCCCTAACGACTAGTGACAACACCATTTGGAGGGCAACCTCACGTTATCGTAGGCACAAAACACACATTCCGACCCTTGAAGGTCCCAACTTCAGGGCCACTTCTAACACACAAAAGGCTGAACTGCTTGCAGACAGTCTTAGAAGTCAGTTTGAACCACACCACGACGTAATCGATCCTAGGACGGTTGCGATCGTGGATGCCAAGTTTGAACAGTTCATCACAACAGCTGTACCTTATACACTGACAGATGTCACCTTTGAAGAACTGCAGCCCCGTATTCAAAATCTTAGAAGGAACAAAGCTCCTGGGAAGGATGGCATTACTTCTTCCATGTTGAAGAACTTGCCTGCTTTGCTATATAGCTACATGGTCAAGCTCTTCAATCTCCTCCTTCGACATAGTTATTTTCCTGGGGCTTGGAAGGTAGCCACTGTTGCTCCCCTCCCCAAGCCAGGTCTTGACCTTTCGCTTCCGGTCAACTACCCTCCAATTTCTCTCCTCTCTAGTTTATCGAAGCTCTTCGAGTTTGTTATACTGCGTCGACTGGACGAGTTCTGCGACCTGAGGAAAATAGTTATTCCTGAACAATATGGGTTCAGGAAGAAGCATTCCACTCAGCACCAGTTGCTGCGGGTCGTAGAGCTCGTCTATGAGGCGCGTAGCAAACGCGAGCGCTCGAAATTGGTCTTTCTGGACCTCCAGAAGGCGTTTGATAAGGTATGGGTCCAGGGACTCATATTTAAACTTATCAAACAATCCTTCCCTCCAAATCTCATCCATATTTTATACTCCTATCTGACAGGTCGAAGTTTTGCCGTCCGTGTTTCCGACCAGCTATCCTCTCCCAGGAATGTTCTCAGCGGGGTCCCGCAAGGTTCTCTTGTTGGGCCCAAACTGTTCAACCTTTACATTAATGATCTGCCTCGCTCCCCCGTTGTCACCCTTGGCCTCTATGCCGACGACACTGCCCTGTTCGCACATCACAAACAGACACAAGTCGTGCACGAAAATCTGCAAACTTATCTGAACGACCTGACACAGTGGTTAACCAAGTGGCGTATCAAGGTAAACGTTGGAAAGTGTGCTGCTGTCACCTTCCCCCCCCTCGGCATACCCATCACGCTAACCTCATCTTAAATAATCAGCCTATTCCCTGGCAAGATAGTTACAAGTACCTAGGAGTGTACTTGGATTCCAAATTATCGTGGAGCCTTCACATTTCTGAAACTTGTAAGAAAGTGAAGGCTGCACTCGCCCTGCTTCGTCCCCTTTTGGCTAGGAATAGCCGCCTGTCCGTTCGAACTAAGTTATTGCTATATAAGTCCTGTATACGTCCCATTATGACGTACGGAGTCCCAGTGTGGGGCACCGCAGCTGAGTCTAAAATTAAGGCGCTTCAAGTCTTCCAGAATAACGCACTGCGTATGTTTGCTGATCTGCCGGTCTACGTCCAGCTAGAAGTCCTGCACAGAGACCTCAATATTAGGCCTTTTTTGGAACATGTCAAAAAGCTTTCTCTTAAATTCCACGGAGGTCTGAGAAGCGTGAACAATCCTACGTTGGACAGCATCCCTCACTATCGAATAGGGCACCCGGGATCGCACAAGCGCCCCCGGTCGTTACCTACTAGATCGGTGAGAGATGTTTTCTTCCGCCCTAAAAAGCGGTTGCGTCCATCCTAGCCTTGTGCTCTCAATTTAGATGCTGACTGTAGTATGCTGTACCCCTCCCTCGCTTTTGGGAATTCGCGTTTTTCGATTGGCAAGCTACCTTATATGTCGTCGCTACTAGGCACAGCTCAAGCTCAAGGCCCTGCGCCCCTCGGGGCGCCCCAGTCTATCCCCCTCTTTTCTCTCTCTGTTGGGAACCCGCTTGGGCCCCAACTTTTTCGGTTTTCTGAAGACCTGGGGAAGGGCACGACCTAGGTCGCGCCCCCCCAGGCATATCTTAGATGTTAAATTCTATCAGATGTTTAAAAGCTTTTTATTACTTCCTCTTTATGTCTATTTTTCTCTTCGCCTGGAGTTTAAAGGGAGGAGTCTTCCTCTCCTGGGTACTCCACTGACCCCGTCCTTGAGTCCTTGAGTCATTCGGAAATCGCATTTGAAAGTTGGTTGCCTGTGTGAAAGTCGTTGCTGTTGTTGACACCCAGACCGTCCGACCTACCAGAAAGGTGTAAGGTAACTGTTTGGACGGCGGGGAAGTGTCACCGAATTTAGTGGGGAACCCAGTGGGGGAGGCATCCGCAGGGACCTACCCTCCTTCCCCTACCATCAACCTCTCGGAAGGACTTACGGAACCACATGTTTAACGCGATCGTACTCAGCATGAACACGGCGGCAGTTTGGGCAGTGGCGGAAATCGAACCCGGGCCTACTGAGTGCAATTCCCAAGCGCTAACCACTGGGCTACCGCGCCCTTGTGTGAAGGTCGTGTTATGTCTCGTGTAATAAAGAGAAACTCCTACCAGTACATATCGAAATTCGACAGCTGCAGGATCGTAGCCTATCGGGACTGCGGTTTATCGTTTCGCGACATTGCTGCTCGCGTTGGTCGGAATCCCTTGACTGTCAGGCGAATATGGAATCGTTGAATCCAGGAGGGCCACACTGGACGCCATGTCGGATCTCAGCGGCTCTGGGCCACTAACGCCCGAGAGGATAGACATGTTGTTCTCTCAGATTTGTGGGACCGTACAGCCATGCCACGTACCCTGAGTCAAGAACTTGGCTCGTTTGCTGGACGACAAGTGTCCAGACGGACAGTGCGACGAATTCTGCAGCACTACTGTCTCTCAGCACGGCAGCCATTGTTGCGTCTTCCTTGACGCAACAGCAGAAATAGGCGCGCAGTGGTGCGACGACACTGGACACAGGAGTGGCACCACGTTGTCTTTTCAGACGAATCCTGGTTCTGCGTACGGCATCATGATGGACGTATGTGTGGAGGCACCGATGATAACGAACGTTGCCATCTTGCATTTGCCATCGTCATACGAGCCCAGCACCTGCCGTGATGGTATGGGGTGCCTTTGGGTACACATCCCGCTCACCTCTTTTCAGCGTAGCCTATAATGTGATATCAGCCGATACATTTCTGACGTGTTAGGACCCGTGGCTGTGCCCTATCTTCGAGGCCTACGTGACGCCATCTTTCAACAAGATAATGCACGACCGCATGTTGCCCGTGCTGTCCGGACCTTCCTCTATAGAGAGGGTGTTCGGCTCTTGCCCTGACCAGCACGTTCTCCTGATCTGTCACCCATTGAGAACATTTGGTCATGGGTTGCCGAGAGACTGGTGCGCCACTACTCGCCAGCCACTACGATTGATGAACTCTGGCATAGAGTTGAAGCCGCATGAAATGACGTACCCGTATCTACCATCCAAGCTGAATTCGACTCGATACCCAGCCGGATTACAGTCGTTGTTTCTGCCAGAGGTGGCAGTTCTGAGTACTGAGATCTGCATGCTGTGTACCCCAAACCACATGCAAATTTAATCACGCCTTTCTCCCATTATACTGTATATGTACAATAAATAAGATTCTGCTATTTGCTTTCCTTCCTGGTGTAGTCATTTTAATGGTCAGCAGTGTAGTATTAGGAGATTTTGCAAGGATACATATATCATAAAACTGTATTTTGCTTCTGAAAAATACAAGCCATCTTAACATTTCGTTTCTCTTTTTGAGATCAGTCAATGTTATTATAGATGGCGATGTTATTTTTTTTAAATAGGCGATTTTACAGAAATATATTCGGAATGTTTTCTAAAGAAGCACTAATTAAAAATTTTTCATTATACACAAATAAACATTGGGTAATTTCTTTCTAAATATGTATAAATATAGTTATTTTCGATTTGATATAACAAATTGAAAATCAAAATAATGATTTAAACCCTAACAATTAAAGTTTTTTGCTATTTTAGAGATGAATGTACTTATGCCTAACTAGCAAACAATTTAAATGAAACTTTTATCAAAAGAACTTAAAAATATTACTGCAAAATTCTTGATCATATAATTAATTATTTCAATGCAAATAAGAAAATTTATATCAATAAATCGAAATTCAGTGTAAATATATAAAAATATAGAAACTAAGTGTTTAACATACACTATGCTATACTTTCAGAATAATTAATTAAATGAATTGTAGTATTTTGATAAATGATAAAAAATATATGAGCAAACAAATAAAATCAATGCACTTATTTTTAACTTACTATGGTTAAACATCTTCATGAGTCTATTAAAACTTCTTTTCAATCAAATTATACTTTAAAAATTTCACACTCGTCCAAATAGTCACTCAAGTCCTCAGGACGAGTCGGACGGCCTGGGGTTTCCACACCAGTAAATCTCCGGCCATCCAACCTGCTGCTCTAAGTCCTTGGACGAGCCGGATGGTCAGGGCTTTCGACACCAGTAAATCAACCCAAACAAAGAAAATTTTAAATTATCGTACTTTATATCAGTTGATCAACTGATCACAAGAAAGTCTAGCTGCAGGCTTAATTCTGATTATAATTCCATTTAGAACAGCGGTTCTCAACCTTTATTCAGTTAAAAGACCCCATATGTTCATTTTCTTAAACCGTACCCTCACCCCCCCCCCCCCCCCCATTATTCGATTCAAGAACTATTCTATTAAAAATAAATTACAATGAAATTATTTTTAAAAGTACTTTAGTTCTGAAAATTATATGCAAATGTAATAACATTTAATTAATATAAAATGTATTAGATTAAGTCCTATTAAATTTTTCAAAGATCAAAACTGTTAAAAATTATAAAAACATCATTAGAAAATGTATTTACAAATGAATAACTTGCTGTAAAATAAAATGAACAAATAGTATATTGCACTTTCAAGTGGAACTTCATGATGTAGACTAAATTAATTAATGTTTTAGAGGAGTATTTTACCAAAATCGCAAAAAAAAAAAAAAAAAAAAAAATTCAGTTTAAAATTTGCATTATTCAATATCAAAAAAAGAATATAAAAAATGTTTTGAAAATATAAATATAAATATATTTTTTGTCATTAATTTCATAATAAAAATATCTTTGGTTTTACAAAACAATTTAAATTGGGCATATTTCTCAACACTGAAATTTTTGCATATATCTCAGATTGGGAAACGAGACTCTAAAATACATATTATATTAAGAAAAAATCACTTACTTTAAATATTCACATACGAAACAAATATCTTGTTAACATGGGATGCGAGAATTAATATAATTTCCGGGACATTTTGCAGCAGTTTTAGTGCAGCAAACCACAAGGCTAACTAGAAAGGCTATGTCTTTCTAGTCTGCCTTGAGCAAAACCATTAGCGTAAGTTGCAATAGCACAATCGTCCGGCATATCGATATTTGCTCAACAAAACTCTCATAATGAATAAGCCATTGATTTTGAGTAGTAGAAATAATAAGTTAGCCTTAGTAAAGAATGTTTTCTTTTAAATCAATCCAAAGTTTAAGTAAGAAACGATATATCAACAACGACAACGTTGCATTGGATTCAAATAATTTCGCCGGCATTTTATCACGTGCTGCAAAACAAATTTCAAATGACGTCACGGCAGAGGTTTATGTGGCAGGGATATAATTCGGAGTGCCTGCTGTATGGATTATTTATTTTATAACATTTTATTATGAATCATTTCTGGTACATTTTTGAAATCCAACCTGAGGCCTACATCCAATCTCAATTAACTATTACAATTTAGAACTAGTTAACTTACAATTTAGTAAAATACGGTAACTAACCGATGATTTTAGTAAAACGAGAATTTGTTAATAATTATTAATTATTATTAAACAAGAAAGATCAATAATACATAAAGCATTGATTATGAAACACTTGCCAACTGAAATGCGATACATTCAGCACTGATATATTTTAAATTCTCACAGTACTACAGTACTTAGTTAATTTGAAAACTTAACTTTATAAAAAATATTAACTTTATTCAAATGACTTCATCGAAATATAAATCGTCTGGCTCTCTATGTAAAAGCAATGGATATTTCATTCATATCACTTTGTTCCAGACTCCAGAGCGATAATTTGTCGTGAAAAAAATTTGGCAATTCTTATAGAACTTATCTTACAATCACTTGTTTACACTCTACAGCCATTAAATTAGGTTTCGTTGTAGAAATAATTAAAGTTTAATTATCATTTAAACTAAAAATATTATAAATGTGTAGGCACAAAATATAGATGCACAGAAAATATGCAAAAATAAATCTGTTTTAGGACGGATGCAACGCTAAATATAAATTTAAAAGAACTTTAAAAATCACGATTTTAACACTGCGAAATAAAGATGGATGCCATATTTTAATTTGAAGTGGATCACGTGATCTTTTCATCTAATATGGGTGTAATTATTATTTTACTTTTTATTACTACTGTCCATATTTTAATGAATTTTTTTTCATTTATTTTTATGGGATAATTTGAATTTTTTTTTAAATTTTCGAAGTAATTTGTGAATTTTAATTTCGCGTAAGAATGTTTAAAAAAATTAGGTCTCATAGGGTTCAATGTATTTCAATTTTTTTTAACCCGGGTACAATCCAAAACTATTTGGACGACATTATTCATTTATATTCTCATATCTCCTACGGACTGTCTCAACAACATACTGAAATTTCATTTTGATAAAGTCATTTTTAAAGCCGTTATCATGCGAACTGACAGAAAGTCATACAGACAGAATGAACAAATACATAAACACTTATCAACTAGGTTGGAAAGTGTTAATAAAATCGCATGTTCAACTTTTGCAATTACTCAATTATTTTGTTTAGTTTAAATCCTTTATCCTTATCATTTTACAATTTTCCTTATACAATGGATTAACTAACTATATTTACTGTTAAATGGTATAGTTATTTTATAATTTTTTGTTAAGAATCATTTCTGGTGGTCTATTTGAAATCAAACCTAAGGCCTACATCCAATGTCAATTAGAACTCTCACTATTTAGAACTAAGTAAAAATTGGTAACTAACCGATTATTTTGGTAAAAAAAGAAATTATTGATAATTATTAATAATTATTAAAAAACGAGGGTGGCAAGTACAACCAGTAGGAGGGAAATGTCCCGGAGAGACCCTAGATCCAGAATCCACAATTGATATTCAGGATGCCTGATTTTTAACATTATTAATTATCATACAACACAAACGGAATACAATTATTTTACCTATCCCCTTACAAAACGACATGATCTTACAACCTCCTAGAAAAATGTACATATTCCACGAATTTTGAAACTCGTAAAAGTTTGAGTTTGAAATATTAAATTAATAATTACCACAATAATATTAATAACCTTTGCCTAGTCGGTGATATTGTAGAATGCGTGGCTATAACTTAAACAGAAGTTATCCGTTCACAAGTTTTCAAAACTGTGGCATCTAGCAAGTTTCCTTACCGCCTCTACGAATTTTATCTATTCTTTAAGAGCGCAGAAGATGGAAGAACTTGTCTATGGATGCTGTTATCTGCAATGAGAGATCGTTCCTAGCTTTGGCCTCTTTAGACGGATTCTGCGAGTATGAAGGCACTGCATTTATCGGTTGGTATTATGTCCATTTGAGTCTGGTTTTAAATAGATCCATGATAAGATATGACAACTACTGCAGATTGAATGTTTAACAGTTTTTTTCTGTGGAAATTCATCACTATTCTGTGACGCTGCTATAAAGACTAGACATGTGAAAATATTAAAGAAGTCCAACCTCCCAGAGGCAATGCCAACCGCAGTTACATGATGACTCAGTCACTATATTGGTGTAAAGACAATATAAGTTCAATAAATTAAATTTGAAGCTCTCTGTAGACTTGTCCCAACTAAAACGCCTTTTTAGACAGTTCCTTGCCCCACTGTTATACATTTATTTATAAGATGAAATTGTACCTATCGTATAAATGTCTCAATCGGAAAGGCTTCACACATGCAGCAGAGATGTACTGTTCCAGTTCTGCAGTCGTTTGTAGATTTTGGCGGTACACCTGGTCTTTCAAGTGTCCCTACAGAAAGAAATTACAGGGGGTCAAATTTTGTTGAAGATTTTGTTCTGAGACTTCGCCATGTTGTTGCTGTGCATGGTGGATATGTGGAAAATATTGTATTTTAATTATTCCAGATTGCAGCACCATCTATTGCCGAACTTTGTAACTAATTTCGAATGCCTCTCTGACAGAAAATGTACTGTTTTCTCAAGCACAAAGCAGCAAACTGTGCATTTCTATTCCTGCCCGTTTAGTTTTTATTTATTTTTCAAATAGGTCGGTCATTTTTGGGATACCCTGTATAAGAAAACTGCTATGGGCCGTAACTTATTTTTTCGAGTACTTCAAGCGGCAAAATATACCACTCGAAGTTCAATATATTAAATTGTTATTATTTTCAATGTGGCTTAAAAATGTGTAATCATATATTTCCAGCATTATTACTTTCCCTATATACATAATGTATAAGGAAAGTATTGTGACGGGGCCGAAAATTCGAATTCGAGTTTTCGACGGGAGAGCACGCTTCAAGCACCCCTGGTCACGAATCAAACATTTTTGAAGTGATGTGTGTGTGTGTGTGTGTGTGTGTCAGTGGGTCTGTGGAGACGATAACTGAAGAACGAATGGACCGATTTGAACCAAATTTGGGACAAAAATAACAATCTGTAAACACTGGATGCCTATTGCATTTATACGCAATCGAATGTTCAGAACCCCCCTAAATTTTCGAATGAAATTTTGAAAAAATCGTCAAAAAATCAAAACCACTAATAAAGTTACGCAAATAGACATTTCTTATGTAATTTTTCATTAGAAAACGATTGACATAAATTTTAGAACGCTAACACGAACCGTTCTCGAGATATTGTACATTTTTCAAAAAAAAATATCAAAAAGTCATATAAAATAATAAAAAATATTTCCTATTGATAAACATCTTCACTTTTCATATGTAATACCATGCGATAAACTGGGTGACATCATTCTCGTGGATCTAGCTCGTTCCATTCATGAAAAAAGATACTCTGAGTAATACTTTTGTAATTGAACACTAATAGTCATTTATCTGCTGTAAGAATAACCTATTTCTTTGTGCATAACGCTTGGCGAGATTTTGGCTTCGAATTTGGCGAAATGTCGCCAACTTGGCGACTTTTTGAAATATTGCCAAATTAACGAAAATCTCGCCAAATGGATAAAATTGACGCTTAATCAATGAAAATGACGACTAATTGTCGAAAATTCAATGTTTTGGAAAGAATATTAGTATCTACTATAAGAAAAACCGACTTTTTTACTGTAAAAGTAGTAAATTCATTACGTTATATAAGGAAAGTCATGTGTTGCCCACATCAGATTTTTACAATTTTAATCATGATAAATACTCTTTAAGTGTACTAATTTTCAGTATTCTAAAGCAGATAAAAACGAATTCAGGTTTTTGATATTTTTAATTTTTAAACATGATTTTATTGTATGAACTTAAATAAAAAAATAAATTCTACAATCTCAAGCGTTAGTACATACAAGGTGAATAGAAAAGTCCGTAACACACTAATAACTTTATAAAGGAAGGTCTATAAGTGTACACATAAAATCAATCTATAGTAAACTGACCATGAGTGATTGATTGAATAAAATGATCGCAGAGCCCTAGCGGAGAATTTTAAAAACTAAGATAATAAATTCGGCAACAGAGCGAGATAGATAAAAAGACAAAATTATATGACCTTTTAATATGTTTGTATCACCTTCCATAAAAGCGTTTCTGTGTTCTTGTTGTCGATTTCTACAAATTAGACAATCCTCTCTAACTCAGTAATTGTGTTTTTTCGTTTATACCGTTTAGTTAAATTCTTTAGTAGGAAGGCGTTACACTTGAATTTATTCAGTCGGGAATAGTCACTTTACTCTAAGCAGATCTAGCGTGCTCATTCATGGATCTTCTGTTACAAATACATTAGTGTGCTGTAGAATTTCATTGGGAACTAACCCAGCATTTCGAATCATCATCAATCCATTTCGAATCATCATGAATATATTTCGTATCATCATCAATACATTTCGCACCATCATAAATCCAGTGATACATTATCAATCCATTTCGAATCAGCATCAATCCATTTTGATAGGTCATAGTAGACTTGGCATGTACACACATGGAACTTGGAGTTATTGGGATGCTTAAAATATCCTAGCAATCCAGTATACATTTGAGATGCATTTTTATAGCAGACATCAGCAGACATGGAAAGGTTTAGCGCTTTGTATGAGCTCATCAACAAAGAATAACCTGTACCTTTAATAAAGAAAGAAACTTGCTAGATGTGCTTATATGGGAACCGAAAAATTCAGTCTTAAAACGTAACCGACTTCAAATTTCTACAAAATTTAGATCAAGTTATGCGAGGCTGAAATTGGCAGTTCCCATAGAACAGTGGTTCTCAACAATTTAGGCATGAAGATAAACTGTTGATATGCATTTAAGCTAAGGAACAACTTCTATATGTCGCTAGCATAACATATCACAAGAGGCATAAATAAGTCTCGTCCTCTTCCTCCTCCTCCTCCAAACAGCAAAAATTTAATAAGATCTTTAAAAAATTCTACAATTTCGGTTTTAGTCATTTTTGATGAAAAAATTTCGGAAGCTAGGAGAAAATGTCTTTTCAAAATACGAAATGATTAAACTAGTATCATAATTCGTTTGTAAGAGAGCGAGTAAGCGTACTGTGTCTTTAACTGGCAAATGTTGGGATTGAGTAAGTATGGATTTTATCAGAAAATTAAAACTTTTGATTATCCTTCACTTTTCATTTAAATAAATTTATATATCGAAAAACGAACTGCCTGATCTCGCTTTTAATTCTTACTGTAACAAAATTTTTATCCATTAGTCACTGCTTTAATCTTATAATCATTATTGTATTAACAACATTAAGAAGAAAAAATTAATCAAATGTATTTAACGTCATTCGTTTATTTAATGAAAATATTTTTAAAGTAAAATTTAATTTTTGTTATCGTGAAATACAATGATGCA
The DNA here is from genome assembly GCA_951213105.1 of Amaurobius ferox. Lineage (NCBI taxonomy): Eukaryota > Metazoa > Arthropoda > Arachnida > Araneae > Amaurobiidae > Amaurobius > Amaurobius ferox. The sequence goes on along the minus strand of OX578154.1, from coordinate 11,058,187 downwards.
TTGTCCATAAAATCATTCAAAGATCGACATGACAAGCCATGGTGATCGACAGCTTGAGCATCACTGCCATAGAGAAGAGACTCACGAATTTGTGGCATATAGAAAGTTGCTTACTACTGTTGTAGATATAGGTCATTTCATGCCGACGACGATAAATACACGCAAAACCGGTCCATCCATAGAAACTCTTAGCGGCAGTGGGTGTTTAAAATTTTTGGAAATACTCTTTGCAGTCGGGTTCTTTGAATATGTATATACAATATACATTGTTATTCATTTAAAATTTCATTTTATTTTATTTATAGAGCAATAGGCCATAGGTAATTTTTTCGATTGAGGCCATTTGGACAGCCCTTACAAAGTCCCGAAATAAATAACATTATTCTCTCTCGCCGCTATGGGATTACGAAAATTAAAAGTGAAATATTTCATGTATTGTCCATCAGCACCAATAATATTTTTAAAATATATTGTATATAAAAATTATTTAGTTTAATCACCAGTGAGTCACAACTGGAAATCTGGATATCAGGAACGCTGCGCTAAATAAGGCCGCAGCTGAAAGAAATTGGCAGACAAGTTAACAAGAGATTGTCTTCGTCAGTACACAGTAACTGTATATATAGGCATGCTGTTTGTGACGCGGAAAAGTGGCTCTTCGCTTTTTACGATGAAAAGAATGGTGGGGGTATTGCTACGAGCTAGTATTCATTCCATAAGTGGAAATACATCAGCAGGTTCAAGGGCGCTTTTTTGTTTAGCTTTTCATTTCATGTTGATACAATTAACCCCGAAAACTGCGCAATCACGTCATGTGATTTTGAAAGACACTGTGACAGCCATGTACTTGTATTATTTTCTTCTGTTGGTAGTTCTATATTTTTTCTGAACTTCTATATAAATGAAATTGAAAATCTGCCTGTTTCTTTATTTGTGTATTTGTGTGTTTGTCTCATCATCACGGGAGCTGCACCAAATTGAATGAAATTTTGTGAGTAGCCGCTATATAGTCCCAGTAAATATTTAGTCCTTGAAATAGCCACACTCAATATTTTTCTGTTTCGAGTTTCTAGGACAAGGGGTTGCCGAGATATTAAAAATAAAACTCACAATTAAACCTTCCATAGAGATAGCATTAGGTAGACGATATCCTTTCCACCAATCTTGTCGCTTAGAAACGGATTTAAATCCAATGTGTTTATGCGGCAGACGATTTTTAATTGCCTAAATGACTCTAATTCAATGAAAGTGACTACTAAGTGAAATTCAATATCTTTATAAATATCTTCTATTAGAGTAACATTTTTTTTACTGTAAAAGTAATAATTTCATTGGATTACAGAAGGAAAGTCATGTGCTGCCCAAAAATCAGATTTTTATTAAATCTGTCTCGATTTAAATAATAAAGAAATGTTTATGAAATATTTTTTTTTAGAATTTGCATTTTTGACAGGATTATATTTGAGTGGATATCAATTTCGGCCTTAAGGTTTCAAGACTGCATGGATTATTGATATTTTAAAATTTCTCGTCATCTTTTTTATTTTAATAAATATTTTTGAAACTCATATATTTTATTGGGGGTAAACTTCTACTAATACACGGGAATATCTTCTAATCTGCGGGTATATATGTAGTTCGGGTATATCTTTTAATACAATTTCAGCGCAGTTATTTTGGCATATATGGATTCCATTTCATATTTTTTATAAATTTGTTCACAAACAGGAACAGGATGTTTTATTCTTCAGTTCCGCCTGAAAAGATCATTTTGTATGGCAAGAACAGATATTTTAAAACTTTTTTTAGGATTATCAATTTAAATATTTTAATATAATGTTTTGAATAACAATGTCATTTAGAATACTATAGGAATTTGCACATGATTGTGTATTTTAAGTTTCTTTATAATGTATATTCCGTGCGCAAGAGAGGGTATACTGCTAGTATACAATAAATGTCTCAATGTTCAGTTCTTATAATTTCTTTTAAAATATATCCAGTACATGTGAAAGAAAAATATTGAGAAATATTTTTAGAAAACCTGATCCCCCGCCCCACTGAAAAAAAAAATAAATATAGTTAATATACTTTTTTGTATAAATAAATATCTTATTGTCGAAAATTTGCGAAATTAAATATATTTTAGTTTCCCGAAACTTGCTAAATGTGTATTGAAATACAAAATGTCAATCAAGCGTGAATGAATCTGTATCTGACTAACTGAAATCTTCAAAATCCGGAATTCAAACTTAAATGCAAACAAAATGTCTGGGATGCTTCTCTAAAGATCTAAATAATTCATGCAAATAATTAGCATATTACTACAATAAAAATTTTATAACAATACATAAACTCACACTAAACATAATTGACAACAATGTAAAATCCAAAGTATTTAAATAAATGCAATATGGAATGTATTGTTAAAGACACATTTACTGTTACATATAAAAACAATAATTTGTTCACGTCCAGAAATAACTCTATGTATCAAACTGCGATTTTAGCGACAGACAAATGTTTTTTTGCTTTTAAAGCTAAAAACAGAATTGAATGCCAAAATGAACGAGACTTCACTGTCATTCAGACTGTATGTATCTTTCAAAATCATTTTATAGGGTATGTTTAAGAACCTCTTAAAACTTAAACAGCAAGTAACTATTTTAGGAAATATTCCGGAGAGACCCTTGATCCAGGACCCACAATTGATATTCAAGAGGCCTGATTTTTAAGAGTATTAATTATTATACGACACTGATGGAATGCAAATATTATACCTACCCCTTACAAAATGATAATATCTTATTACAACAAACTAGAAAAAAAAATGTACATATTCCACGAATTCTGAAACTCTTAATATTTTGAGTTTGAAACATTGTGATAATTATTATTTAATAACATTTTCGAACATTTGGCAAGTCAGTCATATTATGGAATATATCGTTATAACTTGAACAGAAGTTATCTGTTACCATAGAAGTTTTCAAAACTGTGGCATCTAGCGAATTTCCTTACAGCCACTACGAGTTTCATCTATATTTTAAGTGCGCAAAAGAGGACAGACACAACATGTTTAGGGATGCTGTAATCGGCAATGAGAGATCTTTCCTAGCTGTGGCTTGTATAGACGGGTTCTGTGAACATGAAAACACTGTATTTATGGTTTGTGCCGCGTCCATTTGAGTCAGGTTTTAAATAGATCCATGATAAGATAAGGCAACCACTGTAGATTGGATGTTTAACTCTCACTACAGTTTTTCTGTGGAAATTCATCAATATTCTGTAACGCTGCATTAAAATCTGGACAGATGAATATATTAAAGACGTCCAACCACCCAGACACAATGGCAACCAGACTTCCATGATGAGCCAGTCAATATAGAGATCTAAGGACAATATAAGTTCAATAAATAAGATTTGAGGAGGGTGTGTGTGAACTTGTCAGGTCCAACTAAAATGCCTTTTTATGCAGTTCCCACTGTTATATATTACTTTCCTTATATATATAATGTATAAGGAAAGTATTGTGACGGGGTCGAAAATTCGAATTCGAATTTTCAACGGGAGAGCACGTTTCAAGCATCCCTCATCACGAATCGAACGTTTTTGAGGAAATGTCTCTCTCTTTCTCTCTCTCTCTCTCTCTCTCTCTGTGTGTGTGTGAAAGTATGTGTGTGTGTGTGTTTGTGTGTGCCATTGAGTCTGTGGAGACGATATCTCACGAATAAATGGGGAGATTCTAAAGAAATTTGTTGCAAAAATCACAATCCGTGAATACTGGAATCCTATTGTTTTCAAACGCAATCGAATGTCCAGAATCCCCTTAAATTTTCGAGGGAAATTTTGAAAAATTCATCAAAAAATCGAAATATTTAATAAAGTTATGCAAATAGACTTTTCTTATGTAATTTGTCCTTAGAAAACCATTGACATAAACCTTAGAACGATAGCATGAACCGTTCTCGAGATATTGCACATTTTTCAAATAAATTTATAAAATGAAATCTCCTAAATTAAAAAATATATATCAGCCGTTGAGAAACATGTTCACTTTTCATGTGTAATATTAGGCGATAAATCTGGTGACATCATTCTAGTGGATCTATCTCATTCCATTAATGAGAAAATATGTTTCGGTTCCATATGTTTCGAGTTTCTAGGACAAGGGATTCCCGACATACTAATAATACAACTCACAATTAAGCCTTCCATATAGATAGCATTACGTAGACGATATCCTTTCCACCACTGTATGTGTATGTGTATGTCTTTGTACTGTATGTGTCACTGTATGTGTATGTCTTTGTGTGTTAGTCAGTGAGTCTGTGGAGACGATATGTCACGAACGAATAAGCGATTCGTATCGAATTTCGTACAAAAATTACAATTCGTGAAAACATAAAGCCTATTGCTTTTAAACACAATCGCATGTTCATAACCCCTTAAATTTTCAAGTCAAATTTTGAAAACATCGTCAGAAAATTAAATCCATTAAGAAACATACGAAAATAGCTATTTCTTATATCATTTTTTATTAGATAATGATTGACATAAACTTTAGAACTCGAGCATGAACCGTTCTCGAGATATTGCACATTTATCAAATAAATTTATCAAAAAACCCCATAAATATTAACTGTTGAGAAAAATGTTCACTTTTGTTATGTACTATCAAACAATAAATTGGTTGACATCATTCTCGTGGATCTAGCTCTTTCCATTCAAGAGACTATATACTTTGAGAGACTATATACATGACTATATACATGACTATATACATGAGAGACTATATCAAGAGACTATATACATGAGAAAATATTATTTCAGTAATACTTTTGTACCCAATAGTCATTTACCTGCTATAAGAATAATTTATTTCTCTGTCCATATCGCTTGGCAAGATTCGACGAATTTGGCCCAATGTCGCCAATTTGGCGTTTTTTTTAATGTTGCCGAATTAATAAATAATAAATGGATAATAAATGCCAAATGGATAATAAATGCCAATGGAAATAATAAATGCCAAATGGATAAAAAGGACGCTTAATTAATGAAAATGACGACTAATTGAAAACAAATATTTTGGAAAGAATATAATTATCTGCTATAAGAGTAAGCTATCTTTTTTTTTACTGTAAAAGTAGTAATTTTATTGCATTATATAAGGAAAGTCATATGCTGCCCACTTCAGATTTTTATTAAATCTGCCCCGATTTAAATAATAAAGAAATGTTTATGAAATATTTTTGTTCGAAATTGCATTTTTGACAGGATTATTTATGACTGGATATGTATATCATTTACCGCCTTGAGGTTTAAAGACTATGTGGATTATTGATATTTTAAATTTTCTCGTCATATGTTTTACATTGACAAATATTTTTGAAACTCATATATTGTATTGCGGTTAATCTTCTACTAATACAGGGAAATATCTTCTAATCTCCTGGTATATATGTAGTACGGGCATATCTTCTAATACAATTTTAACACTTTTATTTTGGCATATATTGATTCCATTTCATATTTTTTATACATTTGTTTACAAACGAGAACAAGATATTTTATTCTTCAGTTCTGCATGAAAAGATCATTTTGTATGGCAAGAACAGTTATTTTAAAACTTTTTTTAGAATGATCAATTTAAATATTTTAATAAATTGTTTTGAATAACAATGTCATTCAGAATACTATAGGAATTTGCATATGATTGCGTATTTTAAGTTTCTTTATAATGTATATTCCATGCGAAGAGAGGGTATACTGCTAGCATACAATAAATGTACAATCAATTTTCATTTTATATGATTTTCTTTTAAAATATATCCAATACAAAAAGTGGAATTTTAGAAAAATCAGGGAAATCCTGGTCCCCCTCACCCCCCACAAAAAATAAAATAAATAGAGTTTATATACATTTTTTGTATAAATATTTATTTTATTGTCGAAAATTTGCGAAATTATATATATTTTAGTTTCCAGAAACTTGCTAAATATGTATTGAAATATAAAAGGTCAAGCGTGACTGAATCTGTGACTAACTGAAATCTTCAAAATCCGGAATTCAAACTGATATGCAAACAACAACTTATCAAAATATCCTCTATGACCAACACTTCATATAGAATTCACGAAAAAATATTACGGCGTACTTTGACAAGCACTGTGGGTGTTTTACAGTTCTGTAAACTTTGTACTTTGTTGTACCAACACTGTTGTACCAGCATGTTACGACAATAAAAATTTTATAACAATACATAAACTCACAATAACCATAATTGACAACAATGTAAAATCCAAAGTATTTAAATAAATGCAATATGGAATGTATTGTAAAAGACACATTTACTGTTACAATCTACAAAAAACAATAATTTGTTCACGTCCAGAAATAGCTCTACGTGTCAAACTGCGATTTTTTCGACATTGAAATATATTTCTGCTTTTAAAGTTAAAAAACAAAATGGAATGCCAAAATGGACGAGACTTCACTGACATGCAGACTGTATGCATCATTCTAAATCATTTTATATGTTTAAGAATCTATTAAAACTTGTACAGCATGTAACTATGATAGGAAATATTCCGCAAAGAACCTAGATCCAAGACCCACAATTGATATTCAAGAGGCCTGATTTTAACTGTATAAATTATTATACGACACATTGATGGAATGCAATTATTATACCTTTACAAAATGATAATATCTTATTACAACCCACTAGAAAAATGTAAATATTCCACGAATTCTGAAACTCGTAAAATTTTGAGTTTGAACCATTGTGGGAATTATTAGTTTAATAACATTGTCAAACATTTGCCAAGTCAGAGATATTATAGATTATATCGTTATAACTTGAACAGAAGTTATCCGTTTCAATAGAAGTTTTCAACACTGTGGAATCTAGCAAGTTTCCTTACCGCCACTACGAGTTTCGTCTATATTTTAAGAGCGCAAAAGAGGACACAACTTTTTTAGGGATGCTGTTATCTGCAATGAGAGATCGTTCCTAGCTTTGGCTTGTTTAGTCTGGTTATGTTAACATGAAAACACTGCATTCATTGGTTAGTGCCGCGTCCATTTGATTCAGGTTTTAAATAGATCCATGATAAGATAAGGCAAGAACTGCAGATTGAATGTTAAATGTTGATACAGTTCCTTCTGTGGAAATTCATCAATATTCTGTAACGCCGCATTAAAAGCTGGACAGGTCAAAATATTAAAGAATTCCAACCACCCAGACACAATGGCAACCACACTTCCATGATGAGCCAGTCACTATATTGATTTAAAGAGAGTTTAAGTTCAATAAATAAGTTTTGGAGAGGATGTGTATGGACTAAAATGCCTTTTTATACAGTTCCCACTATTATATATTACTTTCCTTATATACATAATGTATAAGGAATGTATTCTGACGGGGTCAAAAATTCGAATTCAAATTTTCGACGGGAGAGCACGTTTCAAGCATCCCTGATCACGAATCGAACATTTTTGGAGCTGTCAGGGTTTGTGTGTGTGTCAGTGAGACTTTGTAGACGATATCTCACGAAAGAATGGAGCGATTCGAATGAAATTTGGTGCAAAAATCACAATCCATGAACACTGGAAGTCTATTGTTTTTAAACGCAATCGATTGCAAGAACCCCACTGAATTTTCGAGTGAAATTTCGAAAAATTCATCAAAAAATCAAAACCTTAAATAAATTTACGGAAAAAGACATTTCTTGTGTAATTTTTCCTTAGAAAACGATTGACATACTTTAAAACGCTTGCATGAACCGTTTTTGAGATACTGCACATTTTTCAAATAAATTTACCAAAAAATACCCTAAATTAAAAAAAATATATAAACCGTTGAGGACCATGTTCATTTTCATATGTACTATTATGCGATAAATTTGGTGACATCATTCTCGTGGATCTAGCTCGTTCCATTCACGATAAAAGATACTTTTAGTAATACTTTTGTATTTGAAAGCCAATATTCATTTATCTACTAGAAGAATAACTGATTTCCCCATCCATAACGCTTGGCGAGATTTTGGCAACGAATTTGGCGGAATATCGCCAATTTGGCGACTTTTTTAAATGTTGCCAAATTTACAAAAATCTCGCCAAATAAATAAAAATTACGCTAAACCTATAATAATGAAGACTAATTGAAGAAAATTCAATATCTTGGAAAGAATATAAGTATGTACTATAAGAATACCCTATTTTTTTGCAGTAAAAATAGTAAATTCACTGCAGTATATAAGGAAAATTATGTGCTGCCCAAATCAAATTTTTTATTTATAAGATGAAATTGTACCTATTATGTGCCAAAATAAAGTTTATTATTATTATTATTATTACTATAAAAAGACTGGAATAGGTCGAAACTTAATTTTTCGAGTACTTCAAGCGGTAAAATATACAACTCGAAGTTTATACATTAAATTATTATTTTTTGTCCAATGTGGCTTTAAAATGTATAATCATATATTTCCAAAATTATTACAATTTTAATCATTATAATTGTTCTTTTAGTAAAATAATTTTCAGTAATCTAAAGCTGATATAAACGAATTCAGGTTTTTGATGTTTTTAAACATCAATTTTATTGTATAAAAATTAATAAAAACTTTTAATTCTACTTTCTCCAACATTAGTATATACAAGGTTCCTAGAAAAGTCTACTTTATAAAAGGAATGTCTATAAGTGTACACGTAAAATCAATCTATAGTAAACTGACCATTCTTGATTCAATAAAATGATTGCAGCGTCCTAAGCGCAGAATTTTAAAAACAAAGATAACAAATTTGGCAACAGAGCGAGATAGAAAAAATCCTATATACCAAGTTGTAGATCAATATCAAATGAGTAAAAATTGACCATGCTACAGAAGACATATGACACTATCGGTTTATTGTCGAATTACTGTCCTATTCAGGAATACTAAAATGAATAAAAACTTACATGTATATCCTCTATGTCCTATCAAATTATCCTCTTTGATCAACACTTCATATTGAATTCACGAAAAAATATTTCCGCGTACTTTGACAAGCACTGTAGGCGTGTTACAGTACCTTTTAACAGTTCACTAATGATATAACCATTTGACAGGTTTGTATCACCTTCCATATAAGCATTTCTGTGTTCCTGTTGTCTATTTCTACGCATTAGACAATCTTCTATAACGTAGTAATTGTACTTTTTGTTTATATCGTTTAGTTAAATTCTCTAGTAAGGAGGCGTTACAATTGATTTTATTCAATCGGAAATGGTCACTTTACTCTAAGTAGGGGCGCGGTAGCCCATTGGTTAGCGCGCTGGAGTTGCACTCGGTAGGCCCGGGTTCGATTCCAGCCACTGCCAACACTGCCGCCGTGTTCACGCGGAGTACGATCACGTTAAACATGTGGGTCCGTAAGTCCTTCCGAGAGGTTGGTGGTAGGGGAAGGAGGGTACGGTCCCTGTGGATGCCTCCCCCACTGGGTTCCGGTCTAAATTGGGTGGCACTTCCCGGCCGTCCAAACAGTTACCTTACACCTTTCTGGTAGGTCGGACGGTCTGGGTCTCATCAACAACAACTTTACTCTAAGTAGACTTAGCATGATCTTTTGAGGATCTTCTGTTACGAATTAGTGTGCTGCAGAATTTTCTTGGAAACCCAGCATTTCATATCATCATCAATCCATTTAGAATCACCATCAACCCATTTAGAATCATCATTAATCCCCTTTAGAAACATAATCAATCAATTTCGCAGCATCATCAATCAATTTCGAATAATCATCAATCCATTTTCAAATTATCATCAATCCATTTCGAATCACCATCAACCCCTTTAGAATCATCATAAATCCATTTCGAATCATCATCAACCCATTTCGGATAATCATCAATCCATTTTCGAATTATCATCAATCCATTTCGAATCACCATCAGCCCTTTTAGAACCATCATTAATCTATTTCGAAACATCAATCCATTTCGATTCATCATCAATCCATTTCGAATCATCAAAAATCCATTTCGAATCACCATAAATCACTTTTGATTGGGCATAGTCACTTTATAATTCATAGACCTGACATGTACCCGCATGGAACTTTTCTTACAGAGTTATTGGGATGCATAAAATACTATCCCACCAATCCTGTGTACATTTGAAAAGCATTTGTATAGCAGATATCAGCAGACATGGAAGGATTTAGCGCTTTTAATGAGCTCACCAGCAAGGAATAAAAAATACCTATAAAAGCAGAAATAAACTTGGTATATGAGCTTTTATGGGAAACAATGAATTTAGTCTAATAACGTAGCCGACTTCAAATTTCTGCGAAATATAGATCAGCTTAAGCTAGGCTGAAACTGGCAGTTCCCATAGAACAGTGACTCTAACGCTTAAGGCGTGAAGATAAACTGTTGGTATGCATTTAAGCTAAAGAATATCTTCTATATGTAGCTAGCAAATATGTCTCGTCGTCGTCCTCCTCCTCCTAATTCAAAGAGAAAAATTTCAAAAATATCTCTATAAAATTCTACATTTTCTGTTAGTCATTTTAGTTGAAAGTATTTCCGAATCCAAGAGTAAATGTATATTCAAAATACGAAATGCTTATACTAGTATCATAATTCCTTTTTAAGACAACGAGTAATGCTATAATTCCTTTAACTTGCAAATATTGCTGTTAGAGAGCGTATGGATTTTAATAGAAAATTTAAATTTTTGATTATCCACTAATTTTAATTGAATAAATTTATGTATTAAAATAAATTCTTAGCTTTCTGATATATCTTTTACTTATTACTGCAACGTAATTTTTAACCCTTAGTCTTGGCTGTATTCACTGTATTAATAACATTAAAAAATAATCAATAATATTTAACATCTCGTTTATTTAATGAAATTTTTAAACTAAAATTTAATTTTTTTATCGTAAAATACAATGAAACATTCCTCATTGTCCGCAAAATCATACAAAGATCGACTTGACAAGCAATGGTTATCGACAGCTTGGGTATCACTGACATAGAGCAGAGGATCACGTATTTGTGGCATAAAGCAAGATTCTTACTACTGTTGCCGATATTGACCATTCATGCTGACGACCCTAAATTAAACGCAAAACCGGTCCATCCATAGAAACTCTTAACGGCAGTGGGTGGGTATTTCAAATTTTTAGAAATGCTCTTTGTAGTAGGGTTCTGTGAGTATGTATATACACTATATAATGTCATTAATTAAAAATTTCATTTCATTTTATTTAAAGATCGATAGGCCATAGGTAATTTTTTCGATTGAGGTTATTTGGACAGCCCTTACATAGGCCCGAAATAAATAACATTATTATCTCGCGTCACAGGCTGTGAGATAACGGAAAATTAAAAGTGAAATATTTCATGTATTGTGTATTTGTACCAATATTATTTTTAAAATATATTGTATATAAAAAATGATTTAGTTTAAACACTGCATCGTTTTCTCTTGTGGCCTGTATATCTAGAACGCTGCGCTAAATAAGGCCGCAGTTGAATGAAATAGGCAGAAATTTTACCAAGAGATTGGCTTCTTCAGTACACAGTAACTGTTCATATAGGCATGTAGTTTGAGACACAGGAAAGCGGCTCTTCGCTTTTTATGATGAAAAGAATGTTAGTATTCCATAAGTGATAATACTTCAGCAGGTTCGTGGGCGCTTTTTTGTTTAGCGTTTCATTTCATGTTGATACAATAGGTTTCATGTTGATACAATCATGTTGATAGGACAAGGGGTTACCGAGATAATAATAAAAAACTCGCAATAAAACCTTCCATAGAGATAGCATTAAACAGCCGATATCCTTTCCACCAAACTTGTCGCTTAGAAACTGATTTAAATCCAATGTGTTTATACGGCAGACGATTTTTACTTGCCTTATATACATAGTATAATGTGTATAAAGAAAGTATTGTGACGGGGTCGAAAATTCGAATTCGAGTTTTCGGCGGGATAGCACGTGTCAAGGATTCCTGATCACGAATCGAACGTTTTTGAGGTGATGTATGTGTGTGTGTGTCTAATTCAGTGAGTCTGTGGAGACGACATCTCACGAACGAATAGAGCGATTCTAATCGAATTTGGTACAAAAATTACAATTCGTGAATACTGGAAATCTATTGCTTTTAAACACAATCGAATGTTCAGAACCCCTAAATTTTCGTGTTTAATTTTGAAAAAATCGTTAGAAAATCAAATCCTTTAATAAATTTAAGCAAATAGAAATTTCTTCATAATTTTTCCTTAGATAACGATTGACATAAACTTTAAAATTCTTGCATGAACCGTTCTCGAGATATTGCACATTTTTCAAATAAATGTATGAAAAAATCCCATAAATTAAGAAAAATATTAACTGTTTAGAGAAATGTTCACTTTTCATATGTAATGTAACGCTAACGTGTCCCGAAACTTGCTAAATGTGTATTGAAATATAAAAGGTCAAGTGTGACTGCATCTGTATCTGACTAACTGAAATCTTCAAAATCCGGAATTCAAACTGAAATGCAAACAACAAAATGTCTGGGATGCTTATGTAAAGGTCTAAATAAATTATGCAAATAATAAGCATGTTACAACAATGAAAATTTTATAACAATACCATAATTTTATAACTCACAATAACCATAATTGACAACAATGTAAAACCCAAAGTATTTAAATAAATGTAACATGGAATGTATTGTTAAAGATACATTTACTGTTACAATGTACAAAAAACAATAATTTGTTCACGTCCAGAAATAGTTCTGGTAACTGCGATTTTGCGACAGAGAAATATTTTTCTGCTTTTACAGTTAAAAACGGAATTGAATGCCAAAATGAACGAGACTTCTCTGACATCCAGACTGTATGTATCTTTCAAAATCATTTATAGATTATGTTTAAGAATCTCTTAAAACTTGTACAGCAAGTAACTATTTTAGGAAATATTCCGGAGAGACCGTTGATCCAGGACCCACAATTGATATTCAAGAGACCTGATTTTTAACAGTATTAATTATTATACGACACATTGATGGAATGCAATTACAATACCTACCCCTTACAAAATGATATCTTATTACAATCCATAAGAAAATTGTACATATTCCACGAATTCTGAAACTCTTAAGATTTTGAGTTTGAAACATTGAGGGAAATATTAGTTTAATAACATTTTCCAACATTTACCAAGTCTGTGATATCATAGAATATATCTTTATAACTTGAACAGAAGTTATCCTTTTCCTAGAAGTTTTCAAAACTGTGGCATCTAGCAAGTTTCCTTACCGCCAAGACGAGTTTCCTCAATATTTTAAGATCGCGAAAGAGGACACAACTTGTTTAGGGCTGCTGTTATCTGCAATGAGATATCGCTCCTAGCATTGGCATGTTTACACAAGTTCTGTGAACATGAAAACACTGCATTTATTGGTTTGTGCCGCGTCCATTTGAGTCAGGTTTTAAATAGATCCGTGAAAAGATATGGCAACTACTGCAGATTGAATGTTTAACTCTCAGTACAGATTTTTCTGTGGAAACTCATCAATATTCTATAACGCGGACAAAAGCAGGACAGTTCAAAATATTAAAGACGTCTAACCACCCAGATACAATGGCAATCACACTTCCATGATGAGCCAGTCAATATATTGATTTAAAGACAATATAATTTCAATTAATAAGTTTTGGGGAGGGTGTGTGTGGACTTGTCAGGTGCCTTTTATACAGTTCCCACTATTATATATTACTTTCCTTATATACATAATGTATAAGAAAAGTATTGTGACGGGGTCGAAAATTCGAATTCGAGTTTTGCACGGGAGTGCACGTTTCAAGCATCGCTGATCACGAATCGAACATTTTTGAGGAGATGGCTGTGTCTGTGTGTGTGTGTGTGTGTGTTTGTGTATGTGTGTCCCAATGAGTCTGTGGAGACGATATGTAGCGAACGAATAGAGCGATTCAAATTGAATTTGGTGCAAAAGTCAAAATCCGTGAATTCTGGAAGCCTATTGTTTTCAAACACAATCCAAAACCCCTATAAATTTTCGAGTGAAATTTCGAAACATTCATCAAAAAATCAAAACCTTTAATAAAGTTACGGAAATAGACATTTCTTATGTAATTTTTCCTTAGAAAACGATTGACATAAACTTTAGAACGCTAGCATGAACCGTTTTCGAGATATTGCACACTTTTCAAATAAATTTATCAAAAAATCCCTTAAATCAAAAAAAATATATTTACTGTTGAGAAACATGTTCACTTTTCACATGTACTATTATGCGATAAATTTCGTGACATCATTTTCGTGGATCTAGCTTGTTCCATTCATGAAAAACGATACTTTGAGTACTTTTGTATTTGAACGCCAATCGCATTTATCTACTATAAGAATAACTTATTTCTCCGTCCATAACGCTTGGCGAGATTTTGGCGACGAATTTGGCGGAATATCGCCAACTTGGCGACTTTTTTAAATATTGCCAAATTAATGAATATTTCGCCAAACAAAAAAAAATGACACTAAATCAATAAAAATGAAGACTGACGAAAATAATATCTTGGTAAGGATATAAGTATGCACAATAAGAATAATATATTTTTTTGCTGGAAAAGTAGTAAATTCACTGCATTATATAAGGAAAATCATATGCTGTCCAAATCAATTTTTTCATTTTAAAGATGAAATTGTACCTATGATGTGCCAAAATAAAGTTTATTATTATTATTTATACTATAAGAAGACTGGAATGGGTCGTAACTTAATTTTTCGAGTACTTCAAGCGGTAAAATATACCACTCAAAGTTCATACATTAAATTATTTTTTTTTCCAATGTGGCTTTAACATACATAATCATATATTTCCAGCATTATTACAATTTTAATCATTATAATTGTTCTTTAAGTAAAATAATTTTCAGTAATCTAAAGCTGATAAAAACGAATTGAGGTTTTTGATGTTTTCAAACATCAATTTTATTGTACGAAAATTAATAAAAAATTAATTCTACATTCTCTAACGTTAGTATATAAAGGTTCCTTGAAAAGTCTATATGAGAAGAATGTCTATAAGTGTACACGTAAAATCAATCTTTAGTAAACTGTGCATGCTTGATTCAATAAAATGATTGCAGCGTCCCAAGCGCAGAATTTTCAAAACTAAGTTCACAAATTCAGCAACAGAGCGAGATAGAAAAAAAGCCTAATTGCAAAGTTGTAGATCTATATCAAATGAGTAGAAATTGAACATATTACCGAAGACATTTATATGATATTTGGTTTATTGTCGAATTGCTGTCCTATTTAGGAATACTAAAATGAAGAAAAACTTACATGTACAGGAATCTAATGTACAGCTTGTTCAAAATATCCTCTATGACCAACACTTCATATTGAATTCACTTAAAAATATGACTGCGTACTTTGACAAGCATTGTAGGCGTCACAGTTTTTCAGTTCACTAATGATTTAACCATTTGACAGGATTGTATCACCTTCCATATAAGCATTTCTGTGTTCTTGTCTATTTCTACATATCTCCTCTATAACTTAGGAGTCGCATTCTTCAGTATAGGTACTAAAAATAGTACCACTGGAAGAGTCCAGGGAATCTCTCACCAGAGACCTACCCGCAGATATGAGTGAGGGAGTCCGCCTCTAGGGGGCAAGGAAGGAAAGGGATCGAAAGTCCTAAAGGTCAGGCAATAGGCGACGTGGGCTTCGGTCGTGAACCGGAAAGAGAAAATATCCTTCGGCCACGCTTATGTCGTAAAATCGACAGCTCAACTTTTGTAATTATTCAGACGATGTGTTACGGGGCGAATTTTATAAATATCCGATTCTGTATTTTTCCTCGGTGAAAAGAGATCTTTCGTCATTCCTCTTTAGTAGGATGTGGTACTTGATCTTTCGAAGCAGATTGATGGTGACTTTCTCATAGGATTAGCCAACTGCCTAGGAGAGGTTGTGGGGGCTTGGTGAAGATAAAGCTCAGATTTGGCAGTATATACCTTAGTCACAGTTTAGGTCAAATTTATAAAGGCGATGAGAAAGCATAAGCATATATAATTGAATTAAAAATGTAAGGGAACAATTTGAGTGGATTTCAAGCGGGCTGGCATCAAAAACAGCTACCTAATAAGCAATTGTGCCATGTCAGTGGGTATTAATCTAATAACGAATATGCGAAGCTGTGGCACCATCTATTGTCGTTAGATAGAATTCGGCTCAGGTGACACTGGGTTTGGGAGACACACATCTCGACTTTTTCCCGGGGACTTTTAAAGGGCCAACCTCAAGGTTGGGAGGAAGACGCTTCTTTAAATAACTAAGAGGAGTGTTGTCGTAACATTGATATGCGTCTTTCAAACATGGTTTGCTTGAATTCTTCTCGTAGAAATTACGAGCGTAGCGACGAAACTGCTCTTCAACGAAAAAGAGTTTGAGTTCATGGTGAATGACTTCGTTCGGAACAAATCGAAGAGCATTCACAATGCATCTTGATGCTTTGCTTTGGAATACATGCAATTTCTCAATCTGCGTTTTTCAGCCGAACCTCAGACAGTATAGGCATACAGAAACGCCGGTGAAATGTCTTGGTTGTAAACAATAAGCTTAGTATGGGTCTAGAGATTGAATTTCCAACCGAGGAGTGGGATAAGGGCGGAATATGATTTATTTACGGTTTTAAATTTATCAATAATGTGCTCTGAAAATAGCATATGAGCGTCGAGAGTGACGCCCAAATATTTTACAGCGTAGCAGAATGGGACGGGTATATTATATATATTTAAGGTGAAATTATGTCTAAGTTCTCGGTGTCTGGGTTTGGATATACACCTTGCATTCTTGGAGGCATTAATTTTAATTCTCCAGGTCACGAGCCAGTGCTCAAGGCTATGTTTTATGTAACTTGCTAGTGTATTGATTGTATTGTGTGGTGAGCAGCTTCCAGCAATCAGTGCTGTGTGGTCTGCAAAGACGACCAGCTTAATTTGGTGCATTTTCGGTAAGTCATTGATGAAGATGCTGAATAGCAGTGGACTGAGACTTTCACCCCGGCCCTGATTGGGCAAATAGAAAAGACAGTTTTATCAACTCGTACGCGGAAAGAAAGGTTAGTGAAATAGGAGCTATGCCGAAATGCCAAGTCGCACCAGCTTGGAAATAAGTTCAGGAATATATGTTTTATCAAACGTCTTGCTGATGTCGAAAAGTACTATGCTGGTATACTGCTGGTCGGAAGAGTTTTTGTGTATATTTGCGACTACACGCAAAAGCTGAGATTGCGTAGAATGAGCAAACCGAAATCCGTGATGGCCTGGAATTAAAACATTCAGTCTGCAAAAACTATCCAAAAGTCTTAACAACACCAATTCGTAAGTTTTGGAGTGGCTTGATAACAGGTTTATCGGTCTGTAGCTTTCTGACAGGATTAAATTTAGATTATTGTTGGCCAAAGGAATAATGACGATAGTTGTCTAACTTCGGGGTGAAAAAAATGAAATTCGAGCATTCGATTAATGAACACGGTCAACCAGCATAGATAAATAATAGGAAGGTTTCTGATAATGCGATTGATAATTTTTCAAGGCCGGGTGACTTTCTTACTTTGATATTCATGATGATGTCAATGACTTCAGCCTGTGTGGTGTTGTCTATTCTTTTTTGTGTAGTGCTCTGAATTAGTGTCTTCTGTGTGTAGTGCTTTGAATTAGTCATTATAGATCCGATATAGATCATATTCTAGGTCTTTGTAGAGGTGGCTGAAGTTTTGATCCATGTGCGGTGTGAATTGGAATTTCAAGCTGTCTGCGATTGCATTGACTTTTTCCTCCGCAGCCAGGGCGAGTCTGTTAGGGTTGTAAACGGACGGAATTGTAGTTTTCTTGGTTCTGAGATTTTTAGCTGTTCGCCAGAGACTGTGGTCCATGGGTGTAATACTTTCTAGGTGCGTGCGCCAGCGATGCTGGGTGTGTGTTTTAATCAAAGCCTTGCTATCGTTAGGGAGCTTACGAATAAGATCGCTGGGAATTGGGTACCTGGTGAGGTACCAATCTTTCCGTAACCGGTTTTGCTGCTTAATTGTGTCTTAATATCACCTGGAAATGTGTTATGTTTAGGTCTGTAGTTATTTGGTTTCGAGGCTGCAGTTACCGCATCGAGCAGAACATTATTCATGACTTGGACACATTTTTCAATATCATCCGTGCTGGTAATTTTGAGAGAGGGTGGAGAGCTAAAACTTTCAAGGGTAGAACGAAAGTTATTCCGTTTCGTATGTTGCTCCACGGCATAGTCTAAAGAGACTTAATCAAAGTCAATCTTTACGTTAGGGGCTCCAAGGATCGTCTTTAACTCCCGAACGGCAAAATAACTGAAAATTTCACCCCTCTAAATAGACACGTTCAACGACCTTGTCTTTTGTTTGTAACTCGTTTTCACTTCAGTCAGGAGAAACTTGGTGGAAAGGCTGCAGGAATTCTTCGAGGCACTCAACTGGGTACATTAGGCGTTCTCGTCCTTTCCCAGAAGAATGGGGATGAAAAAGACTGGCACATCGGTTGAACCAGCGCCGATCTAGCAGAGGCGATTTTCGGTGGTACAACTGTTGTATCGCCGTAGTTAAAAGTCAAGGTTCAGAATCACAGGAAGGTGACCAGACGTCAAATTACAATTTGCGTTGATCGCATAGTCATAAAGAATGTTCCGAAAAAGTGCCAAATTGATAGTTGATGGGTTCCGTCCTGTAAAAGAGTGAGTCGGAGTGGGCGGAGTTACGATCCTGAAATTGGCGCACTAAGCCAATCGTTTTGGAGATTCGCCAGACGAGTTCGAAGCTGTGTCACAGTTCCTATGGCATGAATGTACGTAACCAGCTACGATCATGTTACTGCAGAGTCCTAAAAGTGCTCTTAGGTCTAAGCTTGGAAAATTTCTCATTTTTGTTGGAGTGATATACACAGAAGCAAATGCAGTCGATACCAAATTAAAAACTTACATGCACGGGAAACTAATGTGAAGCCAGTTCAAAATCTCTTCCATGACCAACACTGCGCATTGAATTCACGAAAAAATAAGATTGCATACATTGACAAGTACTGTAAGCGCAATTTTTTTTTCAGTTTCCTAATGATTTGATCTTTTGACAGGTTTGTATCACCTTCCATATTAGCGTTTCTGAGTTCTTGTTGTCGATTATTACACATTAGACAAACCTTCGGCCACACAGAAAGCTACCATTAGCCTATGGGTTGGTCGTGTGGTCTGGGTTTTCTACATTGGACAAACCTAATGACAACGGCTCTACCGTGCTGAAAACACCGGTTCTCGTTAGGTCACCGAAGTCAAGCAGAAACGGGCGCGGTTAGTACTTGGATGGGTTACCACCTGGGAACACCGCCTGCTGTTTGCACATTTCGGGCGCGGTAGCCCTGTGGTTTGCGCGCTGGATTTGCACGCTGCCATAACTGCTGCCGTGTTCATGCGGAGTACGATCACTTAAAAATGTGGGTCCGTACATCCTTCCGAGAGGTTGGTGGTAGGGAAAGGAGGGTACGGTCCCTGTGGATGCCTCTCCACTGGGTTCCGGTCTAAATTGGGTGGCACTTCCCGACCGTCCAAACGGTTGCCTTACCTCTTTCTGGTAGGTCGGACGGTCTGGGTCTCAACAACAACAACATTAGGCAATCTTCTATAATTCAGTAATTGTATTTTTCGATTATATCGTTTAGTTAAATTATCTTGTAAGGAGGCGTTATGATTGAATTTATTTAATCGGAAATGGTCACTTTACTCTAAGTAGACTTTGCTTGCACATGTACAGATCTTCCGTTACAAATATATTGGTGTGCTCGAGAATGTTCTTGGGAACCTAGTATTTTAGATCATCGACAATCAATTTAGAACCACCATCAATCCATTTCGAATCATCATCAATCCCTTCAGAAACAACTTCAATCCGCTTTAGAATCAGCACCAACCCATTGCGAATCATCATCAACGCATTTCGAAATATCATCATCATCATCATCATCATCATCTCCTTTAGAATCATCATCAATCCATTTCGAATTATCATCAGTCCATTTCGAATAATCACTTTCAATCGAGCACTTTACAATAGATTAGACTTAACATGTACACGCATGGAACTTTTCTTACAGAGTAATTGGGATGCATTCAATACAATCCTAGCAATCCTGTATATATTTGAAATGTATTTTAATATCATATAACAGCAGACCTGAAACGGTTTAGCGTTTTTCATGTGCGCATCAGCAAGGAATAATCTATATCTTTAATGGTAGAAAGAAACTTGCTATATGAGTTTTAATGGGAACCAATTAATTTAGACTTATAACACCGCAGACTTCAAATTTATACAAAACTTGGATTAGATTTCGCTAGGCTGAAACTGGCAGTTCCCAAAGAACAGTGGTTCCCAACGCTTAAGGCGTGAAGATAAACTGTTTGTATGTATTTAAGCTAAAGAACAACTTGTATATGTAGCTAACATAACATATCACAAGAGGCGTAAATAAGTCTCGTCGTCCGACTCCTCCTCCAAAGAGAAAAATTTCAAAAAATATCTCTATAAATGTCTACATTTTCGGTTTTAGTCACTTTAGATGAAAGTATTTCCGAAGACAAGAGTAAATGTCTATTCAAAATACAAAATGCTCATACGAGCATCAGAATTCCTTTGCAAGGCAGCGAGTAAGACTGCAAGTCCTTTAACTTGCAAATGTTGCGATTAGAGAGAGTATGGATTTTAATGGAAAATTAACAATTTTGATCATTCTCTACTTTTTAATTAAACCAATTCCTTTATAAGTATCATAATTCCTTTATAAGACAACAACTACCCTTCCTTTAAATTGCAAATGTTGCGATTAGTAACTTGTAAGTATTCTGAGAGAGTATGGAAATTAAAAATGTTAATTATCCACCACTTTTCAATTGAGTAGAGAGAGTATGGATTTTAATGGAAAATTAACAATTTTGATCATTCTCTACTTTTTAATTAAACCAATTCCTTTATAAGTATCATAATTCCTTTATAAGACAACAACTACCCTTCCTTTAAATTGCAAATGTTGCGATTTGTAACTTGTAAGTATTCTGAGAGAGTATGGAAATTAAAAATGTTAATTATCCACCACTTTTCAATTGAATAAATTTATGTATTAAAATACGTTCTTATCTTTCTTACCTATCTTTTAATTATTACTGTAACATATCTTTTAATTATTACTGTAATATAGTCATGGTTCCATTCTTATAATCATTACTGTATTAGCAAAATTAAAAGAAATTCAATAAAATTTAACATCTCGTTTATTTAATGAAATTTTTAAAGAAAAATTTAATTTTTGTTGTAAAATACAATGTAACATTCCTCATTGTCCATAAAATCATACAAAGATCGACTTGGCAAGTCATGGCTATCGACAGTTTACACATCACTGCCATAGAGCAGAGGCTCACAAATTTGTGGCATATAGCAAGTTTCTTACTACTTATTGCAGATATCGGCCATTTCATGCTGACGACGATATAAAATACGCAAAACCGGTCTATCCATAGAAACTCTTAACGGAAGTGGGTGGTATTTCAAAATTTTGGAACTGCTCTTTGTAGTAGGGTTCTGTGAGTATGTATATACACTATATAATGTTATTAATTTAAAATTTCATTTCATTTTATTTAAATATCGATAATCCATAGGTAATTTTTTCGATTTAAGACCATTTCGACAGGTCTTAAATAGGTCCGAAATAAATAACATTATTCTCTCTCGCCACTGACTGTGAGATTACGGTAAATTAAAAGTTATATATTTCATGTATCGTCCATTGGTACCAATAATATTTTAATAATATATTATATATAAAAAATGATTTAGTTTAACTATTTGTCCATGGTAAATTATGTACTCCGTCATCAAGAACGCTGTGTTAAATTAGGCCGCAGTTGAATGAAATAGGCAGAAAGGTTAACAAGAAATTGTCTCCGTCAGTACAGGGTAACTGAATATATAGGCATGGTGTTTGTGACGCAGGAAAGCGGATCTTTGCTGTTGTGATTGAAATAATGTTAGTTAGAGGGTATTGCTACATACCAGTATTCCGTAAGTGAAAATCCATGAGCAAGTGCTACGGCGTTTTTTTATTTAGCGTTTAATTTCATGTTGATACAATTAACCCATAAAACTGCCCAATCACGTCACGTGATTTTGAAAGTCACTGTGGTAGCCATGTATTTGTATAATTTTCTTCTGTTGGTAATTTCATATTTTTCTGAACTTCTATATAAATCTAATTGAAAATCTGCCTGTTTCTTTATTTGTGTATTTGTGTGATGGTCTCATCATCAAGGGAGCTGTAGCAAATTGAATGAAATTTTGTGGGTGGCCCTGATATAGTCCCACTAAATATTTATTCCGTGAAATAGCCACACTTAATATTTTGTCTATGTTTCGAGTTTCTATAACAAGGGGTTGCCGAGATATTAATAATAAAACTCACAATTAAACATTCTTTAGAGATAGCATTACGTAGACGATACCCTTTCCACCAATTTTGTCGCTTAGAAACGGATTTTAAATCCAATGTGTTTATGCGGCAGACGATTTTTACTTGCCTTATATACATAGTATAATGTGTATAAAGAAAGTATTGCGACGGGGTCAAAAATTCGAATTCGAGTTTCGACGGGACAGTACTTTTCAAGGATACCTGATCACGAATAGAACGTTTTCGGGGTGATGTCTGTGTGTGTGTGTGACAGTATGTAGGTGTATGTGTTTGTGTGTGTAAGTCAGTGAGTCTGTGGAGACGATATCTCACGAACGAATAAGCGATTAGAATCGCTTATTCGAACGGTATTTCGAATGGTACAAAAATTACAATTTGTGAATACATAAAGTCTATTGCTATCGAATGTTCAGAACCTTCTACATTTTCGATTGACATTTTGAAAAAATCGTCAGAAAATCAAATCCATTAAGGAAGTTACGCAAATAGCCATTTCTTATATAATTTTTCATGAGATAACGATTGATATAAACTTTAGAACTCTGGCATGAACCATTCTCCAGATACTGCAGATTTTTCAAATACATTTATCAAATACTCATATAAAGAAAAATATTAACTGTCGAGTAAAATGTTCATTTTTCATATGTAGCATCACACGATAAATTGGTTGACATCATTCTCGTGGATCTAGCTCGTTCCAATCATGAGAAAATATACTTTGAATAATACTTTTGTATTTGAACGTAATATTCATTTACCTGCTATAAGAATAACTTTTTTCTTTGTCCATATCGCTGGGCAAGATTTTGACGAAGAATTTGGCCCAATGTCGCCAACTTGGCGTTTTTTTAAATGTGTGTTACCGAATTAACGAAAATCCCGCCAAATGGATAAAAAGGACGCTAAATCAATGAAAATTACGACTAGTTGAAATTTAATATCTTGGAAAGAATATAAGTATTTTCTATAAGAGTTACCTATTTTTTACTTTCCCTGCAATACATGGTAATGTATAGGGAAAGTATTGGAATCATACCGAAAATCACAACTCGAGTTTTCGACGGATCTACACGTTTCGAGACCTCTAGAATACGAAAAAACCATTTTTAGCGTGACGTCTGTGCGTGTGTCTGTCTGTCTGTGTGTCTGTCTGTCTGTCTGTCTGTCTGTCTGTCTGTCTGTCTGTCTGTCTGTCTGTGCAGATTTTGTATCCACTGTAACTAAAAAACTAATGGACCGAATTTCACAAAATTTGGTAGGTACGTGACTTGTGGGCGGGGCTGGTGCTGATTAGTTTTGAGTACGATTCGGAATAAAAGAACCCGCGTTTTTTTGCGAAATGGCCCGCAAAAGCTTGTATCAACTGTAGCTGAAAAACTAATGGACCGAATTTCACAAAATTCGGTACATGAGTCACTTATCGGTTACTCTGGTGCTGATTAGATTTTGGTACGATTCGGAAAAAAATGACCTGCCTTTTTTGCAAAATGGCACGCAAAAATCGTCCAAATCTAAACTGAAGAACTGGGTATACTCAAATATATCCATTAAATGCGGATTTAATACGTAATTTTTAAAGACGAAAAGAATAAGACCAACCCCATTACACTAGGACTAGCCGTTCTCGAGATATTTTAGTTTTTCGTACTTTCCCTACGCCACCTTTGAAAATAAGCCAGGTTACCGAATGAGAACGAAAATTCAATTAAAAGTGAAATAAATGTAATTAAAATAAAGAGAACGTTAATATAAGTCTGCAGGGAAAGTCATGTGCTGCTCACATCAGACTTTTTATTACTTTCCCTGCAATACATGGTAATGTATAGGGAAAGTATTGGAATCATGCCGAAAATCACAACTCGAGTTTTCGATGGATCTACACGTTTCGAGACCTCTAGAATACGAAAAAACCATTTTTAGAGTGACGTCTGTGCGTGTGTCTGTGTGTCTGTCTGTCTGTCTGTCTGTCTGTGTGTCTGTGTGTCTGTCTGTCTGTGCAGATTTTGTATCCACTGTAACTAAAAAACTAATGGACCGAATTTCACAAAATTTGGTAGGTAAGTCACTTGTGGGCGGGGCTGGTGCTGATTAGTTTTGGGTACGATTCGGAATAAAAGAACCCGCCTTTTTTTGCGAAATGGCCCGCAAAAGCTTGTATCCACTCTAGCTGAAAAACTAATGGACCGAATTTCACAAAATTCGGTAGATGAGTCACGTATAGGTCACTCTGGTGCTGATTAGATTTTGGTACGATTCTGAAAAAAATAACCTGCCTTTTTTTGCAAAACGGCCCGCAAAAATCTTCAAAATCTAAACTAAAGAACTAGGTATACTCAGATATATCCATTAAATGCCCGTTTAATACGTAATGTTTAACGACGAAAAGAATAAGACCAACCCCATTACACTAGGACTAGCCGTTCTCGAGATATTTTGGTTTTTCGTACTTTCCCTACGCCACCCTTGAAAAAAACCCGGTTACCGAATGAGAACGAAAATTGAATTAAAAGTGAAATAAATTTAGTTAAAATAAAGAGAACGTTAATATAAGTCTGCAGGGAAAGTCATGTGCTGCCCACATCAGATTTTTTACTTTCCCTGCAATACATGGTAATGTATAGGGAAAGTATTGGAATCATACCGAAAATCACAACTCGAGTTTTCGACGGATCTACACGTTTCGAGACCTCTAGAATACGAAAAAACCATTTTTAGCGTGACGTCTGTGCGTGTGTCTGTCTGTCTGTCTGTCTGTGTGTCTGTCTGTCTGTCTGTGTGTGTGTCTGTCTGTCTGTGTGTCTGTCTGTCTGTCTCTGTGTCTGTCTGTCTGTGCAGATTTTGTATCCACTGTAACTAAAAAACTAATGGACCGAATTTCACAAAATTTGGTAGGTAAGTCACTTGTGGGCGGGGCTGGTGCTGATTAATTTTGGGTACGATTCGGAATAAAAGAACCCGCATTTTTTTGCGAAATGGCCCGCAAAAGCTTGTATTCACTCTAGCTGAAAAACTAATGGACCAAATTTCACAAAATTCGGTACATGAGTCACGTATAGGTCACTCTGGTGCTGATTAGATTTTGGTACGATTCGAAACAAAATAACCTGCCTTTTTTTCCAAAACGGCCCGCAAAAATCTTCAAAATCTAAACTAAAGAACTAGGTATACTCAGATATATCCATAAAATGCCCGTTTAATACGTAATGTTTAACGACGAAAAGAATAAGACCAACCCCATTACACTAGGACTAGCCGTTCTCGAGATATTTTAGTTTTTCGTACTTTCCCTACGCCACCTTTGAAAATAAGCCCGGTTACCGAATGAGAACGAAAATTGAATAAAAGTGAAATAAATGTAATTAAAATAAAGATAACGTGGATATAAGTCTGCAGGGAAAGTCATGTGCTGCCCACATCAGATTTTTTTTACTGTAAAAGTAGTAATTTCATTGCATTATATAAGCAAAGTCATTTGCTGCCCACATCAGATTTTTATTAAATCTGTCCCGATTTAAATAATAAAGAAATATTTATGAAATATTTTTTTTTCGGAATTGCATTTTGACATGATTATTTTTGACTGGATATTTATATCAATTACGGCCTTCATCTTTAAAGACTGCGTGGATTATTAATATTTTAAATTTTCTCGTCATCTGTTTTATTTTGATAAAGATTTTTGAAAGTCATATATTGTATTACTGGTAATTTTCTACTAATACACGGGAATATCTTCTAATCTGCGTGTATATATGTAGTACGGGTATATCTTCTAATACAATTTTAGCGCTTATATTTTGGCATATATTGATTCCATTTCATATTTTTTATAAATTTGTTTACAAACGGGAACAAGATATTTTATTCTTCGGTTCTGCCTGAAAAGATCATTTTGTATGGCAAGAACAGATATTTTAAAACTTTTTTTAGGATGATCAATTTAAATATTTTAATATAATATTTTGAATAACAATGTCATTTAGAATACTATAGGAATTTGCACATGGTTGTGTATTTTAAGTTTCTTTATAATGTATCCGTGCGAAGAGAGGGTATACTGCTAGTATACAATAAATATCTCGATTTTCATTTCCTATAATATATAAAAATAAAATATATAGAGTTTATATACTTTTTTGTATAAATAAATATCTTATTGTCGAAAATTTGCAAAATTATATATATTTCAGTGTCCAGAAACTTACTAAATGTGTATTGAAATATAAAAGGTCAAGCGTGACTGAATCTGTATCTGAATAACTGAAATCTTCAAAATCCGGAATTCAAACTGAAATGCAAACAAGAAAATGTCTTGGATGTTTATGTAAAATACTAAATAAATCATGCAAATAATAAGCATGTTACAACAATAAAAATTTTATAACAATTCAAAAACGCACAATAATCATAACTGACAACAATGTGAAATCCAAACTATTTCAATAAATGCAATATGGAATGTATTGTTAAAGACATATTTACTGGTACAATGTACAGAAAAGAATAATTTGTTCAGCTCCAGAAATAGCTCTACGTGTCAAACTACGATTTTTGCGACAGAGAAATATGTTTTTGCTTTTAAAGTTAAAAACAGAATTGAATGCCAAAATAAACGAGATTTCACTGATATCCAGACAGTATGTATCTGTCAAAATCATTTTATAGAGAATGTTTAAGAATCTATTAAAACTTGTACATCATGTAACTATGATAATATTTTCTGACCAATTCTTTCGCTTTTAAGAATCATGTAGTTTGTAAGTCAAATTAAGAGTCAGTTTTAGCCGACTTCGTGAAAGGAATATTAAACAAATTTATTAGTGTTCCTACAGCAGATCCCTACTGCAGGTACTGGCCACAAGATGGCGATGTATGGAACGTGGCTTCCTCATAGACAAAATGAACAAGACTTCACTGACATCCAGACTGTATGTATCTTTCAAAATCATTTAGTATGTTTAAGAATCTATTAAAACTTGTACAGAATGTAACTATGATAGGAAATATTCCGGAGAGACTCTTGATCCAGGATTCACAATTGATATTCAAGAGGCCTGATTTTTAATAGTATTAAATTTTATACGACATATTGATAGAATGCAATTATTAAACCTACCCCTTACAAAATGAAAATATCTTATTACAATCCACTAGAATAATGTACATATTTCACGAATTCTGAAACTCGAAAATTTTGAGATTGAAATATTGTGGGAATTATTAGTTTATTAACATTTTCTAACATTTGCCAAGTTAGTGATATCATAGAATATACCTTTATAACTTGTGCAGAAGTTATCGATTTCCATAGATGTTTTCAAAACTGTGGCATCTAGCGAGTTTCCTTACCGCCACTTTGAGTTTTGTCTATATTTTAAGAGCGCAAAAGAGGACACACCTTGTTTAGGAATGATGTTATCTGCAATGAGAGATCGTTCCTAGCTTTGGCTTGTGTAGTCGGGTTCTGTGAACATGAAAACACTGTATTTATTGGTTGGTGCCCCGTCCATTTGAGTCAGGTTTTAAATAGATCCATGATACGATATGGCAACCACTGCAAATTGAGTGTTTAACTCTCAGTACAGATTTTTCTGTGGACATTCATTAACCCTCGCCATTATAAGATCAAAATATTACATAAATACCTAAGATGGGGGTCATTCTGACCCATATGTATTTATTATGTTTAGGCCAGAAAACTGATGAACGGATATAATACTGGCTATAAACATTTAGTACAGAAAGAAAAATGTAATTTCCACAATATTACGAATAATTAAATAGCACTAAAACTGAAGTAAATACAAATTTATAAAATATGTTTGTAAGAATAATGATAGTAATATATTATAACAACCTTTCAATCCTGCTGCTCATTTTTGTGGCAATCAGTACAAAAAATAACTCTTGAAGTATGACTTTTGCAAATAACCTTCCTGTAGATGTTACACTTCTGCGAATATTTGGTGTCATTTGTTGATCTACAGCACATAGCACACCTACCCCGTTTCACTGAAAGTCTTTCTGCCACAGAGTCGATTTGGTACTTCACTTTCCTTACTTCCCTTCCACTAAGTTTTATAGCCTGAATTGTGGACTCCTTGTAGCCAAGTGGTTCATTTTCAATATGAGAAGGGCGGCGTTTCAACAGAGGTTCCACCAACTGTCCTCCAAGTTCTTCTAGAAACCATTTGGGAGCATTTTTCTTAGACTTGAAGTCGATATCTTTTTGTGTATTCATTCTCCAAATAACAAAAGCATTATAGACGGCAATATCTATGAAGTTGAGAAATAAACTCAGTAGCCACCTCCTGGTACTTCTACGGCAAATATATTATCGGACAAGCTTATATAGAATGTCAACTTGATGGGGTCAATATGACCCCCATTCGCAATATCTACAAATAAAAAAAAATACAAATGCCCGAAGTTTACTAAGTTTACTAAATTATAGAATACACCTTTATAGGAGAATTCTTACAAAATAATTTTAGTATAAAATTTTTAAATGCAAAAAGAGCTGCAAAATATCCGGATGGGGTCAAACTGACCCCATCTCAGTATGGGGTAATATTCTGTAACGCAGCTTTTAAGGCTGGGCAGGTGAAAATATTAAAGACGCCCAAACACCCAGATACAATGGCAACCACACTTCCATGATGAACCACTCAGTATATTGATCTAAAGATAATATAAGTTCAATAAATAAGATTTGGGGAGGGTGTGTGTGGACTTGTCAAGTCTAACTAAAGTGCCTTTTTATACAGTTCCCTCTGTTATACATTTATTTAAAAGATGAAATTGTACCTCTTATGTGTCAAAATAAAGTTTATTATTATCATTATTATTACTATAAGAAGACTGGAATAGGTCGTAACTTAATTTTTCGAGTACTTCCAGCGGTAAAATATACCACTCGAAGTTCATACATTGAATTATTATTTTTTTCCAAATATGGCTTTAAAATATATAATCATATATTTCCAGCATTGTTACAATTTTAATCATTATAATTGCTCTTTAAGAAAAATTATTTTCAGCATTCTAAAACAGATAAAAATGAATTCAGGTTTTTGATGTTTTTAAACATCAATTTTATTGTAAAAAAATTAATAAAAAAATAATTCTACATTCTCCAAAGTCCCGGCCGTCCAAACGGTTACCTTACACCTTTCTGGTAGGTCGGACTATCTGGGTCTCAACAACAACAACATTCTCCAACGTTAGTATATGCAAGGTTCCTAGAAAGCCTACTTTATAAAAGGAAGGTCTATATGTGTACACGTAAATTCACTCTATAGTAAACTGACCTTGCTTGATTCAATAAAATGATTGCAGCGTCTCAAGCGGAGAATTTTAAAAACAAAGATGACAAATTCGGCAACAGAGGGAGATAGAATAAACCCTAATTACAAAGTTGTAGGTCAATATCAAATGAGTAGACATTGAAAATGCTACAGAATACATTTACATGACACTATAGGTTTATTGTCGAATTACTGTCTTATTCAGGAATACTAAAATGAAGAAAAACTTACATGTAAACGAAAATATGTACATCCAGTTCAAAATCTCTTTCATGACCAACATGGTACATTGAATTCCCCAAAAAATGACCGTGTACTTTGACAAGCACTGTAGGCGTCACCGTTTTACAGTTCACTAATGATTTAACCATTTGTCAGGTTTGTATCACCTTCCATATAAGTATTTCTGTGTTCTTGTTGACTATTTCTACACATTAGGCTATCCTCTATAACTTAGTAATTGTATTTTTCGTTTATATATTTCAGTTAAATTCTCCAGTAAGGAGGTGTTACACTTTATTTTATTCAATCGGAAATGGTCACTTTACTTTAAGTAGACTTAGCATGCATATTCGTGGATTTTCCGTTACAAATATATTGGTGTGCTTGAGAATTTTCTCTGGAGCCCAGCATTTCGAATCATCGTCAAACAATTTCGAATCACCATCAATCCATTTCGAGTCATCATCAATCCGTTTAGAATCAGCTTCAATCCCCTTTAGAAACGTCATGAACCCATTTCGAATCATCAAAATCCTCTTTAGAATAATCATCAATCCATTTCGAATCATCATCAGTCCATTTCGAATCATCGTTAATCCACTTCGTATCACCATCAATCCCTTTTAATTGGGCATAGTCACACTTTACAATAGCTAGATTTAACATGTACACGCATGGAACTTTTCTTACAGATTTACTGGAATGCGTAAAATACAATCCTAGCAATCCTGTATACATTTGAAATGTATTATTATAGCAGATAACAGCAGACATGACATGATTTGGAATTTTTTATGAACTCATCAGAAAGGAATAATCTATATCATTAATGGCAGAAAGAAATGTGCTATATGAGTTTTAATGGGAACCAATAAATTTAGTCTTATAACGTAACAGACTTCAAATTTATACAAAATTTAGATCAGGTTGATCTAGGCTGAAACTGGCAGTTTTCATAGAACAGTTGTTCCCTACGCTTAAAGCGTGAAGATAAATTGTTGGTATGCACTTAAGCTAAAGAACAACTTGTATATGTAGCTAACATAGCATATCACAAGAGGAGTAAATAAGTCTCGTCGTCCTACTCCTCCTCCAAAGAGAAAAATTTCAAAAATATCTCTATAAAATTCTACATTTTCGGTTTTAGTCATTTTAGAAGAAAGTATTTCCGAAGACAAGAGTAAATGTCTATTCAATATGCTAAATGTTTATACGAGTATCATAATTCCGTTGTAAGACAGCGAGTAAGCCTACAGTTCCTTCAACTTGCAAATGTTGCGATTAGAGGGAGTATGGATTTTAATAAAAAAATTAAAATTTTAATTATCCACTACATATTATTTGAATTAATTTATGCATTAAAATACGTTCTTATCTTTCTGATCTATCTCTTAATTATTACTGCAACATAATCTTTAACCATTAGTCATGGCTGTATTCTTATAATCATTACTGTATTAACAACATTAAAAGATAATCACTAATATTTAACGTCTCGCTTATTTAATGAAAATTTTAAAGATAAATTTAATTTTTGTTGCCGTAAATTACAATGTAACATTCCTCATTGTCCATAAAATCATACAGAGATCGACTTTACAAGCCATGGCGATCGACAGTTTGAGCATCAGTGCCATAGAGCAGAGGCCCACGAATTTGTGGCAAATAGCAAGTTTCTTACTGTTGCAGATATCGACCATTCATGCTGACGACCATATAATAAACGCAAAACCGGTCTATCCATAGAAACTCTTAACGGCAGTGGGCGGGTATTTCAAATTTTTGGAAATGCCCTTTGCAGTTGGGTTCTGTGACTATGTATATACACTATGTATTGTTATTAATTTAAAATTTCGTTTCATTTTATTTATAGATCGATAGGCCATAGGTAATTTTTTCGATTGAGGCCATTTCGACAGCCATTACATAGGCCCGAAATAAATAACATTATTCTCTCTTGCCACAGATTATGAGATTACGGAAAATTAAAAGTGAAATATTTCATGTATTTTCCATTGGTACCAATAATATTTTAAAAATATATGATGTATAATAAATGGTTTAGTTTAAATACAATGCGGTGGTCAGTTTGTTCTTGTGTATCAAGAACGCTGCGCTATATAAGTCCGCAGTTGAATGAAATATGCAGAGAGGTTAACAAGGTATTGTTTTTGTCAGTACACAGTAACTGTACATATAGGCATGTTGTTTGTGACGCAGGAAATCGGCTCTTCGCTTTTTACGATGAAAATAATGTTATTTAGAAGGTATTGCTACATGCTAGTATTCCATAACTGAAAATACATCAGCAGGTTCGAGGGCGCTTTTTTGTCCAGCGTTTCATTTCATATTATACAATTGTCCGGTAGTTAAACTGCATTTATGATATATTAAAAACATTTTATCATTCTAAATATTCTAAGTTTTCCAAGTGCTTAAAACCTAAAAATCATTCTTCAAATTCATCTGAAATTGCTCTGAAATAAACTCTCTATAAAATATAAACCATTCTAAGTTCCTTAGACATGAATGTCATCAAAAATTCATCTGAAAATATGTCTGAAATATTTCTCTCTAACATAAAAACCATTCTAGATTCCTAAAAACCTTCTGAAATAATTCTGAAAAAGTTCTAAAGTTCCTCAAACCTAAAAACATTTTAGAAATAAACTGAATTCTTAAATAAACAGAAAGTGGACCTATTGACCAGTTACCCTAAGTGTACAAATATGTACTCCTGTAAAATATAAGAATTGACACTTTCCTAAAAATAAAAATACATTAAAATAAAAGAGAGAGAGAACACAGAATTTAGGTTTTCAAAATCTAACGTTTATTAAAATTTAAACTTCATTTTTAAAGAATTTCCAAAATATTTTACAAATTTTAATCATCTCATTAACTAAACAAAACCAATAAACAACTTAAATAATAAATGGAATGGCCGGTCGTATAGTGGTAGAAAAAACGTTAGAATATTAAATTTTAAAGTTAACAATATTAAACTTATACAACTATTTATCAAAACCAAAATTTGGGATAAAAGAACATAAGTTAGCCAAAAGGGAATTTAGAACATCCTAACAATAATCCAGGATTCGCAACTTAAAATATAAGTTGAGGGGTCTTAGTCATGCTAATTTAATTTAACTTTAAATGCTGCAAAAGAATAAAATTAATGAAAAGATATCACCCATAAACGGGAAAACGCTGAACGGCAGTAATAAAGTCCCGAGGACGAAATCATCATCAGCTTGGGTGCAGTCCCTTCCTGCTCCAAAAGGGGCCAAACGGAGAAGTACCTCCCGTAAAGCATCGGTACATCAAGTGAGTCCAACCATTCAAGTGGAATATGGTGCTCCAAAACTCCAGGAAAAGAACACTCACGAGGCCCGATCTGCACACAAACGGGCAGCTCCCTCACATCATACAAAATTCTCAGCCGAGAGTAGCAGAGCGCCAGTGGACATCGCTCGGAACAAAAGAACGAATAGCTCCATCATCAAAACCGTGAAGTAAGCAATTGGAGGTCCGGTCCTAGGACTCGGAAAATTTAAACTACACAGTTCACTATGAAAGAACAAATCCGACCTCCGGAACTAAACAATTATTCCAAAGGCGCCGACGATACTTCAGTAGACATCAATCACTTCGTTCGCAACGTTATCTCGAGTAAACAACTCTCTGCTATCAGGATACCACACACATTACAGGCAGGCCGGGAAATAAAACGTTCGTTCCTCAGAACGCATGCCGCATTCGAATTTCGCTCGGCTCGCGCCGAGGCGCTAAAAACAACAACTCTATATGACTACATTTTAGTTCCAATCAAGAGAAGACAAGAGAAAGAGCGCGAAAAAGTGCGCGATTTTGCTTATATACTGCGAAACATCGCTGCCACAGATTGTAAACAAAATTATCGATGAACGATAAAATAATTAATGACAGACGATTTTAATATTACGATCAACCAATTAAAAACTCGAAATTTTAAAGAAGAGAAATGGAATTTCGGAGCAGACGAAAATTAAAAAGAAATGAAGTGAAACGATTTGGAAATATACGAATTCGGCAATAATTTAAATATGGACGATTCTGAAATATTTAAAATGCTGAAATGTAGAATAAAACCGAAAAACTGCAATGAATTAACGAATTTTTAACAGAGAGCAATAAATTTGGAATCAAATTAAAGGGAATAAAAAGGGCAATAAATGGAATCACAAATTAGCCAATTTAAATAAATTTAAATTGCTAAAACCTAAAAGAACGAACTTTCGCCGTTTTTAACACAAAACCTATGGAATAGAACCTATTTGGAACAGAAGAATATCAAAACCTAAACAATTGGAAAATGGATAACTAAAAGAGAATGGCTATGTAAATAAGACCCCTGAACACATTTAAACAAAAAGCAAAACTCCTAAAATAATTAAATATCCAAAGGTATAACCCAACACAATTAACCCAGAAAACTGCTTAATAAAGTTACGTTGTTTTGAAAGGCTCTGTGGCAGCCATGTATTTGTATTATTTTCTTCTCTTGGTAATTCCATATTTTTCTGAACTTCTATATAAATGAAATTGAAAATCTGCCTGTTTCTTTATTTGTGTATTTGTGTGTTTGTCTCATCATCACGGGAGCTGCACCAAATTGAATGAAAGTTTGTGGGTAGCCCGGATATAGTCCCACTAAATATTTTGTCCGCGAAATAGTCCCACTTATTATTTTGTCTGAATTTCGAGTTTCTAGGACAAGGGGTTGTCGAGATATTAATAATAAAAATCACAATTAAATCTTCCGCAGAGATATCATTACGTAGACAATATCCTTTCCAAAAATCTTGTCGCTTAGAAATGGGTTTAAATAAAATGTGTTTATGCGACAGACGATTTTTTCTTGCCTTATATACATAGTACAATATGTATAAAGAAAGTATTGTGGCGGGGTCAAGAATTCGAATTCGAGTTTCGACGGCATAGCGCGTTTCAAGATCCCTGATCACTAATCGAACGTTTTCGAGGTGATGCCTGTGTGTGTGTGTTACAGTATTATGTGTATGTGTTTGTGTGTATAAATCAGTGAGTCTGCAGAAACGATATCTCACGAACGAATAAGCGATTCGAATCGAATTTGGTACAAAAATTACAATTCGTGAATTCATAAAGCCAATTGCTTTTAAATACAATCGAATGTTCATAACCGCCTAAATTTTCGAGTGAAATTTTGAAAAAATCGTCAGAAAATCAAATCCAGAAAGTAACGGAAATAGCCATTTCTTTTATAATTTTTCCTTAGATAACCATTGACATAAAATTTTGAACTCTAGTATGATCCGTTCTCGAGATATTGCTCATTTTTCAAATAAATTTATCAAAAAATCCCATAAATTAAAAAAAATATAAACTGTTGAGAAAAATGTTCACTTTTCTTATATTTATTATTACACGATAAATTGGTTGACATCATTTCCGTGGATCTAGCTCGTTCAATTCATGAGATAATATACTTTGAGTAATACTTTTGCGTTTGAACGCCATAGTCATTTACCTGCTATAAGAGTAACTTATTTCTCTGTCCATATCGCTTAGCAAAATTTTGACGACGAATTTTGCCAAATTAACGAAAATCTCGTCAAATGGATAAAAAGGACGCTAAATCAATGAAAATGACGACAAATTGAAATACAATATCTTGGTAAGAATATAAGTATCTTCTTTAAGAGTAACCTATATTTTTTTTACCGTAAAAGTAGTAATTCCATTGCATTATATAAGGAAAGTCATGTGTTGCCCATATCAGATTTTATTAAATCTTCCCCGATTTAAATAATAAATAAATGTTTATGAAATACTTTTTTTTCGGAATTGCATTTTTACAGGATTAATTTTGACTAGATATGTATATCATTTACGGCCATGAAGTTTAAAGACTGCGTGGATTATTGATATTTTAAATTTTCTCGTCGTCTGTTTTATTTTGATAAAGATTGTTGAAACTCTTATATTGTATTGCGGTTAATCTTCTACTAATGCACGGGGATATATTCTAATCATCTTGTATATATGTAATGCGGGTATATCTTCTAATGCAATTTTAACGCTTTTATTTTGGGATATATTGATTCCATTTCATATTTTTCATAAATTTGTTTACAAACGGGAACAGGATATTTTATTCTTCAGTTCTGCCTGAAAAGATCATTTTGCATGGCAAGAACAGATATTTTAAAATTTTTTAGGATGATCAATTTAAATATTTTAATATAATGTTTTGAATAACAATGTCATTTAGAATACTATAGGAATTTGCACATGATTGTGTATTTTAAGTTTTTTTATACTGTATATTCCGTGCGAAGAGCGGGTATACTGCTAGTATACAATAAATATCTCGATTTTCATTTCCTATAATTTTCTTTAAAAATATATCCATTACATAAAGAGAAATTTGAGAAAAATCATGGATCTCTTGGCACCCCTCCCCCACAAAAAAATAAAATATAATGAGTTAATGAACTTTTTTTGTATAAATAAATATCTTATTGTCGAAAATTTGCAAAATTTTATATATTTTAGTGTCCAGAAACTTGATAAATATGTATTGAAATATAAAATGTCAAGGGTGATTGAATCTGTACCTGACTAACTGAAATCTTCAAAACGCGGAATTCAAACTGAAATGCAATTAAGAAAATGTCTGGGATGCTTATGTAAAGATCCAAATGAATCATGCAAATAATAAGTATGTTACAACAATCAAAATTTCACAATAATATATAAACGCACTATAACCATAATTGGCAATAATGTAAAATCCAAATTATTTAAATAAATACAATATGGAATGTATTGTTAAAGACACATTTACTGTTGCAATGTACCAGTAATGCAATGTACCAGTAGTGATTCATGTACTGTTGCAATGTACATGAATCATTGTGGGAATTATTAGTCTAATAACATTTTCTAACATTGGCCAATTCAGTGATATCATAGAATACATCTTTATAACTTGAACAGAAGTTATCTGTTTTCATTGAAGTTTTGAAAACTGTGGCATCTAGCGAGTTTCCTTACCGCCACTATGAGTTTCGTCTATATTTTAAGAGCGCAAAAGAGGACACAACTTGTTTAGGAATGATGTTATCAGCAACGAGAGATCGTTCCTAGCTTTGGCTTGTATAGACGGGTTCTGTGAACATAAAAACACTGCATTTATTGCTTTGTGCCGTGTCCATTTCAGTCAGGTTTTAAATAGATCCATGATAAGATAAGGCAGCCACTGTAGATTGAATGTTTAAATCTCAGTACATTTTCTCTGTGGAAATTCATCAATATTCTGTAACGCCGCAATAAAATCTGGACATGTGAAAATATTAAAGACGTCCAACCACCCAGACGCAGTGGCAACCACACTTCCATGATGAACCTCTCAGTATATTGATCTAAAGATATTATAAGTTCAATAAATAAGATATCGGGAGGGTGAGTGTGGACTTGTCAGCTCCAACTAAAGTGCCTTTTTATATGTTTTTGATATATTTAAACATCAATTTTATTGTATAAAATTTAATAAAACATAAATTCTACATTCTCCAACGTTAGTATATGCAAGGTTCCTAGAAATGTCTACTCTACAAAAGGAAGGTCTATAAGTGTACACGTAAAATCACTCTATAGTAAACTGACCTTGCTTGATTCAATAAAATGATTGCAGCGTCTCAAGCGGAGAATTTTAAAAACAAAGATAACAAATTCGGCAACAGAGCAAGATAGAAAAAAGCTTAATTACAAAGTTGTAAATCAATATCAAATGAGTAGAAATTGAACATGTTACAGAATATATTTATATGACACTATAGGTTTATTGTCGAATTACTGTCCTATTCAGGAATACTAAAATGAAGAACTTACATGTACAGAAAACTAATGGACAGCCAGTTCAGAATCTCTTTTACGACCAACACTGTACAATGAATTCCCCAAAAATATGGCCGCGTACATTGACAAGCGCTGTAGGTGACAACGTTCTACAGTTCACTAATGATTTAACCAATTGGCAGGTTTGTATTACCTTCCATATAATTATTTCTGTGTTCTTGTTATCTATTTCTACACATTAGACAATCCTCTATAATTTAGTGATTGTATTTGTCTTTTATATGGTTCAGTCAAATTCTCTAGTAAAAAGGCGTCACACTTGATTTTATTCAATCGAAAATGGTCACTTTATTTTTAGTAGACTTAGCGTCCACATTCGTCGATCTTACGTTACAAATATATTGGTGTGCTTGAGAATTTTCTTGGGAACCCAGCATTTCGAATCATCAAAAATCAATTTCGAATCACCATCAATCCATTTCGAGTCATCATCAATCCCTTTAGAATCAGCTTCAATCCCCTTTAGAAACGTCATCAACCCATTTCGAATCATCATCATCCTCTTTAGAATCATCATCAATCCATTTCGAATCATCATCAGTCCATTTCGAATCATCATCAGTCCAATTCGAATCATCGTTAATCCTTTTCCTATCACCATCAATCCCTTTTAATCGGGTATAGTCACACTTTACAATAGATAGATTTAACATGTACACGCATGGAACTTTTCTGACAGATTTACTGGAATGCTTAAAATACAATCGTAGCAATCCTGTATACATTTGAAATGTATTTTTATAGCAGATAACTGCAGACATGACATGATTTAGCTTTTTTCATGAGCTCATCAGCAAGGAATAACCTATATCATTAATGGCAGAAAGAAATGTGCTATATGAGTTTTAATGATAACCAATAAATTTAGTCTTATAACGTATCAGACTTCAAATTTATTCAAAATTTAGATCAGATTACGCTGGTCTGAAACTGACAGTTTCCATAGAACAGTTGTTCCCTACGCTTAAAACGTGAAGATAAAGTTTTGGTATGAACTTAAGATAAAGAACAACTTCCATATGTAGTTAACATAGCATATCACAAGAATAGTGTTGAAGAGCCAGACCACACGGCCAACCCGAAGGCTTTTAGAAGCTAGCACAAGAGGAGTACATACGTCTCGTCGTCTTCCTCCTCCTCCTCCTCCTGCAAAGAGAAAATTTCAAAAAATATCTCTATAAATTTCTACATTTTCGGTTTTAGTCATTTTAGATGAAAGTATTTCCGAAGACGAGAGTAAATGTCTATTCAGAATACGAAATGTTTATACGAGTATCATAATTCCGTTGTAAGACAGCGAGTAAGCCTACAGTTCCTCCAACTTGCAAATGTTGCGATTAGAGAGAGTATGGATTTTAATATAAAATTTAAAATTTTGATTATCCACTACATTTTAATTGAATAAATTTATGCATTAAAATACGTTCTTATCTTTCTGATCTATCTCTTAATTATTACTGCAACATAATCTTTAACCATTTGTCATGGCTGTGTTCTTATAACCACTGCTGTATTTACAACATTAAAATATAATCAATAATATTTAACATATCGTTTATTTAATGAAATTTTTAAAGTAAAATTTAATTTTCGTTGTCGGAAAATACAATGTAACATTCCTCATTGTCCACAAAGTCATACAAAGATCGACTTGAGAAGCCATGGCGATCGACTGTTTGGGCATCACTGCCATAGAGCAGAGGCTTACGAATTTGTGGCATATAAAGCAGGTTTCTTACTCCTGTTGCAGATAGCGGCCATTCATGCTGACGACCATATAATAAACGAAAAACTGGTCCATCCATAAAAACTCTTAACCGCAATGGGAGGGTATTTCAAATTTTTTGAAATGCTCTTTGCAGTTGGTTTCTGTGAGTATGTATATACACCATATTGTTATTAATTTAAAATTTCATTTCATTTTATTTATAGATCGATAGGCCATAGGTAATTTTTTCGATTGAGGTTATTTGGACAGCTCTTACACAGGCCCGAAATAAATATCATTATTCTCTCGCGTCAACGGCTGTGAGATTCCGGATAATTAAAAGGGAAATATTTCATTTATTGTCCATTCGTACCAATAATATTTTTAAAATATATTATATATAAGAAACGATTTTGTTCATTCTGTATCGGCAACCTCTAGTGGTTCTGTATATCAAGAACGCTGCGCTAAACAAGATCGCAGTTAAATTAAATAGGCAGAAAGGTTAAAAACAGATTGTCTTCCTCAGTACACAGTTACTGTACATGTTGGTTGTGACGCAGTAAAGCAGCTCTTCGCTTTTTATGGTGAAAATGATGTTAGTTAGAGGGTATTGCTACATGCTAGTATTCCATAAGTGAAAATACATCAGCAAGTTCGAGGGCGCTTTTTTGTTCAGCGTTTCATTTCATGTTATACAATTTACCCAGAAAACTGCTTAATAAAGTTACGTTGTTTTGAAAGGCTCTGTGGCAGCCATGTATTTGCATTATTTTGTTCTGTTGGTAATTTCATATTTTTCTGAACTTCTATATAAATGAAATAGAAAACCTGCCTGTTTCTTTATTTGTGTATTTGTGTGTTCCTTTCATCATCACGGAAGCTGCACCAAATTGAATGAAAATTTTTTGTTAGCCCTGATATAAACCGACTAAATATTTAGTCCGTGAAATAACCCTACTTAATATTTTGTCTATGTTTCGAGTTTCTAGGACAAGGGGTTGCCGAGATAATAATAATAAAACTCACAATTAAACCTTACATAGAGATAGCATTAGGTAGACGATATCCTTTCCACCAATCTTGTCGTTTAGAAACGGATTTAAATCCAATGTCTTTATGCGGCAGACGATTTTTACTTGCCTTATATACATAGTATAATGTGTATAAAGAAAGTATCGTGACGGGGTCGAAAATTCGAATTCGAGTTTCGACGGGGTAGCACATTTAAAGGATCCCTGATCACGAATCGAACGTTTTCGAGGTGATGCCTGTGTGTGTGTGACAGTATGAATGTGTATGTGTTTGTGTGTGTAAGTCAATGAGTCTGTGGAGACGATATCTCACGAATGAATAAACGATTTGAATCGAATTTGGTACAAAAATTACAATTCGTGAGTACATAAAGCCTATTGCTTTTAAACACAATCGAATATTCAGAACCCCCAAAATGTGCGAGTGAAAATTTGAAAAAAAACGTCAGAGGATCAATACCATCAAGAAAGTTACGCAAATAGTTATGTCTTATATAATTTTTCTTTAGATAACGATTGACATAAACTTTAGAACTCTAGCATGAACCGTTTTTCAGATATTGCACATTTTTCAAGTAAATTTCTCAAAATATCCCACAAATTAAGAAAAAATAACTGTTGAGAAAAATGTTCATTTTTCATATGTAATATCGCACGATAAATTGGTTGACATCATTCTCGTGGATCTAGCTCATTCCATTCATGAGAAAATACACTTTGAGTAA
The DNA here is from genome assembly GCA_951213105.1 of Amaurobius ferox. NCBI lineage: Eukaryota > Metazoa > Arthropoda > Arachnida > Araneae > Amaurobiidae > Amaurobius > Amaurobius ferox. The sequence goes on along the minus strand of OX578154.1, from coordinate 11,016,677 downwards.
CACTTTTGTATTTAAACGCAATAGTCATTTACCTGCTATAAGAATAACTTACTTCTCTGTCCATTTCGCTTGGCAAGATTTTGAAGACTAATTTGACCCAATGTCGCCAATTTGGCGTTTTTTTAAATGTTGCCGAATTAACGAAAATCTCGCCAAATGGATAAAAAGGACGCTAAATCAATGAAACTAACGACATATTTAAATTCAATATCTTGGAAAGAATATAAGTATCTTCCATAAGAGTAATCAATTTTTTTTACTGCAAAAGTAATAATTTCATTGCATTATATAAGAAAAGTTATGTGCTGCCTCCTAAATCAAATTTTTATTAAATCTCTCCTGATTTATATAATAAAGAAATGTTTTTGAAATATTTTTCTTTTCAAAATTGCAAGTTTGACAGGGTTATTGTTGACTGGATATTTATATCAATTACGGCCTTGAAGTTTAAAGACTACGTGGATTACAGATATTTTAAATTTTCTCGTCATCTGTTTTATCTTAATAAATATTTTTGAAACTCATATATTATATTGAAGTTAATCTTCTACTAATACACGGGAATATCTTCAAATCTGCGGGTATATATGTCGTACGGGTATATCTTCTAATTCAATTTTAGCGCTTATATTTCGGCATATATTGATTCCATTTCATATTTTTTATAAATTTGTTTACAATCGAGAACAGGATGTTTTATTCTTCAGTTCTGACTGAAAAGAGCATTTTGTATGTCAAGGATATATATATTTCAAGACTTTTTTAGGATGATCAATTTAAATATTTTAATATAATGTTTTGAATAACAATGTCATTTAGAATAGTATTGGAATTTGCATATGTTTGTGTATTTTTAGTTTCTTTATAATGTATATTCCGTGCGAAGAGAGGGAATACTGCTGGTATACAATAAATGTCTCGATGATCATTTCTTATAATTTCTTTTAAAATATATCCATTACATATTTACATCCCAAATATATCCATGACATAAATATATCCATTATATATTGGGAAAAATTCATAGAAAACTAGCCCCCCACCCTGAATAAAAATAAATAAATAGAGTTAATATAATTTTTTGTCTAAATAAATATCTTACTTTCGAAAATTTGCGAAATTATATATATTTTAGTTTCCCGAAACTTGCTAAATGTGTATTGAAATATAAAAGGTCAAGCGTGACTGAATCTGTGTCTGACTAACTGAAATCTTCAAAATCTGGAATTCAAACTGAAATTCAAACTAGGAAATGTCTGGGATGCTTATGTAAATATCTAAGTAAACCATGCAAATAATAAGCATGGTGCAACAATAAAAATTTTATAACAATACATAAATTCTCAATAACCATAATTGACAACAATGTAAAATCCAAAGCATTTAAATATATGCAATATGGAATGTGTTGTTAAAGACACATTTACTGTTGCAATGTACAAAAAACAATAATTTGTTCAAGTCCAGAAATAGCTCTACGTGTCAAACTGCGATTTTTGAGACAGAGAAATATTTTTCTGTTTTTAAAGGTAAAAACAGAATTGAATGCCAAAATGAACGGGACTTCACTGTCGTCCAGACTGCATGTATCTTTCAAAATCATTTTATAGAGCATGTCTAAGAATCTCTTAAAACTTGTACAGCAAGTAACTATTTTAGGAAATATTCCGGAGAGACCCTTGATCCAAAACCCACAATTGATATTCAAGAGGCCTGATTTTTAACAGTATTAATTGTTATACGACACATTGATGGAACGCATTTATATTATTATACCTACCCCTTACAAAATGATAATATCTTATAACAACAAACTAGAAAAAGAATGTATATAATCCTCGAATTCTGAAACTCGTAAAATTTTGAGTTTGAAACTTTGTGGGAATTATTAGTTTAATAACATTTTCTAACATTTGCCAAGTTGGTGATATTGTAGAATGTGTCTTTATAACTTGAACAGAAGTTATCCGTTTTCATAGAAATTTTCAAAACTGTGGCATCTTGCGAGTTTCCTTACCGCCACTACGAGTTTCGTCTATATTTTAAGAGCGCAAAAGAGGACACAACTTGTTTAGGAATGATGTTATCTGCAATGAGAGATCGTTCCTAGCTTTGGCTTGTATAGACGTGTTCTGTTAACATGAAAACACTGTATTTATGGCTTTGTGCCGTGTCCATTTGAGTCAGGTTTCAAATAGATCCATGATAAGATAAGGCAGCCACTGTAGATTGAATGTTTAAATCTCAGTACAGTTTTTCTGTGGAAATTCATCAATATTCTGTAACGCCGCATTAAAATCTGGACAGGTGAAAATATTAAAGACGTCCAACCACCCAGACGCAATTGCAACCACACTTCCAGGATGAACCACTCAGTATATTGGTATAAATATAATATAAGTTCAATAAATTAGATTTCGGGAGGATGTGTGTAGACATGTCAGGTCCAACTAAAGTGTCTTTTTATATGCCTTTTGATATTTTTAAACATCAATTTTATTGTATAAAAATTAATAAAAAAAATAATTCTACATCTTTCCAAGCGGAGAATTTTAAAAACAAAGATAACTAATTCGGCAACAGAGAGAGAGAGAAAAAAGCTTAATTACAAATTTGTAGATCAATATCAAATGAGTAGAAATTGAACATGCTACAGAAGATATTTATATGACACTATAGGTTTATTGTCGAATTACTGCCCTATTCAGGAATACTAAAATGAAGAACTTACATGTACCTAATGTACAGCTAGTTCAAAATCTCTTTCACGACCAACACTGTACAATGAATTCCCCAAAAATATGGCCGCGTACTTTGACAAGCACTGTAGGTTACAACGTTCTACAGTTAACTACTGATTTAACCATTTGGCAGATTTGTATTACCTTCCATATAATTATTTCTGTGTTCTTGTTGTCTATTTCTACACATTAGACAATCCTCTATTATTTAGTAATTGTATTTGTCTTTTATATGGTTCAGTCAAATTCTCTAGTAAAAAGGCGTTACACTTGATTTTATTCAATCGGAAATGGTCACTTTATTTTTAGTAGACTTATCGTCCATATTCGTGGATCTTCCGTTACAAATATATTGGTGTGCTTGAGAATTTTCTTGGGAACCCTGCATTTCAAATCATCAACAATCAATTTCGAATCACCATCAATCCATTTCGAGTCATCATCAATCCCTTAAGAATCAGCTTCAATCCCCTTTAGAAACGTCATCAACCCATTTCGAATCATCATCATCCTCTTTAGAATCATCATCAATCCATTTCGAATCATCATCAGTCCAATTCGAATCATCATCAGTCCAATTCGAATCATCGTTAATCCTTTTCGTATCACCATCAATCCCTTTTAATCGTATATAGTCACACTTTACAATAGATAGATTTAACACGTACATGCATGGAACTTTTCTGACAGATTTACTGGAATGCGTAAAATACAATCGAAACATTCCTGTATACATTTGAAATGTATTTTTATAGCAGATATCTGCAGACATGACATGCTTTAGCTTTTTTCATGTGCTCATCAGCAAGGAATAACCTATATCATTAACGGCAGAAAGAAATGTGCTATATGAGTTTTAATGGTAACCAATAAATTTAGTCTTATAACGTATCAGACTTCAAATTTATACAACATTTAAATCAGATTACGCTAGTCTGAAACTGGCAGTTTCCATATAACAGTTGTTCCCTACGCTTAAAGCGTGAAGATAAATTGTTGGTATGCACTTAAGCTAAAAAACAACTTCTATATGTAGCTAACATAGCATATCACAAGTGTAGTGTTGAAGACCCAGACCACACGGCCAACCCGAAGGCTTTTGGCAGCTAGCACAAGAGGAGTACATAAGTCTCGTCGTCTTCCTCCTCCTCCTCCTCCTTCTAAGAGAAAATTTCAAAAAATATCTCTATAAATTTCTACATTTTCGGTTTTAGCCATTTTAGATGAAAGTATTTCCGAAGACGAGAGTAAATGTCTATTCAGAATACGAAATGTTTATACGAGTATCATAATTCCGTTGTAAGACAGCGAGTAAGCCTACAGTTCCTTCAACTTGCAAATGTTGCGATTAGAGAGAGTATGGATTTTAATATAAAATTTAAAATTTTGATTATCCACTACATTTTAATTGAATAAATTTATGCATTAAAATACGTTCTTATCTTTCTGATCTATCTCTTAATTATTACTGCAACATAATCTTTAACCATTTGTCATGTCTGTGTTCTTATATCCATTGCTGTATTAACAACATTAACATATAATCAATAATATTTAACTTATCGTTTATTTAATGAAATATTTAAAGTAAAATTTAATTTTCGTTGTCGGAAAATACAATGTAACATTCCTCATTGTCCACAAAGTCATACAATGATCGACTTGAGAAGCCATGGCGATCGACCGTTTGGGCTTCACTGCCATAGAGCAGAGGCTCACGAATTTGTGGCATATAGCAAGTTTCTTACTCCTGTTGCAGATATCGGCCATTCATGCTGACGACCATATAATAAACGAAAAACTGGTTCATCCATAAAAACTCTTAACCGCAATGGAAGGGTATTTCAAATTTTTTAAATGCTCTTTGCAGTTGGTTTCTGTGAGTATGTATATACACTATATTGTTATTAATTTAAAATTTCATTTCATTTTATTTATAGATCGATAGGCCATAGGTAATTTTTTCGAATGAGGTTATTTGGACAGTCCTTACATAGGCCCGAAATAAATATCATTATTCTCTCGCGTCACAGGCTGTGAGATTCCGGAAAATTTAAAGTGAAATATTTCAGTTATTGTCCATTTGTACCAATAATATTTTTAAAATATATTATATATAAGAAATGATTTTGTTTAATCAGCATAGGCTCTTTCTCATTATTCTGTATATCAAGAACGCTGCGCTAAACAAGATCGCAGTTAAATTAAATAGGCAGAAATGTTAAGATTGTCTTCCTTAGTACACAGTTACTGTACATGTTGGCATGTTGATTGTGACGCAGTAAAGCAGCTCTTCGCTTTTTAAGGTGAAAATAATGTTAGTTATAGGGTATTGCTACATGCTAGTATTCCATAAGTGAAAATACATCAGCAGGTTCGAGGGCGCTTTTTTGTTCAGTGTTTCATTTCATGTTATACAATTAACCCAGAAAACTGCTTAATAAAGTTACGTTGTTTTGAAAGGCTCTGTGGCAGCCATGTATTTGCATTATTTTGTTCTGTTGGTAATTTCATATTTTTCTGAACTTCTATATAAATGAAATAGAAAACCTGCCTGTTTCTTTATTTGTGTATTTGTGTGTTCCTCTCATCATCACGGAAGCTGCACCAAATTAAATGAAATTTTCTTGTTAGCCCTGATATAAACCGACTAAATATTTAGTCCGTGAAATAACCCTACTTAATATTTTGTCTATGTTTCGAGTTTCTAGGACAAGGGGTTGCCGAGATAATAATAATAAAACTCACAATTAAACCTTCCATAGAGATAGCATTAGGTAGACGATATCCTTTCCACTAATCTTGTCGTTTAGAAACGGATTTAAATCCAATGTCTTTATGCGGCAGACGATTTTTACTTGCCTTATATACATAGTATAATGTGTATAAAGAAAGTATCGTGACGGGGTCGAAAATTCGAGTTTCGACGGGGTAGCACATTTAAAGGATCCCTGATCACGAATCGAACGTTTTCGAGGTGATGCCTGTGTGTGTGTGACAGTATGAATGTGTATGTGTTTGTGTGTGTAAGTCAATGAGTCTGTGGAGACGATATCTCACGAATGAATAAACGATTTGAATCGAATTTGGTACAAAAATTACAATTCGTGAATACATAAAGCCTATTGCTTTTAAACACAATCGAATATTCAGAACCCCCAAAATTTGCGAGTGAAAATTAGAAAAAAACCGTCAGAGGATCAATACCATCAAGAAAGTTACGCAAATAGTTATGTCTTATATAATTTTTCTTTAGATAACGATTGACATAAACTTTAGAACTCTAGCATGAACCGTTTTTCAGATATTGCACATTTTTCAAGTAAATTTCTCAAAATATCCCATAAATTAAGAAAAAATAACTGTTGAGAAAAATGTTCATTTTTCATATGTAATATCGCACGATAAATTGGTTGACATCATTCTCGTGGATCTAGCTCATTCCATTCATGAGAAAATATACTTTGAGTAACACTTTTGTATTTAAACGCAATAGTCATTTACCTGCTATAAGAATAACTTACTTCTCTGTCCATTTCGCTTGGCAAGATTTTGAAGACTAATTTGACCCAATGTCGCCAATTTGGCGTTTTTTTAAATGTTGCCGAATTAACGAAAATCTCGCCAAATGGATAAAAAGGACGCTAAATCAATGAAAATAACGACATATTTAAATTCAATATCTTGGAAAGAATATAAGTATCTTCCATAAGAGTAATCAATTTTTTTTACTGCAAAAGTAATAATTTCATTGCATTATATAAGAAAAGTTATGTGCTGCCTCCTAAATCAAATTTTTATTAAATCTCTCCTGATTTATATAATAAAGAAATGTTTTTGAAATATTTTTCTTTTCAAAATTGCAAGTTTGACAGGGTTATTGTTGACTGGATATTTATATCAATTACGGCCTTGAAGTTTAAAGACTACGTGGATTACTGATATTTTAAATTTTCTCGTCATCTGTTTTATCTTAATAAATATTTTTGAAACTCATATATTATATTGAAGTTAATCTTCTACTAATACACGGGAATATCTTCAAATCTGCGGGTATATATGTCGTACGGGTATATCTTCTAATTCAATTTTAGCGCTTATATTTCTGCATATATTGATTCCAATTCATATTTTTTATAAATTTGTTTACAATCGAGAACAGGATGTTTTATTCTTCAGTTCTGACTGAAAAGAGCATTTTGTATGTCAAGGATATATATATTTCAAGACTTTTTTAGGATGATCAATTTAAATATTTTAATATAATGTTTTGAATAACAATGTCATTTAGAATAGTATTGGAATTTGCATATGTTTGTGTATTTTTAGTTTCTTTATAATGTATATTCCGTGCGAAGAGAGGGAATACTGCTGGTATACAATAAATGTCTCGATGATCATTTCTTATAATTTCTTTTAAAATATATCCATTACATATTTACATCCCAAATATATCCATGACATAAATATATCCATTATATATTGGGAAAAATTCATAGAAAACTAGCCCCCCACCCTGAATAAAAATAAATAAATAGAGTTAATATAATTTTTTGTCTAAATAAATATCTTACTTTCGAAAATTTGCGAAATTATATATATTTTAGTTTCCCGAAACTTGCTAAATGTGTATTGAAATATAAAAGGTCAAGCGTGACTGAATCTGTGTCTGACTAACTGAAATCTTCAAAATCTGGAATTCAAACTGAAATTCAAACTAGGAAATGTCTGGGATGCTTATGTAAATATCTAAGTAAACCATGCAAATAATAAGCATGGTGCAACAATAAAAATTTTATAACAATACATAAATTCTCAATAACCATAATTGACAACAATGTAAAATCCAAAGCATTTAAATATATGCAATATGGAATGTGTTGTTAAAGACACATTTACTGTTGCAATGTACAAAAAACAATAATTTGTTCAAGTCCAGAAATAGCTCTACGTGTCAAACTGCGATTTTTGAGACAGAGAAATATTTTTCTGTTTTTAAAGGTAAAAACAGAATTGAATGCCAAAATGAACGGGACTTCACTGTCGTCCAGACTGCATGTATCTTTCAAAATCATTTTATAGAGCATGTCTAAGAATCTCTTAAAACTTGTACAGCAAGTAACTATTTTAGGAAATATTCCGGAGAGACCCTTGATCCAAAACCCACAATTGATATTCAAGAGGCCTGATTTTTAACAGTATTAATTGTTATACGACACATTGATGGAACGCATTTATATTATTATACCTACCCCTTACAAAATGATAATATCTTATAACAACAAACTAGAAAAAGAATGTATATAATCCTCGAATTCTGAAACTCGTAAAATTTTGAGTTTGAAACTTTGTGGGAATTATTAGTTTAATAACATTTTCTAACATTTGCCAAGTTGGTGATATTGTAGAATGTGTCTTTATAACTTGAACAGAAGTTATCCGTTTTCATAGAAATTTTCAAAACTGTGGCATCTTGCGAGTTTCCTTACCGCCACTACGAGTTTCGTCTATATTTTAAGAGCGCAAAAGAGGACACAACTTGTTTAGGAATGATGTTATCTGCAATGAGAGATCGTTCCTAGCTTTGGCTTGTATAGACGTGTTCTGTTAACATGAAAACACTGTATTTATGGCTTTGTGCCGTGTCCATTTGAGTCAGGTTTCAAATAGATCCATGATAAGATAAGGCAGCCACTGTAGATTGAATGTTTAAATCTCAGTACAGTTTTTCTGTGGAAATTCATCAATATTCTGTAACGCCGCATTAAAATCTGGACAGGTGAAAATATTAAAGACGTCCAACCACCCAGACGCAATTGCAACCACACTTCCAGGATGAACCACTCAGTATATTGGTATAAATATAATATAAGTTCAATAAATTAGATTTCGGGAGGATGTGTGTAGACATGTCAGGTCCAACTAAAGTGTCTTTTTATATGCCTTTTGATATTTTTAAACATCAATTTTATTGTATAAAAATTAATAAAAAAAATAATTCTACATCTTTCCAAGCGGAGAATTTTAAAAACAAAGATAACTAATTCGGCAACAGAGAGAGAGAGAAAAAAGCTTAATTACAAATTTGTAGATCAATATCAAATGAGTAGAAATTGAACATGCTACAGAAGATATTTATATGACACTATAGGTTTATTGTCGAATTACTGCCCTATTCAGGAATACTAAAATGAAGAACTTACATGTACCTAATGTACAGCTAGTTCAAAATCTCTTTCACGACCAACACTGTACAATGAATTCCCCAAAAATATGGCCGCGTACTTTGACAAGCACTGTAGGTGACAACGTTCTACAGTTAACTACTGATTTAACCATTTGGCAGATTTGTATTACCTTCCATATAATTATTTCTGTGTTCTTGTTGTCTATTTCTACACATTAGACAATCCTCTATTATTTAGTAATTGTATTTGTCTTTTATATGGTTCAGTCAAATTCTCTAGTAAAAAGGCGTTACACTTGATTTTATTCAATCGGAAATGGTCACTTTATTTTTAGTAGACTTATCGTCCATATTCGTGGATCTTCCGTTACAAATATATTGGTGTGCTTGAGAATTTTCTTGGGAACCCTGCATTTCAAATCATCAACAATCAATTTCGAATCACCATCAATCCATTTCGAGTCATCATCAATCCCTTAAGAATCAGCTTCAATCCCCTTTAGAAACGTCATCAACCCATTTCGAATCATCATCATCCTCTTTAGAATCATCATCAATCCATTTCGAATCATCATCAGTCCAATTCGAATCATCATCAGTCCAATTCGAATCATCGTTAATCCTTTTCGTATCACCATCAATCCCTTTTAATCGTATATAGTCACACTTTACAATAGATAGATTTAACACGTACATGCATGGAACTTTTCTGACAGATTTACTGGAATGCGTAAAATACAATCGAAACATTCCTGTATACATTTGAAATGTATTTTTATAGCAGATATCTGCAGACATGACATGCTTTAGCTTTTTTCATGTGCTCATCAGCAAGGAATAACCTATATCATTAACGGCAGAAAGAAATGTGCTATATGAGTTTTAATGGTAACCAATAAATTTAGTCTTATAACGTATCAGACTTCAAATTTATACAACATTTAAATCAGATTACGCTAGTCTGAAACTGGCAGTTTCCATATAACAGTTGTTCCCTACGCTTAAAGCGTGAAGATAAATTGTTGGTATGCACTTAAGCTAAAAAACAACTTCTATATGTAGCTAACATAGCATATCACAAGTGTAGTGTTGAAGACCCAGACCACACGGCCAACCCGAAGGCTTTTGGCAGCTAGCACAAGAGGAGTACATAAGTCTCGTCGTCTTCCTCCTCCTCCTCCTCCTTCTAAGAGAAAATTTCAAAAAATATCTCTATAAATTTCTACATTTTCGGTTTTAGCCATTTTAGATGAAAGTATTTCTGAAGACGAGAGTAAATGTCTATTCAGAATACGAAATGTTTATACGAGTATCATAATTCCGTTGTAAGACAGCGAGTAAGCCTACAGTTCCTTCAACTTGCAAATGTTGCGATTAGAGAGAGTATGGATTTTAATATAAAATTTAAAATTTTGATTATCCACTACATTTTAATTGAATAAATTTATGCATTAAAATACGTTCTTATCTTTCTGATCTATCTCTTAATTATTACTGCAACATAATCTTTAACCATTTGTCATGTCTGTGTTCTTATATCCATTGCTGTATTAACAACATTAACATATAATCAATAATATTTAACTTATCGTTTATTTAATGAAATATTTAAAGTAAAATTTAATTTTCGTTGTCGGAAAATACAATGTAACATTCCTCATTGTCCACAAAGTCATACAATGATCGACTTGAGAAGCCATGGCGATCGACCGTTTGGGCTTCACTGCCATAGAGCAGAGGCTCACGAATTTGTGGCATATAGCAAGTTTCTTACTCCTGTTGCAGATATCGGCCATTCATGCTGACGACCATATAATAAACGAAAAACTGGTTCATCCATAAAAACTCTTAACCGCAATGGAAGGGTATTTCAAATTTTTTAAATGCTCTTTGCAGTTGGTTTCTGTGAGTATGTATATACACTATATTGTTATTAATTTAAAATTTCATTTCATTTTATTTATAGATCGATAGGCCATAGGTAATTTTTTCGAATGAGGTTATTTGGACAGTCCTTACATAGGCCCGAAATAAATATCATTATTCTCTCGCGTCACAGGCTGTGAGATTCCGGAAAATTTAAAGTGAAATATTTCAGTTATTGTCCATTTGTACCAATAATATTTTTAAAATATATTATATATAAGAAATGATTTTGTTTAATCAGCATAGGCTCTTTCTCATTATTCTGTATATCAAGAACGCTGCGCTAAACAAGATCGCAGTTAAATTAAATAGGCAGAAATGTTAAGATTGTCTTCCTTAGTACACAGTTACTGTACATGTTGGCATGTTGATTGTGACGCAGTAAAGCAGCTCTTCGCTTTTTACGGTGAAAATAATGTTAGTTATAGGGTATTGCTACATGCTAGTATTCCATAAGTGAAAATACATCAGCAGGTTCGAGGGCGCTTTTTTGTTCAGTGTTTCATTTCATGTTATACAATTAACCCAGAAAACTGCTTAATAAAGTTACGTTGTTTTGAAAGGCTCTGTGGCAGCCATGTATTTGCATTATTTTGTTCTGTTGGTAATTTCATATTTTTCTGAACTTCTATATAAATGAAATAGAAAACCTGCCTGTTTCTTTATTTGTGTATTTGTGTGTTCCTCTCATCATCACGGAAGCTGCACCAAATTAAATGAAATTTTCTTGTTAGCCCTGATATAAACCGACTAAATATTTAGTCCGTGAAATAACCCTACTTAATATTTTGTCTATGTTTCGAGTTTCTAGGACAAGGGGTTGCCGAGATAATAATAATAAAACTCACAATTAAACCTTCCATAGAGATAGCATTAGGTAGACGATATCCTTTCCACTAATCTTGTCGTTTAGAAACGGATTTAAATCCAATGTCTTTATGCGGCAGACGATTTTTACTTGCCTTATATACATAGTATAATGTGTATAAAGAAAGTATCGTGACGGGGTCGAAAATTCGAGTTTCGACGGGGTAGCACATTTAAAGGATCCCTGATCACGAATCGAACGTTTTCGAGGTGATGCCTGTGTGTGTGTGACAGTATGAATGTGTATGTGTTTGTGTGTGTAAGTCAATGAGTCTGTGGAGACGATATCTCACGAATGAATAAACGATTTGAATCGAATTTGGTACAAAAATTACAATTCGTGAATACATAAAGCCTATTGCTTTTAAACACAATCGAATATTCAGAACCCCCAAAATTTGCGAGTGAAAATTAGAAAAAAACCGTCAGAGGATCAATACCATCAAGAAAGTTACGCAAATAGTTATGTCTTATATAATTTTTCTTTAGATAACGATTGACATAAACTTTAGAACTCTAGCATGAACCGTTTTTCAGATATTGCACATTTTTCAAGTAAATTTCTCAAAATATCCCATAAATTAAGAAAAAATAACTGTTGAGAAAAATGTTCATTTTTCATATGTAATATCGCACGATAAATTGGTTGACATCATTCTCGTGGATCTAGCTCATTCCATTCATGAGAAAATATACTTTGAGTAACACTTTTGTATTTAAACGCAATAGTCATTTACCTGCTATAAGAATAACTTACTTCTCTGTCCATTTCGCTTGGCAAGATTTTGAAGACTAATTTGACCCAATGTCGCCAATTTGGCGTTTTTTTAAATGTTGCCGAATTAACGAAAATCTCGCCAAATGGATAAAAAGGAAGCTAAATCAATGAAAATAACGACATATTTAAATTCAATATCTTGGAAAGAATATAAGTATCTTCCATAAGAGTAATCAATTTTTTTTACTGCAAAAGTAATAATTTCATTGCATTATATAAGAAAAGTTATGTGCTGCCTCCTAAATCAAATTTTTATTAAATCTCTCCTGATTTATATAATAAAGAAATGTTTTTGAAATATTTTTCTTTTCAAAATTGCAAGTTTGACAGGGTTATTGTTGACTGGATATTTATATCAATTACGGCCTTGAAGTTTAAAGACTACGTGGATTACTGATATTTTAAATTTTCTCGTCATCTGTTTTATCTTAATAAATATTTTTGAAACTCATATATTATATTGAAGTTAATCTTCTACTAATACACGGGAATATCTTCAAATCTGCGGGTATATATGTCGTACGGGTATATCTTCTAATTCAATTTTAGCGCTTATATTTCTGCATATATTGATTCCAATTCATATTTTTTATAAATTTGTTTACAATCGAGAACAGGATGTTTTATTCTTCAGTTCTGACTGAAAAGAGCATTTTGTATGTCAAGGATATATATATTTCAAGACTTTTTTAGGATGATCAATTTAAATATTTTAATATAATGTTTTGAATAACAATGTCATTTAGAATAGTATTGGAATTTGCATATGTTTGTGTATTTTTAGTTTCTTTATAATGTATATTCCGTGCGAAGAGAGGGAATACTGCTGGTATACAATAAATGTCTCGATGATCATTTCTTATAATTTCTTTTAAAATATATCCATTACATATTTACATCCCAAATATATCCATGACATAAATATATCCATTATATATTGAGAAAAATTCATAGAAAACTAGCCCCCCACCCTGAATAAAAATAAATAAATAGAGTTAATATAATTTTTTGTCTAAATAAATATCTTACTTTCGAAAATTTGCGAAATTATATATATTTTAGTTTCCCGAAACTTGCTAAATGTGTATTGAAATATAAAAGGTCAAGCGTGACTGAATCTGTGTCTGACTAACTGAAATCTTCAAAATCTGGAATTCAAACTGAAATTCAAACTAGGAAATGTCTGGGATGCTTATGTAAATATCTAAGTAAACCATGCAAATAATAAGCATGGTGCAACAATAAAAATTTTATAACAATACATAAATTCTCAATAACCATAATTGACAACAATGTAAAATCCAAAGCATTTAAATATATGCAATATGGAATGTGTTGTTAAAGACACATTTACTGTTGCAATGTACAAAAAACAATAATTTGTTCAAGTCCAGAAATAGCTCTACGTGTCAAACTGCGATTTTTGAGACAGAGAAATATTTTTCTGTTTTTAAAGGTAAAAACAGAATTGAATGCCAAAATGAACGGGACTTCACTGTCGTCCAGACTGCATGTATCTTTCAAAATCATTTTATAGAGCATGTCTAAGAATCTCTTAAAACTTGTACAGCAAGTAACTATTTTAGGAAATATTCCGGAGAGACCCTTGATCCAAAACCCACAATTGATATTCAAGAGGCCTGATTTTTAACAGTATTAATTGTTATACGACACATTGATGGAACGCATTTATATTATTATACCTACCCCTTACAAAATGATAATATCTTATAACAACAAACTAGAAAAAGAATGTATATAATCCTCGAATTCTGAAACTCGTAAAATTTTGAGTTTGAAACTTTGTGGGAATTATTAGTTTAATAACATTTTCTAACATTTGCCAAGTTGGTGATATTGTAGAATGTGTCTTTATAACTTGAACAGAAGTTATCCGTTTTCATAGAAATTTTCAAAACTGTGGCATCTTGCGAGTTTCCTTACCGCCACTACGAGTTTCGTCTATATTTTAAGAGCGCAAAAGAGGACACAACTTGTTTAGGAATGATGTTATCTGCAATGAGAGATCGTTCCTAGCTTTGGCTTGTATAGACGTGTTCTGTTAACATGAAAACACTGTATTTATGGCTTTGTGCCGTGTCCATTTGAGTCAGGTTTCAAATAGATCCATGATAAGATAAGGCAGCCACTGTAGATTGAATGTTTAAATCTCAGTACAGTTTTTCTGTGGAAATTCATCAATATTCTGTAACGCCGCATTAAAATCTGGACAGGTGAAAATATTAAAGACGTCCAACCACCCAGACGCAAATGAAGAACTTACTAAATGAAGAACTTACATGTACCTAATGTACAGCTAGTTCAAAATCTCTTTCACGACCAACACTGTACAATGAATTCCCCAAAAATATGGCCGCGTACTTTGACAAGCACTGTAGGTGACAACGTTCTACAGTTAACTACTGATTTAACCATTTGGCAGATTTGTATTACCTTCCATATAATTATTTCTGTGTTCTTGTTGTCTATTTCTACACATTAGACAATCCTCTATAATTTAGTAATTGTATTTGTCTTTTATATGGTTCAGTCAAATTCTCTAGTAAAAAGGCGTTACACTTGATTTTATTCAATCGGAAATGGTCACTTTATTTTTAGTAGACTTTTAACCTTTTAAAATTAAGAAGTAATTACTACCGATTTTAATTACTTCTTAATTTTAAATCACTTATTCACAATTATAAAAATTTTAATTACTTCTTAATTTTAAAAGGTTAAACGGCTATCTTGCGAACCTTGGACCAATGACGTCATCTTGTGAACTTTGGAGTGATGACGTCATTTTATGTGAAATCTTAGATAAGATAAGAACTGATAAGCTCTCATCTAATTGTTGTAATTAGTGTGTTTATCGTTCATTTCTAGTTTGGATGTCGACTTGTGAAGGCCTCATACTGTTAGTTATTTTCGTGTTTTTGGTAGCTATTCTTGTATATTCCGCGTGATACATATCACCTAAAGTTATAAAAATATATATAAAATTTTTCTAAGTATATAATGTTAATGTGATTTAAAATTAGGAACTTTAAGTAAGTTTGGTGCATATTTTCACTCTATGATTTCGAAGCTGAATGAAATAATATAGAAATTTTCTCATGTAGATAACAATTGTATTTACCACAATCTAATGTTGTACGATTCATTAAAAATTATAAGTTCTAATCACTTCATATCTTATGTGATCTGTTTGCACACGACACTCGATTTAGGTTATGTGATTATACTTATGAAGTTGTTTGATAAGTCATTTCAACTTTGGGCGTTGTGTGGATAGGTTTGGTTCATTCATAGCTGCGACAAAATTATAATGTTTTAAGATGTTAGTGTTTTAAAAATAAATCTTATACTGTGAATGTCGTAGTTGGATGTTACTATCTAAAAGAATGCCTAAAATTCAAAGTATGCCATCACTCGAGCAAATAATTTCTAGTGTAAATAGTGCGGAGTTGACTGTTCCTACCCTAGAAGAAACAAAATCTGTGGACATTGTCTCAGATGTGATTAATTCGCCCTCACAAAAATTTGCTGAGGATTGGTTAGAGACCTATCTTATGTCTTCCAAAACCCCAGCAGAAACATCTACCGTTGTCAATTCACAAGTTCTCACCGAGGTTGAAAACTCAACTCAAGATCTACTTTCTTGTGCTCTAACACATAGCGGAGTGTTATCTTCCACTGCAGAATCAGTTTCAACTGAATCTACTTCTTCAGATTTTATGCAAGATGCACTCCGTCGTTGGCATTTAGGATCTAATGTGTATGTATATTTAAAACTTCGTCATGGGAAGTTAAAAGTGTATATATGGAAATATCTCTCTAACGATCGAAATGAATTACAGCCTACGCGTGAAGGTGTTACACTGTCACCGGCTACGTGGAGTGAATTTTCTCAAAAATTGTGGTCGTTCAATATTCTATATGCAGATACCTCTTTCGTCAGTCGCAATGAGTTGTTCTGTTTCAATGACAACGGAAAATTGCATTTGCAGAAAATAATTCAATTATATGATTCAAAATTTTGTCTAACACAGTGTCATATTACCTTAGATAAAAATCAAATAGCATGTTTACAGAATAGTGTTAACAACATTAGTATACATCTTCGAGAAAGTATATTTATAGAGTGGCTTCCTGCTCAAATATTAAAAATAAAGAACACTATAACCTTTCTACCATCACTTATTTGTGACAAAAATTTTGCATTCGAACAATTAATCTCTTGTATTCATGACAACATCATGTGTCATGTAAGAAAACTTTTCAAATGTGTCGGCTGTGTTGCTCAAGTTGAAGATTTAAGTTACCATGAATGTCTTTACAGCACTCCATTACAAATGTATGACAGAGTGTCTGAACAAGTGCTTCTAAATCTTGACATTAATAACATTGCTAAGAAAGTTTTGTTGCGTGGTGAAGAAGTCTTTTACTGTTATGATAGAAATTTTTTCGAGTCATTCAAATCAGAGGACTATGAATGTGCAATAAGGAAATCATTTTAACTTATTTGTTTAAATGTACAACTGATAATGGTTAATGTGTATTTCATGAATAATAGATTCATTAAATGGTTTTTATCTTTCAAATTGAATTTCTTATTTATACTCATTAGCTAATTTTTTTTTTTTTTAAGCATGTTCCATTTAAGAAATGTTATATGGTTATGAGTTATGTATCTATACATTCAAGTGTAACAAGTTTACTAATCTCACTTTTTGAAATAAAATATAAAAAATTAAAAATAGATTTATTCGAATCATATCAAATGTCTACAGTGTGAGTTTCATAACAAAGGATATTTACACTTTACAGAGTTTAAATCATAAATTTATAATCAATGTCAAAATTCTGAATTCATTCAAAATAAATGGTAAGTTATGTTCCATTCTCTAAAGTATGAAGATTCATAAACAATGCTGTGTTTCAATCTCTAAGAATCGGTGAAAATTCTACTGTAGTTTCTTAAAAATCTACGAAGTTGGGAGTTATTCTGTAATAGGTGTAAAATTTTGTTGTAGTCCTGTCATTTTCTGTATGTTGTTAAATATGTACATTCAAATGGGATCATTCATTAAGAGCAGAGGGGTCTTATGGAGCACCTACAGCCACAAAATTGTGACATTTCTATGTGCATGTCAATAATGTCTCCTATTAAGATATCAAAACTCATTACATGTTTCTTTTAAGGTGTTAATTGCATATCTTTCATATTTTTTAATGTTATTGCAATGTACTGTACTTGTCTCAGAGGGTCACTCTTTCATTTAAATTCAATGTTAACAATCACCTATCCTTAAAAACAGTAAGTTATATACTATTCTTCTTTAAAAAAAAAATATATATATATACTCGTTTAATGATCTTAAACGTTGTTGTAACAATAAAACCTAGCTCTTATTTGATAGTCATACACTAAGTATTGTGCAATTTTTGTCAAATTGCATTAAAATTTGATAATTTTAAATGGGGGAAAAAAAAAAAACATTCGTGAGTATTCTATAATATTGAAATGCTATGATCTTCCAGCTCTTGTATGTATTGTATAATTTGATAAATTTTTCATTTAAATATGGGAACTGCTTAAAACAATAACATTGCAATTAACTCGCTTTGCGAACATGAACTTTGGGTTACTATCTGTTACACTGATAAGCGCGATAAGCTATAGAGCCGATTTGGAATGTATTTTGGGTGAGTCTTTGGCCTGCATGTTGTGTGTATTGAGGGGGGGGGGGGGGGAGGGGGTATATTTATGGAAAATATGTATTCATATACATATTCTTTCTGAGAGCAGCTTTTTCAAAATAAGATCCACACATTTTAGTGGTGTCTATTGTAATGTGAGGATGCAATCATGCATTTGCAATTGTCGGATTTCCACTTGGACGAATTCAGACGTAAAATACACCTCTAATGCTTTTTTTTTTAAATTACAACTTAACATTTAGAAGGTATGTGGAATATCTGCTTATATGAAAAAAAAAAAAAAAAAAAAAAAATGGATAGCATAAGACAGTAGCAAGTTATTAAAAAGAAAAAAGAAAAAATGCATAATTTGGAAAGAATATTTGTGTGGTGGCAATATGGCAACATAATGACATCGTTATAGATAAGATCTAATTTTTAATAATGTAATAAGAGTGTATCACTCATTTGGAGTGTGGACAGTAAGTTGTCGCTCCATGAGTTCCAATTTTGTTAACTATTTTCAATGTGAATATAAAAATTATATGAAATGATTCTAAATATTCAAACTTAGAAGCTTCAACTAAGTTCGGTTTCATTGAAATATTTGTCCTGTAAATATTTGCATCGGTAAAACCACCATTGGTAGTTCAAACAGTCGATTCGTATTTAGAAAATTCTAGAAAATTCTAGAACCGTAGTGTACAACTGTAGAAATCTATTTTTAAAAGCTGTCGAAACAGATATTTTTTTCATAAAAATGTGTTCCATACAATTTATGTCTACCGATGAAATACAACTATTTCGGACATTTTTAAAAATTTAAAAAGTTTGAAAGTTAGTGTGATAAAATCTCACACAATACTTACTCGTTTCATGTTTAGCAGGTTTTAATACCGGGGGTTGAAATCTAGGTACATGTATGTGCAAAATGGTCTATTCCTATTCAATAGATTTTAAAATGTGTTGGTGTCCTGAAAAAAATAATGTACACTCACTTCTAAGTTCTATAATGGTAGTAAAATTACGATGTTAAAATGGTGATATCATATTCATTGGGTTTTATTTAAACTGAATGCTAAAATTTTTGGGGGTGAAAATTCGTTAGTTTGTTAAATTCTAAACTTCGATATTTCAATTACATCCACCATTTTAAAAATGGCCGAATCATATTCAATGCGTAATATCATTAAAATGATGTATTTCAGATTACGTGTACCAAATCAGACCCTTGAAGTATCCAACTATTAAAATATATTATTAGAAAAAATAGGTGGCAACACCTCATACTGGTGATGATAAGATCTAATTTTTAATAGCGTAATGAGAGTGTCTCACTCATTTGAAGTTTGACTAGCGGGTAGTGAAGAGGTCGTTCTGTGAGTTCTAATTTTCATTATTATTATTTTTATATACTTTTAGATTTATTTTTCAAAAATCACACACACACACACACTTAGAATGGTTGAATCCTGTTCACAAAACACAAGTTTCATGTCCACTGAACACAATTTTAGCTAATTATTACATTCGTGTTTTTAAAGTTTGTGTATACATTTGTTTTTAGATACACAACACTCAGAATGGTCGAATGCTATTCACTTAACACCATTTTGAAAATGCGTAACTATACTTGGGTGTATTCAAATCATTTTTAAAAAAAATTATATTGATAGTTAGATTTATTTAAAAAAAAAAAAAAAAAAAAAAAATCCACTGAATACAATTTTAGCTAATTATTACATTCGTGTTTTTAAAGTTTGTGTATACATTTGTTTTTAGATACACAACACTTAAAATGGTCGAATCGTATTCATTGAACACAATTTGTGTGTCCACTGAACACAATTTGTGTGTTCATTGGAAATCCGTAATCAATTTGTTTTTAAACATTCGAAATCATTTCGTTATTATTATAAAAATCGTATTGATTTATTTTTAAAAAAAATCCACTGAATACAATTTTAGCTAATTATTACATTCGTGTTTTTAAAGTTTGTGTATACATTTGTTTTTAGATACACAACACTTAAAATGGTCGAATCGTATTCATTGAACACAATTTGTGTGTCCACTGAACACAATTTGTGTGTTCATTGGAAATCCGTAATCAATTTGTTTTTAAACATTCGAAATCATTTCGTTATTATTATAAAAATCGTATTGATTTATTTTTAAAAAAAAAAAATCCACTGAATACAATTTTAGCTAATTATTACATTCGTGTTTTTAAAGTTTGTGTATACATTTGTTTTAAAAAATCATAATGTTATAATACACAGATTTATATTCACTCCGTAACATTCTGTTTTAAAACGCACCCTTGCATCGCTATTCGAATGAACTTTGAAAAATAATCTAACTTCCACTGATAAGGTACACTTCGAAGTTAACTGCCTATAAAGCACGGGTGCTTTGGCACAGCGGTAAGACGCGCGACTTCTAATCAGTTGGACCCAAGATCGAATCCAGCTCCTGACCAGTGAAACATTAAATTCTTTTGGGAAAAAAAATGCCGATAGATGGCAGCACTTCATCAAAATTCGCCAGAGGGCGCTTTAACTACTTCACGCTGATAAGATCTTTCAGTCTGTCGCTGACCAGCAGAGAGGGAGGACGTGTGCTAAGGAGCTCCAAGGCGCGACACGTCATTTCCAGATTGTTCGATTGCGACATCCCTTGAAACTTCTTCCTCAGGTCAAGGGTCAGTCATCGATTGCGAAATCCCTTGAAACCACTTCCTCAGGTCAGTCAGCGATTGTGACATTCCCTCTCAAGACTCGGAGTGAAACTCACTCCGTATGAGTCATCAGGCCTCTGTGAAAGACTTCGCAATTGCCCTCTTCCGAAAGAGGCATCCGGTGCTGCGCCTCACCAAACTTCCAAAAGAGGGGAGGGGGGCATCCTCCCTCCTGGGGGGTCTCAAGGCCCTCTGAGAGGTGCTTACTCTCAAAAGAGACACTCCAAAGAGGGGAGGTGGCTCAAGAGAGGCATCCTCCCAAAGAGGGACCCTCCTCCCAAAGAGGGCCTCTCCTCCTGAGCCACACTGAGCCACCTCCCCGATCTGCCGGTGAACCGGCCTTTTATAACTACTTGTAGTGTTAAAGACCCAGACCACACGGCCAACCCGAAGGCTTTTGGCAGCTAGCACAAGAGGAGTACATAAGTCTCGTCGTCTTCCTCCTCCTCCTTCTAAGAGAAAATTTCAAAAAATATCTCTATAAATTTCTACATTTTCGGTTTTAGCCATTTTAGATGAAAGTATTTCCGAAGACGAGAGTAAATGTCTATTCAGAATACGAAATGTTTATACGAGTATCATAATTCCGTTGTAAGACAGCGAGTAAGCCTACAGTTCCTTCAACTTGCAAATGTTGCGATTAGAGAGAGTATGGATTTTAATATAAAATTTAAAATTTTGATTATCCACTACATTTTAATTGAATAAATTTATGCATTAAAATACGTTCTTATCTTTCTGATCTATCTCTTAATTATTACTGCAACATAATCTTTAACCATTTGTCATGTCTGTGTTCTTATATCCATTGCTGTATTAACAACATTAACATATAATCAATAATATTTAACTTATCGTTTATTTAATGTAAAATTTAATTTTCGTTGTCGGAAAATACAATGTAACATTCCTCATTGTCCACAAAGTCATACAATGATCGACTTGAGAAGCCATGGCGATCGACCGTTTGGGCTTCACTGCCATAGAGCAGAGGCTCACGAATTTGTGGCATATAGCAAGTTTCTTACTCCTGTTGCAGATATCGGCCATTCATGCTGACGACCATATAATAAACGAAAAACTGGTTCATCCATAAAAACTCTTAACCGCAATGGGAGGGTATTTCAAATTTTTTAAATGCTCTTTGCAGTTGGTTTCTGTGAGTATGTATATACACTATATTGTTATTAATTTAAAATTTCATTTCATTTTATTTATAGATCGATAGGCCATAGGTAATTTTTTCGAATGAGGTTATTTGGACAGACATAGGCCCGAAATAAATATCATTATTCTCTCGCGTCACAGGCTGTGAGATTCCGGAAAATTTAAAGTAAAATATTTCATTTATTGTCCATTAGTACCAATAATATTTTTAAAGTATATTATATATAAGAAATGATTTTGTTTAATCAGCATAAGCCTTCTCTCATGATTCTGTATATCAAGAACGCTGCGCTAAACAAGATCGCAGTTAAATTAAATTGGCAGAAATGTTAAGATTGTCTTCCTTAGTACACAGTTACTGTACATGTTGGCATGTTGATTGTGACGCAGTAAAGCAGCTCTTCGCTTTTTACTGTGAAAATAATGTTAGTTATAGGGTATTGCTACATGCTAGTATTCCATAAGTGAAAATACATTAGCAGGTTCGAGGGCGCTTTTTTGTTCGGCGTTTCATTTCATGTTATGCAATTAACCCAGAAAACTGCTTAATCAAGTTGCATTATTTTGAGAGGCTCTGTGGCAGCCATGTATTTGCATTATTTTCTTCTGTTGGTAATTTCACATTTTTCTGAACTTCTATAAAAATGAAATTGAAAATCTGCCTGTTTCTTTCTTTGTGTATTTGTGTGTTCCTCTCATCATCACGGAAGCTGCACCAAATTGAATGAAATTTTGTTATTAGCCCCACTAAATATTTAGTCCGTGAAATAACCCTACTTAATATTTTGTCTATATTTCGAGTTTCTAGGACAAGGGGTTGCCGAGATATTAAAAATAAAACTCACAATTAAATCTTCCATAGATATAGCATTAGGTAACGGATTTAAATCCAGTGTCTTTATGCGGCAGACGATTTTTACTTGCCTTATATGCATAGTATAACGTGTATAAAGAAAGTATTGTGACGGGGTCGAAAATTCGAATTCGTGTTTCGACGGGGTAGCACATTTAAAGGATCCCTGATCACGAATCGAACGTTTTCGAGGTGATGCCTGTGTGTGTGTGTGTGACAGTATGAATGTGTATGTGTTTGCGTGTGTAAGTCAATGAGTCTGTGGAGACGATATCTCACGAATAAATAAACGATTTGAATCGAATTTGGTACAAAAATTACAATTCGTGGGTACATAAAGCCTATTGCTTTTAAACACAATCAAATATTCAGAACTCCCAAAATTTTCGAGTGAAAATTTGAAAAAATCGTCAGAGGATCAATACCATCAAGAAAGTTACGCAAATAGTAATTTCTAATATAATTTTTCCTTAGATAACGATTAACATAAACTTTAGAACTCTAGCATGAACCGTTTTCCAGATATTGCACATTTTTCAAATAAATTTCTCAAAATATCCCATAAATAAAGAAAAAAAACTGTTGAGAAAATTGTTCATTTTTCATATGTAATATCGCACGATAAATTTGTTTATATCATTCTCGTGGATCTAGCTCATTCCATTCATGAGAAAATACACTTTGAGTAACACTTTTGTATTTAAATCCAATAGTCATTTACCTGCTATAAGAATAACTTACTTCTCTGTCCATTTCGCTTGGCAAGATTTTGAAGACTAATTTGACCCAATGTCGCAAATTTGGCATTTTTTTAAATGTTGCCGAATTAACGAAAATCTCGCTAAATGGATAAAAAGGACGCTAAATCAATGAAAATAACGACAAATTGAAATTCAATATCTTGGAAAGAATATTAGTACCTTCTATAAGAGTAATCTATTTTTTTACTGTAAAAATAATAATTTCATTGCATTATATAAGAAATGTTATGTGCTGCCCCCCAAATCAGATTTTTATTAAATCTGTTGTGATTAAAATAATAAAGAAATGTTTATGAAATATTTTTCTCTTTAAAATTGCAAGTTTGACAGGATTATTGTTGACTGGATATTTATATCCATTACGGCCTTGAAGTTTAAAGACTACGTGGATTACTCATATTTTAAATTTTCTCGTCATCTGTTTTATTTTAATAAATATTTTTGAAATTCATATATTATATTGAAGTTAATCTTCTACTAATACACGGGAATATCTTCTAATCTGCGGGTATATTTGTAGTACGGGTATATCTTCTAATTCAATTTTAGCGCTTATATTTCGGCATATATTGATTCCATTTCATATTTTTTATAAATTTGTTTACAAACGAGAACAGGGTGTTTTATTCTTCAGTTCTGCCTGAAAAGAGCATTTTGAATGGCAAGGACATATATTTTAAGACTTTTTCAGGATGATCAATTTAAATATTTTAATATAATATTTTGAATAACAATGTCATTTAGAATAGTATTGGAATTTGCACATGATTGTGTATTTTTACTTTCTTTATAATGTATATTCCGTGCGAAGAGAGGGTATACTGCTGATGGGTCTGGGTCGTAATCCCGACAGCCGAAATCCCGACAAGCCAGAATCCCGACAGCCGAAATCCCGACATGCCAAAATCCCGACAGGGTCGAAATCCCGACAAGCCAAAATCCCGACAAGGTCGAAATCCCGACAAGCCAAAATCCCGACAAGGTCGAAATCCCGACAAGCCAAAATCCCGACAGCCGAAACCCAGTCTTGCACAGACTAATACAACACTAAGGCGGTCATCGCAGTGACGTCACTAGGGTTAGAATTTACTAATCAGCACCCCCCCCCCCCAGCACTGGACTCACGCTCCCTTTTGTCTCCATCCGCTTGCTACGACAATGACCATATGCTATTTGAACGTATGCAGAATGTGTAACTATTTTTTTCTCTTTTAATAAAATGAATTTCCTAAATCTTATACCAACCTGTTATATCATTTTAATCTTTGTCATTTCAATTTGTCAAAATTTATTTCAGTAATGGCATAATTGTTATGATTTAGTGATTAAAACTATTAATTTGTAAAATGCAGAGATGTAAAAACGCCGATAATTTTGATCAAGCTATACATATAGGCGTAGACAGCCATGTGCGTATGCCCAGCGTGAGTCCAGCGCATGTGCGTGTGTATGTGGGGGGTGGGGGTGCTGATTAGTAAATTCTAACCCTAGTGACGTCACTGCGATGACCGCCTTAGTGTTGTATTAGTCTGTGCAAGAGTGGGTTTCGGCTTTCGGGATTTTGGCTTGTCGGGATTTCGACCTTGTCGGGATTTTGACTTGTCGGGATTACGACCCTGTCGGGATTTTGGCATGTCGGGATTTCGGCTGTCGGGATTCTGGCTTGTCGGGATTTCGGCTGTCGGGATTATGTCCGGAACCGACTGCTGATATACAATAAATGTCTCGATGATCATTTTTTATAATTTCTTTTAAAATATATCCATTACATATTTACATCCCAAATATATCCTTGACATAAATATATCCTTTATATATTGAGAAAAATTCATAGAAAACAAGCCCCCCCCCCTGAATAAAAATAAATAAATAGAGTTCATATACTTTTTTGTATAAATAAATATCTTACTTTCGAAAATTTGCAAAATTATATATATTTTAGTTTCCCGAAACTTGCTAAATGTGTATTGAAATATAAAAGGTCAAGCGTGACTGAATCTGTGTCTGACTAACTGAAATCTTCAAAATCTGGAATTCAAACTGAAATTCAAACAAGGAAATGTCTGGGATGCTTATGTAAATATCTATCTAAATCATGCAAATAATAAGCATGTTACAACAATAAAAATTTTATAACTATACATAAACTCACAATAACCATAATTGGCAACAATGTAAAATCCAAAGCATTTAAATATATGCAATATGGAATGTATTGTTAAAGACACATTTACTGTTGCAATGTACAAAAAACAATAATTTGTTCAAGTCCAGAAATAGCTTCAGGGAGTTATTAGTTTACGTGTCAAACTGCGATTTTTGCGACAGAGAAATATTTTTCTGCTTTTAAAGCTAAAAACAGAATTGAATGCCAAAGAAGTTGGAATGACAAAGAATGTCATAGAAGTTTTCAAAACTGTGTCATCTTGCGAGTTTCCTTACCGCCACTACGAGTTTCGTCTATATTTTAAGAGCGCAAAAGAGGACACAACTTGTTTAGGAATGGTGTTATCTGCAATGAGAGATCGTTCCTAGCTTTGGCTTGTATAGACGGGTTCTGTGAACATGAAAGCACTGTATTTATTGGTTGGTGTTGTGTGCATTTGAGTCTGGTTTTAAATAGATCCATCATAAGATAAGACAACCACGGTAGATTGAATGTTTAACTCTCAGTACAGCTTTTCTGTGAAAATTCATCAATATTCTGTAACACCGCATTAAAAGCTGGACAGGTAAAAATATTAAAGACGTCCAACCACCCAGACGCAATTTCAATCACACTTCCATGACACAAGCCAGTCAATATAGTGATCTAAGAACGATATAAGTTCAATTAATAAGATTTGGGGAGTGTATGTGTGGACGTGACCTGCTCCAACTAAAATGCCTTTTTATACAGTTCCCAATATTATATATTACTTTCCTTATATACATAATGTACAAGGAAAGTATCGTGACGCCGTCGAAAATTCGAATTCGAGTTTTCGACGGGAGAGCACGTTTCAAGTATCCCTGATCACGAAACGAACATTTTTAGGGAGATGTCTGTGTGTGTTTGTGTGTGTGTGTGTGAATGTGTGTGTGTGTGAGTGTGTGAATGTATGTGTGTGTGTATGTGTGTGTCTGTGTGTGTCAGTGAATCTGTGGAGATGATATCTCACGAACGAATAGAGCGATTCGAATGAAATTTGGTGCAAAAATCACTATACGTGATTACTGGAAGCATATTGTTTTGAAACGCAATCGAATGTCCAGAACCCCCCCTAAATTTTCGAATGAAATATTGAAAAATTCATCAAAAAATCACAACCTTTAATAAAGTTATGCAAAGAGACATTTCTTATGTAATTTTTCCTTAGAAAACGATTTGCATAAACTTTAGAAAATTAGCATGAACCGTTTTCGAGATAATGCTCATTTTTTAAATAAATTTATCAAAAAATCCCCTAAATTAAAAAAATATATATTAACCGCTAAGAAACATGTTCACTTTTCATATGTAATATTATGAGCTAAATTTGGTGACATCATTCTCAGGGATCTAGCTCGTTCCATTCATGAGAAAATATACTTTGAGTAATACTTTTGTATTTGAACGCCAATAGTCATTTTCCTGCTATAAGAATAATTTATTTCTCTGTCCATATCATTTGGCGATATTTTGGCAACGAATTTGGCGGAATATCGCCAACTTGGCGACTTTTTTAAATGTTGCCAAATTAACGGAAATCTCGCGAAATAGATAAAAATTACGCTAAATCAATGAAAATGAAAACTAATTGACGAAAATTCAATATCTTGGAAATAATATAAGTATGTACCATAAGAATAACCTATTGCTTGTATGTTCTATATGAATAACGTAAGGACTTTTGATGTAAAATTAGTAAATTCGTTGCATTATATGAGGAAAATCAGATTTTTTATGCCCATATCAGCTTTTTTATTTATAAGAAATTGTACCTATTATATGCCAATATAAAGTTTATTATTATTATTATTACTATAAGAAGACTGGAATAGGTATTAACTTAATTTTTCGAGTACTTCAACGGTAAAATATACCACTTGAAGTTCATACATGAAATTATTATTTTTTTTCCAATGTGTCTTTAAAATATATATCCAGCATTATTATTTTTTTGATATGTGCGATTGCTAATTTTTTCAAGGCCGGGTGACTTTCTTACTTTGATACCCCTGATGATGTCAATAACTGCAGCCAATGTGGTGTTGTCTATTCCTTTTGGTGTATATGTTTGTAGTGCTTTGGATTAGCCCGTATAGCTCCGTTATAGATCCTTTTCTATGTTTATGTCGAGATGTCTGAAGTTTTGGTCTATGTGTGGTGTGAATTGGAGGTCCAAGCTGTCTGCAATTGCATTGACTTTTTCCTCCAGACTCTGGGCGAGTCCGTTAGGGCCGTAAACAGAAGGAATTGTATTTTTCTAGGCTCTAAGATTTTTACCTGTTCGCCAGAGACTGTAGTCCGTGGGTGTAAGACTTACTAGGTGTGTGCGTCAGCGTTGTTGGATGTGTTTTAATCTGAGCCTTCATCTCCTTAGGGAGCTTACTGATATGTCTGTCGATAATTGGGTACCTGGTTCGCTACCAATCTTTCCGTAACCGATTTTGCTGTTTAATTGTGTTGTAAATATCACCTGGAAGTGTGCTATGTTTAGGTCTGGAGTTATTTGGTTTCGAGGCTGCAGCTACTGCATCGAGCAGAACATGATTCATATCCTGGGCACATTTTACAATATCATCCGTGCTGGGAATTTTGAGAGAGGGTGTATTACTAAAATTTTCGAGGGTAGAACGAAAGTTATCCCGATTAGTATGTAGCTCCGCGGGACAGTCTAAAGAGATTTTATCAAAGTTAACCTTTACGTTAGGATCTCAAAGATTCCACTTTTTTAATTTCAGAACGGCAAAGTAACTGAAAATTTCACCCCTCTAAATAAACACTTTCAATGATCTTGTCTTTTGTTGGTAACTCGTTTTCCCTTTAGTCAGGAGAAACTTGGAGAAAAGACTGCAGGCTTTCTTCAAGGCACTCAACTGGGTACAATAATCATCCTTTTCCTTTCCCAGAAGAATGGGGGTGAAAAGGTCTGGTACATCAGATGAACCAGCGTCACTCTAGGAGAAGAGATTTTCAGTGGTACAACTGTTGCACCTCCGTAGTTAAAAGGTAAGGCTCAGATATACAAGAAGGTGATCAGACGTCAAACTGCAGTCTGCGCTGATTGCATAGTCATAAAGAATGTTCCGAAAAGTACCAAATCGGTAGATGATGGATTCCGTCCTGTGCAAAAGTGAGTCGGGTTGGGCGGACTTACGATTCTGAAGTTTGCGCACTAAGCCAATCGCTTTGGAGATATGCCATACGAGTTCGAAGTTGTGTCCCAGATCGTATGGCGTGAATTTAGGTCACCAGTTATGATCATATTACTGCAGAGTCCTAAAATTACTCTTAGGTCGTTGCTTGGGAAATAGCTCATTTTTATTGGAGTGATATATACAGAAACATATGCAATTGACACCAAATTAAAACCTTACATTTACAGGAAATTAATGTACAGCCAGTTCAAAATCTTTTCCATGACCAACACTGCACATTGAATACACGAAACAATATGACCGCGCATTTTGACAAGCACAGCCACTGTTTTACAGTTTCCGAATGATTTGATCTTTTGACAGGTTTGCATCACCTTCCATATTAGTGTTTCTGTGTTCTTGTGGTTGATTATTACACATTAGCCAATCCTCTATAATTCAGAATTGTATTATTCGTTTATACCGTTTAGTTAAATTCTCCAGTAAGTAGGCGTTACAATTGATTTTATTCAATCAGGAATGGTCGCGTTACTCTAAGTAGATCTAGCCTGCGCATTTATGGATCCTCCGTTACAAATATATTATTGTGGAGAAATTTCTTGGGAATTTTGCATTTCGAATCATCATCATTCAATTTAGAATCACCATCAATCCATTTAGAGTCATCCTCAATCTCTTTAGAATCAGCTTAAATCCCCCGTAGAAACATCATCAATCCATTTCGAATCATCATCAATGCCTTTCGAATCATCAGTCCATTTTGAATCATTATCAATCCATTTTGTACCATCATCAATCCCTTTTAATCGGACATAGTCACTTTACAATAGATATATTTAACATGTACACGCATGGAACTTTTCTTACAGAGTTACTGGGATGCATAAAATACATTCCTAGCAATCCTGTATACATTTGAAATGTATTTTTACAGTAGATAACAGCAGACATGAAATGATTTAGCGTTTTTTATGAGAACATCAGCAAGGAATAACCTATATCATTAATGGCAAAAAGAAACATGCTATATGAGTTTTAATGGGAACCAATAAATTTAGTCTTATAACGTAGTAGACTTCAAATTTATACTAAATTTAGATCAGGTTACGCTAGGCTGAAACAGGCAGTTTCCATAGAATGGTTGTTCCCTACGATTAAAGCGTGAAGATAAATTTTTGTTATGCACTTAAGCTAAAGAACAACTTCTATATGTAGCTAACATAGCATATCACAAGAGGCGTAAATAAGTCTGGGCGTCCTCCTGCCCCTCCCCCTCCAAAGAGAAAAATTTCAAAAATATCTCTATAAAATGCTACATTTTCGGTTTTAGTCATTTTAGATGAAAGTATTTCCGAAGCCAAGAGCAATTATCTATTCAAAATAAGAAATGCTTCTACGAGTATCATAATTCCTTTGTAAGACAACGAGTAAGCCTTTAACAAGTTCCTTTAACTTGCAAATGTTGTGATTAGAGAGATCATGGATTTTAATAGAAAATTAAAAATTTTGAATATCCACTACTTTTTAATTGAATAAATTTATGTATTAAAATACGTTCTTATCTTTCTGAACTATCTCTCAATTATTAATGTAACATAATCTTTAAACATTAGTCATGGCTGTGTTCTTATAGTCACTGTTGTATTAATAACATTAAAAGATAATCAATAATACTTAATATCTGGTTTATTTAATGAAATTTTTAAAGTAAAATTTAATTTTCGTTGTCGTAAAATACAATGTAACATTCTTCATTGTCCACAAAATCATACAAAGATTGATTTGACAAGCCACGACGATCGACATTTTGAGCATCACTGCAGAGGCTCACGAATTTGTGGCATATAGCATGTTTCTTACTACTGTTGCAGATATCGGCCATTCATGCTGACGACCATATAATAAACGCAAAACCGGTCCATCCATAGAAACTCTTAACCGCAGTGGGAGGGTATTTCAATTTTTTGGAAATGCTCTTTGCTGTCGGGTTGTGTGAATATGTATATACACTATTTATTGCTATTAATTTAGACATTCATTTTATTTTATTTATAGATCGATACGCTATAGGTAAATTTTTCGATTGAGGCCGCCATTTCGCCCGAAATAATTAACATTACTCTCTCTCGCCACAGACAATGAAATTACGGAAACTTAAAAGTGAAATATTTGGTGTATTGTCTATAGGTACCAATAATATTTTTAGAATATATCGTATATAAAAAATGATTTAGTTGAATCACCACTTGATGGTCATCTTGATACTTTATATCAAGAACGCTGCGCCATATAAGGCCTCAGTTGAATGAAATAGTGAGAAAGGTTAACAAGAGATTGTCTTCCTGAGTACACAGTAATTGCACATATAGCATGTGACCCAGAAAAGCGGCTCTTCACTTTTTACGATGAAAAGAATGTTAGTTAGAGGGTATTGCTACATGCTAGTATTCCATAAGTGAAAATACATCAGCATGTTCGAGGGCGCTTTTCTGTTTAGCGTTTCCTTTCATGTTGATACAAGTAACCCAGAAAACTGTGCATTCACGTCACGTGATTTTGAAAGCCACTGTGGCCGCCATGTATTTGCATTATTTTCTTCTGTTGGTAATTTCATATTTTTCTGGACTTCTATATGAATGAAATTGAAAATTTGCCTGTTCCTTTATTTGTGTGTTTGTCTCATCATCACGGGAGCTGCACCAAATTGAATGAAATTTTGTGGGTAGCCCTGATATAGTCCCACTAAATATTTAGTCTGTGAAATAGCCCCACTTAATATTTTGTCTATGTTTCATATTTCTAAGACAAGGGGTTGCCGAGATAATAATAAAAAAAAACCTCACAATTAAATCTTCCATAGAGATAACATTACGTTGACGATATCCTTTCCACCAATCTTGTCGCTTAGAAATGGATTTAAATCCAATGTGTTTATGCGGCAGACGATTTTTATTTGCCTTATATACATAGTATAAAGAAAGTATTGTGACGGGGTCGAAAATTCGAATTCGAGTTTTCGACGGGATAGCACGTTTCAAGGATCCCTGATCACGAATCGAATACATAGTATAAAGAAAGTATTGTGACGGGGTCGAAAATTCGAATTCGATTTTTCGACGGG
The DNA here is from genome assembly GCA_951213105.1 of Amaurobius ferox. Lineage (NCBI taxonomy): Eukaryota > Metazoa > Arthropoda > Arachnida > Araneae > Amaurobiidae > Amaurobius > Amaurobius ferox. The sequence continues at coordinate 10,984,490 of OX578154.1, read as the reverse complement.
ATAGCACGTTTCAAGGATCCCTGATCACGAATCGAACGTTTTTGATGTGATGTCTGTGTGTGTGTGTGTGTAATTCAGGAATCTCTGGAGACGATATATCACGGACAAATAGAGCGATTCGAATCGAATTTAGTACAAAAATTACAATTCGTGAATACTGGAAGCCTATTACTTTTATATGTAGTACGGGTATATGTGCGGGTATATTTGTACTACGGGTATATATTACGGGTATATAGTAGGGTATATATGTAGTATATATGTAGTACGGGTATATTTTTTAATACAATTTTAGCGCTTATATTTTGGCATATATTGATTCCATTTCATATTTTTTATAAATTTGTTTACAAACGGGAACAGGATATTTTATTCTTCCGTTCTGCCTGAAAAGAACATTTTGTATGGCAAGAACAGATATTTTGAAACTTTTTTTATGATGATCAATTTAAATATTTTAATACAATGTTTTAAATAACAATGTCATTTAGAATACTATAGGAATTTGCACATGATTGTGCATTTTATGTTTCTTTATAATGTATATTCCGTGCGCAAGAGAGGGTATATTGCTAGTATACAATAAATGTCTCAATGTTCATTTCTTATAATTTTCTTTTAAAATATATCCAATACATATGAAAGAGATATATTCTTGGAAAAATCATGGAAAACCTGGTGCCCCTCCTAAAAAATTATAAAATATATAGAAGTAATATACTTTTTTGTATAAATAAATATCTTATTGTCGAAAATTTGCAAAATTATATATATTTTAGTGTCCAGAAACTTACTAAATGTGTATTGAATTATAAAAGGTCAAGTGTGACTGAATCTGTATCTGACTAACTGAAATCTTCAAAATCCGGAATTCAAACTGAAATGCAAACAAGAAAATGTCTTGGATGCTTATGTAAAATACTAAATAAATCATGCAAATAATAAGCATGTTACAACAATAAAAATTTTATAAAAATACATAAACGCACAATAACCATAATTGACAACAATGTAAAGTCCAAACTTTTTAAATCAATACGATATGAAATGTACTGTTAAACACACATTTACTGTTACAATGTACAAAAAAGAATAATTTGTTTAAGTCCAGAAATAGCTTCTACGTGCCAAACTGCGATTTTTGCGACAGAGAAACATTTTTTTTTTAAAGTTAAAAACATATTTGAATGCCAAAATGAACGAGACTGCACTGACATCCAGACTGTATGTATCTTTCAAAATCATTTTATAGAGTATGTTCAAGAATCTATTAAAACTTGTATAGCAAGTAACTATGATAATATTTTCCGATAAAATCTTTCCCTTTTAAAAATTATGTAGTTTGTAAGTCAAATTTTGAGTCAGAATTTAGCCGAATTCTTGAAAGGAATATTTTACAAATTTATTAGTGTCCCCACAGTATATACCCCACAGGGCACCCGCCACAAGATGGCGATGTAAGGAACTTGGCTTTCTCCAAGGCCTGAACTTCCATTCCTCTGGGGAAACAAAGTGGATATGCCAGCTGGTAACGTGCATCGGCCCTTGAAGCAGACTCTTCCAAGGGGCGGGGAGGCGCAAGCCCTTTATGACTTGTCTCTAGATCCGACGGTAACTGGGGTTTTGACTTGATGAAACCTTCGTCCTGCTTGGTGAATGCTTCTGCCGACTCTTGCTCCCCTGGTAGTGTCTTGTTGGGTGGCGGATATATCAGCTTGCCGTCCTTCTCGTAGTGGTGTAAATCAATTCTGGTCTGCACCGGGGTTGGTAGTTAACCTGTCCCTATAGCAGATATTATAAGAGTAGAGGAATTATTGTGACGGGGCCAAATATCTAAAGGCAAATTGGCGGTTTCCCAGTTTTGCAACTTTTGCTTAAAGCAATTTGCCTGCACTTCCTTAGGATGTGAGTAGCCAGGAGGAGGGTTTATTTTTATATTACACAGCAAAATCATTTAACCAAATTTTACACTTTCTTCAGAAGGAAAATATCTCTCAGAGATTTTAAGATAGTTGAGACATCAACAAAAAATGTATAATGTCTCTGATTTCAACATTTATCTTAATGAAGCTTATTCAGTCAATTCTCATTCAGAATGTGTCCTTATTTTTTACTTACTTCAATTAAAATAGATTATGGATTTTTGTTTAATCCTTCGCTATTATTTTAAAATTTTTAATTATAACAGTTTACATTTTTGATAAGTTAGAATAGCATATATGATGCATTAAAACTAGCATCTCAATCCTGCGGTCATTCCCAATGGGAAACGAAATCCGGTGCAATGCGCATGCTCACGGACTCGTCCTCTCCAGTGCTTTAATATTTCGTCAAGGGTGATATAAATAGTGTGCAGAAGCTGAAGATAACAACTTTACGATCGAAATCGCAGCTGACAGTCTGACATGCTTCCCAATTACAGTTTTACGATTCAAATCGTAAAAATGCGATCCAACATGTACAACATTGCATCCCAATGAGAATATTTACGAATATGTACAGTGTTGCCTTGGATTTTAATGTTCGTTCTGAGGTTTTACGATTTTTAGGCATTGTCAATTTGTAATGTAATGGTTGAATGGTAAACAGAACGAAGAACTGTCCCCTATTATTCTTTTAAAATTTGACTTTGTTGTAGAAATAATCAAAGTTTAGTGATCATATAAAATAAAAAATATTGTAATTGCGTTTGCACAGAATTTAGATATAGAGATAATACTCAAAAATGGAGAGAGAAAAAATAGGCAAAATGTTTATGTAATTACTACAAGATTCTTTTTGTTCTGAACTGAAGGGGAATTTTGAGTTATAATTGTAGAATAATCTATCTGTCTACTAAAAGAATTATTCAAACTAGAAGAGCTTCAACAAGGTATCTGGTAATTAATTTCGATTTATACGGTACGCCGAAAACAAAAGGGGGAAAAAGAAAAATATTTAGGAACACCATTTCTTTCAAAATGACAAGTTACAAGTAGGCATTGTCAGTTTGAGGGGGGGGGAGGCATGCCGTTGCCTATCTATCAATGTTTTAGATACAGAATATTAAAAAAGGTTAGTGTTAAATACGACACTCAAAAATGTCGGGGGGGGGGGGCGATATCCGCGCCTGGAGGTATTCCTCCCCCAGTAGCGTATCATTATGTATTACAGCACACAGAGGTTTGTTTACACAGCGCTATTAACTCGCAAAGTAATATGTTCATGCAAATCGCCCCCTCTCTTAAAATGCATGCTTAATCCACACCTGAGACACAAAAATTAAAGTAAACTTGCAATTGAATAACTTCACATAGGTAGCGATAAGAAAATACCTTTTTTTACGCTTGTGTGTAAAATTACGAATGTAATTTTCAAGTGTATAAATTACGAAATCATAAAATATTATATTATTTAAAATAAAACTTTTCTTTACCATACATTTAAAATCGGATTAGAATTAAAAAAATAGAGGGCAGTTCTTCGTTCTGTTTACCATTCAACCATTACATTACAAATTGACAATGCCTAAAAATCGTGAAATCTCAGAACGAACATTAAAATCCAAGGCAACACTGTACAAATTCGTAAATATTCTCATTGGGATGCAATGTTATACATTTTGGAACGCATTTTTACGATTTTAATCGCAAAACTGTAATTGGGAAGCGTGTCAGATTGTCAGCTGCGATTTCGATCGTAAAATTGTTATCTTCAGCTTCTGCACTCTATTTATATCACCCCTTGACGAAATATTGAAGCACTGGAGAGGACGGGTCCGTGAGCATGTGCAATGCACCGGATTTTGTTTCACATTGGGAATGACCGCAGGATTGAGATGCTAGTTGCATTAAATACATTTAGTTTAATTTATTTATATTTTATCTTACCCATTCATATCACATGTTGCTTAGGCTGTGTATTATAGTGCATCAAAATATATAACGCTTGATTTTTTTTTAATTTTCTACCATTATATACATTAATTTAAGTGTTATTGCACAAAATAACATGTAAAAAGCATACATATTGTAATGATACAAAAATGACATATAGCGCAAATTTAAATTATGTGAAGAAATGTTTGTAAATTTTACTTAAAAGAATATGATTGTGTGTCTGTGTGTGTGTGTAATCTGTAGCGGGGGATCTAAGCATCGTACGACCATGAAATTTGGTACACAGGTTCTTCAGAACCCGCATAGGTGACCTCGGCGTAATTTTTTTTTTAAATTTTGAATTAGTTTTTTTTGTTATTTTATATACTTGAATTTCCTTTGCGGCCGTTAAAAACAGTATAAAACGCGTGGAGAAAAATACGACTCGAATTTCGTTTGAGGCACTGCGGCAAGATCATAGACAAGTTTCTCGCTCATGAAACCGGGAATTGCGGACGGATGGCGGTAGTAGGACTTAAAATTCAGAAATTTAAAATCCCGAGTTCTACAGAGATTTGGATTTTTAAATATACAATTCTAACAGTATTATTTCATGAAAAAAATCACGTTTCTACGATAATAATTTCTAAAGTTAGCAATTAAGTTCTTAAATGGCCGTAAAGTTTTCTTTTTCATGGCTTTGCAGATAGCGTGCTTGGCGAACTAAGTAATAATGGTCATTTATTTAGGACCCGGGTAACTTATGGTAGTAACGGGTTATTTAGGACCCGGTTAATAGTAACCCATTACTTAAGTTACCATTAATAGTAACCTTTTACCCATTATGTGTTACTAGTAACATATTACTTAAGTAGTAATGGATTATTCAGGACCCTGGTAATTTATTTAGGACCCGGGTAATTTATTTAGGAACGGGTAATTCGTTCTAGTAATCAAGAACTAAAGTATTTTGAAGCATTTTTAAAGTTAAAAGTTAAATCAGCAGGGAATAAATAAGCTAAGACCACACAATGTGCTACAAAAAGAACAATTTGAAGTGACAAGTAATATAATTTAAGTGATAATTTCCAACTAAAGCGTTCGATCTACCCAAAGATGTGAGGTAACTGTGTAAGGATTAACAATTTCTATTATCTACTTCTTATTTTTCCAACAGTATCTTTCCCAGGGACGGAAGAGTCTAAATTTCAATAGCAGCCACGCAAATTGCGGACGGAAGAGGGAGCTGGCAACCAGGTTATAAAAAGGCGAAGTGCAAATACGGTGATGTTGGATAATGGTATGAGATGATTCGTGGGGCGTGGAGTGTGTGGATGCAGACGGTGGTAGAAAAGTTGGACCATGTACATACTGATTTATTATTTGCAAATTATTTTAATGGAGTTTATTTTATGATTTCGACAGTTAAGAATATATTTTTTGTTTTTATCAAAATATGCCGGCGTGTTCATTCCGACACCTTTACAACTGTTTTGACGGTCAGGACAGTGTCATCCAATTTAGACCGAAACCCAATGGGTGTGGCATATACAGGGACCGTACTACCGTCCCTGTAATACATTATCTCTCAGATGGACTTTTGGACTTTTAGATTTACTGTGCCCATACTCCATGTGGACACTGATATAGTTTTCGGTGGCAAAGAGGATCAATCCTGAGTCTACAGTGTGCGACCCCAACGCCTTAACCACTGGACTATCCCCAATTTTATTAATCTGATCAATGGCTCAGACCCTGTGTCTCCGAGAATACGCATGTTTATCAAATTATGTCACGACAATAAAATTCAGTGCCAGCCAGCCTAGGAGAAAGCAACAGATGATCACAAAAAGCTAGATTTCAACTTGCCATAACATAAAATAGACCCACCCACTGTATCGCTAGTCAAATCTGGCAGAGAAAACTGAATAGAAGAGTTGTTGCTGAGACCCAGACCGTCCGACCTACCAGAAAGGTGTCAAGACCCAGACCGTCCGACCTACCAGAAAGGTGTAAGGTTACCAGAAAGGTGTAAAGTAACTGTATGGACGGCCGGGAAGAACCACCCAATTTAGACTAGAAACCAGTGGGGGAGGAACAAGGACACTCCTTCCCCTACCACCAACCTCTCGGAAGGACTTACGGACCCACAACTTTAACGTGATCGTACTCCGCGTGAACACGGTAGCAGTTTTGTCAGCGGAGGGAATCGCACCCGGGCTTACCGAGAGCAATTCCTGCGTGCTAACCACTGGGCTACCGTGCCCCTTGAATAGAAGATTTGCAATTCTTCATTGAACTGTTCTGAGATGAGAGACTGCATGTTGTAATTCTTCATTGGACTGTTCTGAGATAAGAGACTACGCTGTTGTTGTTGATACCCAAACCGTCCAACTTACTAGAAAGGTGTAAGGTAACTGTTTGGACTGCCGGAAAGTGCCACCCAATTTAGACCGGAACCCAGTGGGGGAGGCATCCACAGGGACCGTACCCTCCTTCTCCTACCACCAACCTCTCGGATGGACTTACGGACCCACATGTTTAACGTGATTGTACTCCGCATGAACACGGCGGCAGTTGTGGCAGCGTGCAAATCCAGCGCGCAATCCACCGGGCTACCGCGCCCGAAATGGCCAACAGCACGAGGTGTTCTCAGGTGGTCACCCACCCAAGCACTTACCGCGCCCGATGCTGCTTGACTTTGGTGATCTGACGAGAACCTGTGTTGCACGGTACGGCCGTTGGCCCAGAGTGCGCTGTTGTAATTCTTCATTGAAATGTTTTGAGATATGAGACTGCGTTGTTTTAATTCTTCATTGAACTGTTCTGAGATTAGACACTGCATTATTGTAACTCTTCATTGAACTGTTCTGAAGTAAGTGACTGCGTTGTTGTAACCTTTCATTGAACTATTCTGAAAAAAGAGACTGCGTTGTTGTACCTCTTCATCGAACTCTTCTGAAACACTTCAATAACATTCTCATAAGATCGGTTAGAGAAATATTTCTTAAAAATACCTTTCATCCTGGGAAAACACTACGTTCGCGATTGAAAATAAATAGGACTATAATAATCGCCTGAGACATTTAAAACAGTAGACACTTTTTATCATACATTTTTAATCTATATTAGTGCCATCTATCTAAAAAAAAAAATTCCACTATTTTAACTTTTCAATATATTATATTGTTACAAAATGTTATGTGAATGATTTTTCTAAAAACCTGTATTAGGATCCTGCTCCATAATTATAAACCTTCGCGGGTAACACGAAATAGTACTGTAGGGCGCGATCCCCCATGGGTGGCTTATATGAAAAATCCATAAATATAATTTCTTTCGGCCATATTATTTTTGAACTTGTAAATACCTAATGTATCTTTATCCTCCTTAGAGGTCGATTTCGAGGATGAATCTTCGATACGTCAAGAGTGACCTAACTCTAACTTAAAATACTTGATATTTAGACTTTTCGGCCCAAGAACAATAACACGGGACTTCACTGTTTTAAATCAAACTAAGTTTATTGTGTAATTTAGAAATAGAACCAGCTGGCTGTTTAAAGCAAATGATGACATAGATAGTACTTATTACTGTACACGCCCAGAAGAAATTACGAATAAACAAGATACTACTATTAACTGGCCTGGTGATAATTATTAAATGGAGAAGAGTTCTGAAGCTTATATGCTTAGCACTAGCACACTGTTACCTTATCCCGCATTGTGGCCATATCCCGAATGCTAGACACTTACTAGTGATCGATGTATCGAATTGGGTTCTTTCCACTATGCTGCCGGCCACATTCCGAATTCCTCCAAATCTATCATCGTGCCTTTTGCTTCACTCTAGCTCACATACGTCCAAATTTTTACTAAAATCCTTCATATACCACTGAATTTCTCACGATCCGAAACTCTTCCCATTTCACCTTAGTAACGCGGAAAATGAAGATTAGTTAGGTGATCGGTCTAACTACCGAATCAGTTAGAATAGTTAGTTTAAAAGAAACATAAATTATAATGCAAAGTGGGGGAAGTAATAATCGAAAGGTTATTTAGATCTCATAAACTAAACATTTTAGTAATGTTCTATACTAACGCAGTAGCGTTAAGATTAATATTTAATCTAAAGTCATTTAATATCAGCTGCGTTGTTGAATAACATCTCGCCAGATTAAATGACTTGAATTTGCATTACACAGAATCGCATGGGCCCCATTGTCATTCAAATAACGATCACAATATAATGGGAACATGTTGAGTATGAATACAGATGATGCGGTCTATTCGGACATTGAAAACGTCATCTATTCAATATATGATGGTCATAAATTTTAGCGCATGTAATCAATGTCATCTAGTTTGTGGATTTAAGAAGACATGACTTTTTCATTTTGATGGCTAAGTTGAATTAATAAAACAAGAAAGATCAATCATGCTTAAAGCATTGATTATGAAACACTTTCCAACTTCAATGCAATTTTATTTAAACATGTCTAAATTGCAATGCATTCCTCGGTAATATTTTAAAACTTATCACAATACTACATTGATTTATTATATTTGAAAACTTAAACCTTCATCGAAAAAAATGAACTTCATTCAAATGACGGCATTGAAATATAAATTGCCTGGTTTAAACATCTCTAAAATGTGATATATTACTCGGTAATAATTTTAGAATTATCATAATACCACGATAATTTATTATATTCAAAAACTTCATCGAAAACAACTGAAATTCATTCAAATGAAGTCATAGAACAATAACACGCCTCGCTCTCTCTAAAAAAGCAGCATTTCATTCATAAATAATTTCCCATTCATGTCATTCATCACAATACTATAAAAATTTATTTTATTTAAAAATTAAGACCATGGAGCTACAAGTAATTTAACTCTATGCTTAAAACTTCATCGCAAAAAATTGTCCTTCTCTCGGTAAAATCAATGAATATTTCATTCATATCAGCTATGCAGACTCCATGAGCTAAATTCTTTTGCGTTAAAAAACACAGCAATTCCTATACAACTCATCCTACATATTTTGCTGTTTACATTTCACATAAGTGAAAAATAGGCTTCGTTGTAGAAATAATCAAATTTGGATGAGCATTTAAACTCATATATATTGGAATTGCGTTGTTTTAGTATGTAGATGCACAGAATTTAAACCAAAATAAAGTGGTTTTAGGACGGATACAACACTCAATATGAAATAAAAAGAACTTTAAAAATCACGATTTTGAGACAAGATGGATGCCATATATCATTTTGAAGTGGATCACGTGATACTTTCATATCATGGTCACGTGATCGATTCATTTAAGAGGTGTTATTATTATTTTAATTTTTATTTAAAAAACTTCTGAATATATTTCGCTGATTTCTTTTTTATATATTTTATGGAACAATTTGAATATTAAAAAATTTCGATGCAATTTGTGAATTTTAAATCCGCTTAAAAATTGTTTGAAAAATTAGGTCCCATAGGGCTCAATGTATTTCATTTTTTCACCCCGGGTTCAATCCAAAACTAATTGGGTGATATTATTCATTTATATTCCCATAGGTGCTATAGACCGTCTGAACAACATACTAAAATTTCATTTTAATTAAGTCATTTTTACGGCAGTTATCGTGCTAACGGACAGACAGACAGACAGACAGACAGAATGAACAAAGTCATAAACACTTTTCAACTTTGTTGTAAAGTGTTAAAAAGCTGGACATACACGCACGATATATATATATATTCTCTATATATATATAGTATATATATATATATATATATATATATATATATATATATATATATATATATATAGTATATATATATATATATATATATATATATATATATATATATATAGTATATATATATATATATATACATATATATATATATATATATATATATATATATATATATATATATATATATATATATATATATACTCTAAGGCAAAAAAATCGACGCACCAAGAAAGTATTATCCAAATGAGACAAAATTTGGTATGTGTAATGTGGATGTAAAGAAAAAGAAATGATTGGAATTTCAGAACAATTGGATGATTTATTGCATTGAAAAATCTACCCAAAATGAGTACGTCAATATGGCATTGGTCCACTTTTGGTCTTGATACAAGCTGTTACTCGGCGTGGTATTGATGCATAAAGTTGCCGGATGGTGTTCTGAGGGATGTCGTTCAAAATGACCTCCAACTGACGATCTAATTCGTCTATATTCTGGGATAGTGGTAGGCGACCCCCCCCCCCCATCTCAGCCCAAATGTGCTCAATAGGCGAGAGATCTGGTGATCTGGCTGGCCAAGGAAGTGTGTCGTAAGCACGGAGACAATCAATAGAGAAGCGTGCCGTATGTGGCCTGGCATTAACTTGTTTCTTCTTCGACCCAGACCGTCCGACCTACCAGAAAGGTATAAGGTATCTGTTTGGACGGTCGGGAAGTGCCACCCAATTTAGACAGGAAACCAGTGAGGGAGACATCCACAGGGACTACACCCTTCTTCCCCTACCACTAACTTCTCGGAAGGACTTACGGACTTACATGTTTGACGTGATCGTACTCCGTGTGAACACGACGGTAGTTTTGGCAGAGGCAAGAATCGAACCCAGGCTGTCCGAGTGCTATTGCCGCGCGCTAATCACTGGGCCGTCGCACCCTTGGCATTATCTTGCTGAAAAGTTAGGCCGGGGTGTCGCGAAAGGAATGGTAATACCATGGGTCGTAGAATGTTAGCAACATACCGCTGTGCTGCGATGATGCCACGGAGCTGTATAAGGGGTCTGGCTATTAAACGAAATGGCACCCCAGACTATAACTCCCTGTTGTCGGGCCGTGTGGCGTGTGACAGTAATAGCAGGATCCTGGCGATGTCCGGACTGTCTCCAGATACGTCTGGCTGGTCATCGGGACTCATAACTGAAGACATTTTATTCCCAATCCGAACAATTCCACGTTGATCAGGCCCGGCACCATTCCAGTCGCTGTTGACGGTGCATACTGATCAGTGGTAAGCGGCGTAATGAGCGGCACGTGTTGAAAGCCCAGACCACACAGCCAACCCTGAGGTTAACGGCAGTTTAATGTGTGGCCGGTGAGCGGCACGTGTATAGTTCCGCTCCCGTAGTCTTCGATTAATGGTAAGGGTGGTCACTTCCGTGTTTGTCACATGCTGGATGGTTAATAAAGACAAATCTCGTGCTGTCGCAACTGTTCTGACAATCACTCTATTTTATCGTTTTATCGTCGCTCTAGGCCGTTTGTTGCTCATCCGACCGCACGCCCTCTTCCAAACTCCTTCATATGCTCGAAGTGGCCGCGAATTCTCCGGCACGGCATTGTGACAATCAAAGGTACGTAAACGCAATCGAAATCCACTGCACTTTTTATGTCTGAAAGCGAGATTCGCTCGTTTCATATACTACCATGGTGCTCAGTTTCAATGCGCTGTAGTTCGGACTATTCACTCATTGGCTGCGAATTTTTAATCGTTTGCATATTCGGTCGACAGGTGTTTGCATGTACTATTTCATTACTATCGGATTATTTTGCGGATTGCGTCGATTTTTTTGTCTTAGGGTATATATATATATATATATGTATATACATTTTTGTGTTTGCTTCTACAAAAAACTTGGACATGATTAGATTTTTGTAGAGGTGAACAATTCATGATTTAGGCTTAAAACCTCGTCCACGTGTATAGCGTTAGTGCTTGATTTCGTTTTGTTATTCTTTATTCGATTCCATACCTTTGTATTTTAAATCCTTTTCATTGACTTGTTGATTCGATATTTATTTTATTTATTTATTTATTTATTTATTTTATTTTTTTCAATTAGTTTGAGGAATTGTTGATTTTTACTTTTGTTTTGTAAGCCAGATAGATAGTTGAATTTTTGTGTTACAGATTCTCACTTTTCTTTCATTGGATCTTCAATCCATTTTTTTGTTATATATATATATATATATATATATATATATATGTTGGTGTTCTTCTAATTGTGTATTCTGTTGTTAAAAAACAACATTTAAAACCAGCTCTTTGGAATACATAGACTCTCTGATCCCAAGTATCACTATCTATCTACACATTAATAATCTTAAGCGCATTTGTAAAATTTATCACAATCTTGGAAATTTTGTGAAAAATATTATTAATAATTTCAAGTATTCTTCATAGTTGTATAACCATTGAATACTTCATCCTTAGTAGCCTATACTGTTTTTATGGATATCACCCTTTATTTTCTGCATATTTTCCCTCATATCCTGATTAATATCCAGATTTTTATAATTAGGAGTTAAGAGTAAAAAAAAACATTGCGGTAACTCTAGTTCATTTCGGTTAGAGTTCAATGTGGGGCCGGTCAAAATGAAGGTTGTTTTTTCCGCCCCCTCTTAGACTTTCTTGTAGCATGTGGAATAATTTCATGTAATGTATCCTTTCCTGAATTTTTTTTAATTTTAATTTTATTTCTACCATTCATAATCTATCACCCAGTTGGCTGTGTCAATGGGGTTTATAGTGATATACTATCACCATTGTTAGAAACTAACGTTTACTTCGATGTTATTTCAATTTTAATTTAGAATGCAGGCGCTGTCCTAATGGCGAGTGCATTTCTAAATCAACCTCCATCTTTTAAGCTATGTGCTTTCCTAATCTTTCAGCTTGATTTCTTATCACTTTCTATTAGTTTCAAATAAATGTTATTGGTCGAAAGAAAAACACCAGAGTTTACAGATCCACCGAAAAAAAATCTGATGGGGGCAACACATGACTTTCCTTATATAATGCAATGAATTTACTACTTTTAAAGTTAAAAAAATGTTATTCTTATAGTAGATACTTATATTCTATCCAAAATATTGAAATTTCTTCAATTAGTCGTCATTTTCATTAATTTAGCGTCATTTTTATACATTTGGCGAGATTTTGTTCATTTGGTAACAACTAAAAATGTCGCCAAGTTGGCGACATTCCGCCAAATTCGTCGGCAAAATCTTGCCAAGCCTTGTGAACGGAGAAATAAGTTATTCTTACAGCAGATAAATGACTATTGGCGTTCAAATAAAAAAGTATTACTCAATGTATATTTTCTCATGAATGGAACGAACTAGATCCACGAGAATGATGTCACCAAACTTAATGCATGATATTGCGTATGAAACATGACCATATTTCTCAACAGTTTATATATATTTTTAATTTATTCGATTTTTTGAGAAATTTATTTGAAAAATGTGCAATATCTCGAGAACGGTTCATGCTAGCGTTCTAAAGTTTATGTCAATCGCTTTCTAAGGAAAAATGACATAAGAAATGTCTATTTGCATAATTTTATTAAATGTTTTAATTTTTTGACGGTATTTTTAAAATTTTATTGAAAAATTTAGGGGTTTCTGAACATTCGATTGCGTTTAAAAACTATAAGCTTCCAGTATTCACGGAATGTAATTTTTGTACCAAATTTCAGTATCGTTTTTCATGAATGGAACGAATTATATCCACGAGAATGATGTCACCAAATTTGTCGTATGGTATTACATATGAAAAATGAACATTTTTCTCAATAGGAAATACTTTTTTTTTTATAATATATGGCTTTCTGATAATTTTCTTGAAAAATGCGCAATATCTCGAGAACAGTTCATGTTAGCGTTCTAAAATTTATGCCTATCGATTTCTTATGAAAAATTACATAAGAAATGTCTATTTGCGTAACTTTATTAGCGGTTTTGATTTTTCAAAATTTCACTCGAAAATTTAGGGGGGTTCTGAACATTCGATTGCATATAAAAGCAATAGTCTTCCAGTGTTTACGAATTGCGATTGTTGTACCAAATTTCGTTCGAATTGGTCCATTAGTTCTTCAGTTATCGTCCCAACAGACTCCCTGACACACACACACGCACACACACACACAGACATCACTTCAAAAATGTTCGATTCGTGATCATGGATGCTTGAAAGTGCTCTCGAAAGCTCGAATTCGAATTTTCCACCCCGTCACAATACTTTCCTTATACATTATTGTATACAAGGAAAGTAATATACATATATGTTTGATAGTTATTTCAGATATATTTAGTATTTATTTTTAATATTGTTATGGCGCCTTTGAAATCAAGGGTGAGAGCTGAGGATACAAGAATGAGTCTATATTTCTCAACACGTTTATTTACAAACACAGCGTATAAAGGAACAGTATTCAGTAAAACAACGTTTAAATAATCCATCAATTTCACGAAACGTCAGATAATCTACTAAAATATTGACGTATTTCATTTCACAAGACAAACACTACTATTATCGAAACATTGACGGATACCACAGTTCAATGCAGATCGTATCACGTCAACTGCCTTCCAACTGAGGGATCACTCCTTTCATGTGCTTTCTATAAAAACGTCTAGAAATCTCTCATATCTCGGAAAATACTCGTTATTTCTAGGTTTTTCTTGATCCTTCGAAATGTCGCGCATTGACGATAAATCGTCAAATCTGGCAACACGTCTTCAAACTTCAGCGTTTGGCAACCCTAAATTCAAGTCATATTATATGTTGACTGCATAGGTGAGTTCTCCGTTTGGTTTTCAAAATGGACTCCAGTGAGTACCTTCGCCCTTCTTCCTTCAATAGAGGGGTTACAATAGAGGGGAACTGACCGGCAACCAAAGAAAAAATCTGATGTGGGCAACACATGACTTTCCTTATATAATGTAATGAATTTACTACTTTTACAGTAAAAAAAATAGGTTTTTCTTATAGTAGACACTAATACTCTTTCCAAGATATTGAATTTTCGACAATTAGTCGTCATTTTCATTGATTTAGCGTCATTTTTATCCATTTGACGAGATTTTCGTTAATTTGGCAACATTTCAAAAATTCGCCAAGTTGGCAACATTCCGCCAAATTCGTCGCCAAAATCTCGCCAAGCGTTATGGATGAAGAAATAAGTTATTCTTACAGCAGATAAACGACTATTGTCGTTCAAATACAAAAGTATTACTTAAGGTATCTTTTTTCATGATTGGAACGAGCTAGATCCACGAGAATGATGTCACCCAATTTATCGCATGGTATTACATATGAAAAGTGAACATGTTTTTCGATAGGAAATATTTTTATTTTATGACTTTTTGATAATTTTTTTGAAAAATTGTACAATATCTCGAGAACGGTTTATCTTAGCGTTCTAAAATTTATGTCAATCGTTTTCTAATGAAAACTTACATAAGAAATGTCAATTTGCGTAACTTTATTAGTAGTTTTGATTTTTTGACGATTTTTTCAAAATTTTATTCGAAAATTTAGGGTGGTTCTGAACATTCGATTACGTATAAAAACAATAGGCTTCCAATGTTTACGGATTGTGATTTTTGTACCAAATGTGGTTCGAATCGGTCCATTCGTTCGTCAGTTATCGTCTCCACAGATTCACTGACACACACACACACACATCACTTCAAAAATGTTTGATTCGTGATCAGGGATGCTTGAAACGTGCTCTCCCGTCGAAAACTCGATTTCGAATTTTCGATCCCGTCACAATACTTTCCTTATACATTATGTATATAAGGAAAGTAACAATGGTGCACGCGTTCAAGCGATTAGGACTCTTTTAAAAGACCTAACGCGTAGAATCACTTTACAGTGGGTCCCTGCACATTGCGTTGTACCAGCGAATGAAAAAGCAGACTTTTTGACCAAAAAGGGTGCTATTTATTCTCAAATCCCATGACTTATCATTCATCTCAACTGTACATTAAAATGATACACAAAAAAGAAATTGAGGCAGGATCTCTGGAGACATCTAAGGGAAAGTCCTGTAGTGTCTGTCCTCAGCAAGAACATTTCTGTCATTCCAAAGGCTCCTCGACGAGAAGTAGTTCCCAGGTTCAGACTTCTGACTGGTCATGACTGTCTCAATGTTCATCTCCAGCGTATTGGACTTGTTGCTTCCTCAGATTGTACTTTATGTGATCTAGGACATCCTATGTCTGGAAAACATTTGAACGAATGCCCCTGCACTAATGACTTTTAATTCAATCATTAAGAAACACTGGAGAACTAGCCGTATAATAGCCTAGCGACCGAACAACCGGCATTTGCAAACAAAGATATAAATTTCTATTCAGATAAAATAGTCTAAATACAATGTTTTCATATTTATCAAGCAGAAACAATGAATCGTATTTTTCTATCATTTCCGTCTTTTAAAAAACATTAATGTTATAAAATGTCAGCAGGAGTTAAAAATATTCTATTGTTGTCGTCTTTGGTTGTTCTAAAATAGAATAATTTCGCCCGGCTGTCGCCAACTTAATCTTCGTCTTAAAACAAAACTCAGTTCGGGTGACACTTAAAGTGCACTTTCTTGTGTTACATTAAAGTGTAGGAATGAAATGTATTGCGTCGTGGAGTAATTCTTTTTTTGGTATTTGTCAGTTGCTTCGACTGTTTTTTAGAACTGAAAGTCGTGCGTATTTTTCATGAATATGCATCAACATATAATTTAACAATTATTATAATTACCTGATTTATCTTTTACTGTGTTTGATTTATCAGTGTTCGAAATAGATTAATTGTACCGTTACTAACTGTTATTATACGAATGTTTGGGACCTTTGGCTTTGGTGATAAATTTCGCGTGTTGGAAATAAATTAATTGTACCGTTAGTAACTGTTATTATACGAATGTTTGGGACCTTTGACCTTGGTGATAAATTTAGCGAAATATCGCCAATTTGGCGACTTATGGGGAGTTTTGGAAACGGTTAATATTTCGCGACTTAAGGGAAGTCGCAGTGTAGAGAAATTTTACTGATCAAGAGGTGATTAGAATAGAATTTCAAGGGTTAAATAGATTTTTTTTTCTTTCCCTACATGCATAGAATAATGTATACAGACAATTTTGTGATGGGGTCGAAAAATTAAATTCGAGTTTTCAACAGAAGAGTACGTTTTAAGAATCCCTGAACTCGAATCGAACATATCTGTATGTATGAGTATGGGTAAGTGTATGTGTCTGTCGGTCAGTATGTGGATACAATATTCCATGAACTCATGCAGCGTTTCGAAATTAATTTTGCAGGATTATAAATATTTGTAAATACTGGAATACTATTTATCTTAAACGCGATCGAACGCTCGCCCCCCCCCTTCCCCCAAATTTTAGAATGAAATTTTCGAAAATTTATAAGAAATCAGGACATTTAATAATGTTAAAGAAATGAGTATTTTACATGCAATTTTGTATTCTAAAACGGATAACACAGAGCTTAGAACTCTAGTTAGGACAGCTTTTGATATACTATACGTTTTCAAATCAAATGTATCTAAAACTGCTTGAAAATGGACAGTAGTAACTATCATTAAAATTGCTACACCATGAAGGCGGCATGCATCAAACGTCAAATTTGCATGAAAGGTACTACATGCTGGGGTATGCAAATGATTATCATTGTAGCGCATGCGCACAAAGCAGGTATGAGTAACGCATTCTGCATAAAAGGGAATATTGCACAGCGGGTTTCTCATTCGGAAATCGCATTTGAACGTTGGTTATTTGTGTGAAGGTCGTGTTATGCCTCGTGTAAGAAGAAGAAACTCCTACCTGCACATGTCGAAATTTGACCGCGGTATGATCGTGACCTATCAGGACTGCGTTTATCGTTCCACGACATTGTTGCTCACGTTGATCGGGATCTGATGACTGTCAGCCGAATATGGAATCGATGGATCCAGCATGGCCATATTGAGCGCCATGCAGGATCTCAGCGGCCCCGGGCCACTAACGCCCGAGAGGACAGACATGTTGTCCTCTCGGCCTTGCGGGATCGTACAGACACGTCACGTACCCTGAGTCAGAAACTTGGCTCGTTTGCTGGACGACAAGTGTCCGCACGAACTGTGCGGCGACGTCTGAAGCACCACGGACTGTCAGCACGGCGACCATTGTTGTGGCCTCCCTTGAGCCTGCAGCAGAGACAGGCGTGTGACAGGCGTAGAGTGGTGCGACGAACGATAACACTGGACACAGGAGTGGCACCATGTCGTCTTTTCAGACGAATCCCGGTTCAGCGTACAGCATCATGATGGACCTATCCTATACGTGTGTGGAGGCATCGAGCAGAACGAACGTTGCCAGCTTGCATTCGTCATATGGGCCTAGCACCGGGCATGATGGTATGGATGTCATTGGGTACACATCCCGGTCACCTCTTGTTTGCATAACCAGTAATGTGGACAGCCGCCGTTACATTTCTGACGTGTTAAAACCTGTGGCTGTGCCCTATCTTCGAGACCTGCGTAACGCCATCTTTCAAGAAGATACGGCACGGAGATAATGCGGCAAGAAGATAATGCACGGCTGCATGTCGCCCGTGCTGCCCTGACCTTTCTCAAAACAGAGGATGTTCAACTGTTGCCCTGGCCAGCACGTTCTCCAGATATGTCGCTCATTGAAAACATATGGTCATGGGTTGCCGAGAGACTGGCACGCCACCACTCGCCAGCTACTACGATTGGTGAACTCTGGCATAGAGTTGAAGCCGCAAGGAATTACGTACCCGTATGTGTCATCCAAGCTCAATTCGACTCGATGCTCAGCCGGATTACTGCCGTTGTCGCTGCCAGAGGTGGCAGCTCTGTGTACTGAATTCTGTATGCTGTGTACCCCAAACCACCTGCACATTTTATCATGTCTTCCTCCCATTATACTGTATATGTTCAATAAATAAAATTCTGCTATTTGTTTTAATTCCTTGTGTAGCAGTTTTAATGGCCAGCAGTGTATATAACACTTGGCGATTGACATAATAAAATTTGGCGATTAATTTGGCAACAGATCGCCAACGACATTTGTTTTTTATTGTGGTGCCAACTTTATGAAAATGACGTCAAATTAGCAAAAATGATGCTAAATTTACGAAAATAACGTCAAATTGATAAATTAATAATTAACATATTTTGATATAATGGAGTATGCTGCTTAGCAGATGTCAAAAATATTTTAATTTGTCACATTATATTTTCGGGAAATATTGGGTAATTATTCGGGTTAATTGTGTATTCCAAGATAAATTTACATATTGTCATCCAGAAAATCGCCGAATGAGGGTGCACTTATTATTGTCTAATACATTGTGCAGGGAATTTTATTCATCATTATTTCGTATGGAAAGGAATCAAGTATTTGTATTATGTATGGACAGTCTGATATAGGCAGCATATGCCTTTTCTTATGCACACAAATTAATTTTCTCTTTTATAATCAATTCAACTCAGTTTAATTTTCCAAAATAACCAGAATACTTATTTGATATTATATTCAATTAACAATACACCCATTCCTCGTACGGAATATACCAGGTGGTCAGAATTAAAACACTCCTACTCTGAGCTCTCTATACATCGAACTACTCAGTGTAAAGGCTCCAAAATTGATGAACCTACTATTCAAGACATGGGGAAAAGGATTACGCGAAAAAAATAGTTCCAGAAACACCGATAGGTGGCGCTGTGTAACAGAAAATATGCTGAAAAGACACAAAATATTCACAAAAAAAAAACACACATGGGATATGGAATTTTTCCTTTTTAATTTCTTTTACTGATATGAAAAAAAATAAGATAAAAAAGTGAAGAAACTTAAACTGTCATTGTAACTGCAATTTCGCACTGTAAACACAAAAATTTGCATAAACCCTTGGTCTGCAGCTATTATGTTCTGGGCATAAAAGGGGATAAAACTCTATCGATAAGGTCCTTGTGATATGAATGTTTGGTACGTTCGAATAAAATGTGTTACAAATGTGTATTTTGTGTCTTTCCAGCATATTTTCTGTTGTACAGCGCCACCTATCGGTGTTTCTGGAACTAATTTTTTTTCATGGAATCCCTTTCCCCATGTCTTGAATAGTATGTTCAACAATTTTGGAGCATTTACACTGAGTAGTTTGATCTATAGAGAGCTCAGAGTAGGGGTGTTTTAATTCTGACCACCCGGTATAAAATAAAAAAACTCAAAATTCACATTCATGTGCAAATTCCTATAATATTCTAAATATCAGTGTTATTCAAATCATACTATTAAAATATTGAAATTACTGTTCCTAAAAATAAGTTTAAGAATCTTTGTTTTTGCTATATAAAATTATTTTCACAGGCAGATCTGAAGAATAAAATATCCTGGTCCCGCTTGTAAAAAAAATTACAAGAAATATGAAATTAAATCACCATATTCCAAAATGAAAACGCTAAAATTGTATGGGAAGATATAACCGTACTACTTATATTTTCGTAAATTAAAATATATACCCGTACTACAATATATGGGTTTCAAACATTTTTTGTCAAAATAAAACAGATGACGTAATAAATTGAAAATATCAATACTCTCAGTAATATTTTAACCTGAATGCCGTAAATTATCTAATCCAGTCAAAAATGCTATTTCTATAAAATTGATTTTATATGCAATTCTTTATTACTTAAATCGAAAAAGATTTAATAAAAATCGTCTGCTGCATAAACACATTGGATTTAAATCCATTGCTAAGCGACATGATATCATTTTCTTCAAATAAATTTACAGGAAAAATTATCGTCTGCATGATGTTATGTCTATGGAAGGATTAAATGTCTATTTTTAATTAATATCTGGACAACCCCTGATCATAGAAACTTGGAACTGGGTCTAAATTTTGATTGGGTTTATTCCAAAGCTAGCAACAAAATTTCATGAAATTCAGTTTAGCCGTTATCCCGTGATTATGATGCAAACATACATACATACATACACACAGACATACAGACAGATTTTCAATTTTATTTATATGGATTTTGCAGTTTTAATACATCTTATTTTTCACTTTATGACTTTACGAATTTTAAAAATATAACTAGTCCTTTAGATTCCAGAAATCGTAAATATTTCGAGAACGGATCGTCCTCGGGCCTATCTGTTTCGTTTCGTTGTTAAACATTATGTATAAAACATTTATTTTATGATTGCATTTAAGCATTTTTTATAAATTTTGAAGGTTTTTCAGGCTATTTCCCCAAAAATGTCCGTTCCATTTTTCCGAATGTATCAAAACCTAATCAGCATTAGCTTTACACACATAACAAATTTGTGATATTTTGTCGAATATTTTTAAGTTAGAGTTAATGCACACATTACACACTTTCTCTAAACTTTCTATGTATTATTGGGAAAGTAACACAGCAACCACACCAACACAGGCAATGCGTATAATCAACGCCTGCTGATACTTTTAATCAGTTATTTTTGTTATTACTATCGAAGATTTTTAATTTCGGACTATTTTAAAATACGGTTTGAGAGAATTGTCTGTTTATTCATACATTCTGAGAAAAACTTTACAATGTTACTTTCCTTATATACATAATGTATAAGGAAAGTATTGTGACGGGGTCGAAAATTCGAATTCGAGTTTTCGACGGGAGAGCACGTTTCGAGCATCCCTGATCACGAATCAAACACTTTTGAAGTGATGTCTGTGTGTGTGTGCGTGTGTGTGTGTGTGAAAGTATGTGTGTGTGTGTGTGTGTGTGTGTGTGTGTGTGTGTCAGTGAGTCTGTGGAGACGATAACTGACGAACAAATGAACCGATTCGAACCAAATTTGGTACAGAAATCACAATCCATAAACACTGGAAGCCTATTGTTTTATTATTGTTGTTGTAAATTTTCGAATGGAATTTTGAAAAAATCGTCAAAAAAATCAAAACCACTAATAAAATTACGCAAATAGACATTTCTTATGTAATTTTTCATTAGAAAGCGATTGACATAAATTTTAGAACGATAACATGAACCGTTCTCGAGATATTGTACATTTTTCAAAAAAATTATCAAAAAGTCATATAAAATAAAAAAAAAATATATTTCCTATTGAGAAACATGTTCCCTTTTCATGTGTAATACCATGCGATAAATTGGGTGACATCGTTCTCGTGGATCTAGCTCGTTCCATTCATGAAAAAAGATACTTTGAGTAATACTTTTGTATTTGAACGCCAATAGTCATTTATCTGCTGTAAGAATAACTTATCTCTTAGTGCATAACGCTTGGCGAGATTTTGGCGACGAATTTCTCGGAATGTCGCCAACTTGGCGACTTTTTGAAATGTTGCCAAATTAACGAAAATCTCGCCAAATGGATAAAAATGACGCTAAGTCAATGAAAATGACGACTAATTGTCGAAAATTCAATATCTTGGAAAGAATATTAGTATCTACTATAAGAACAACCTATTTTTTACTGTAAAAGTAGTAAATTCATTACATTATATAAGGAAAGTCATGTGTTGCCCACATCAGATTTTTTTATAATCTGATTTGGCAATCTTATTTTGATGACGATAACCGCGTTTGTTAAATTTATTTAAAAGTAGAGAACAATAATCTTTAAACAACAGAGAAGTTTCCACATTACGAAAATTTATATGAGAATTATAAATCTTAAAGCTTCTTAAAACCGCTTGCCCCAACAAAGTAAATACATAAAAAGTAAGTCCCGGATTTAAACATTTATCGTCGTAAAATGCACTTAGTGTCATTCCAACAACTCTTTATATCGCTCTTTTTACAAATCTGCAAAGTGTCTTAGGTACTTTTATGAAGATTTACAACTGTTTTTATTTTGTGAAGTTAAAAAGGCAAGTGAGTTAGTTGATTATGTTATAAAGACTAATTTGAAATATGTAGGGTGAAGACTTTTATAAATAATACCTTTCATATTTACTTTGTAGATTCTTCATTCATATTTACTTTGCAGTTTTTATATTCATATTTTCTTTGCAAATTTTTTATTCATATTTTCTTTGTAGATATTTTATTCATATTGTCTTGGTAAATTCCTTATCCATATTTTCTTTGTAATTTCTTTATTCATATTTTCTTTGTAGATTCTTTATTCGTATTTACTTTGTTGATTCAATATTCATATTTTATTTGTAAATTCATTATTCATATTTCCTTTGTAATTTCTTGATTCATATTTTCTTTATAGATTCTTTATTAATATTTTGTGTACGTTTTTCATTCATATTTATTTTGTAAATTCTAAATTCATATTTTGCTTATATATTCTTTATTCATATTTTCTTTGCAGATTTTTATTCATATTTACTTTGTAGTTTCTATATTCATATTTTCTTTGTAGGTTTTTTATTCATATTTTCTTTGTAGATTTTTTATTCATATTTTCTTTGTAGATTTTTTATCCATATTTTCTTTGTAAATTTTATTCATATTTTTGTAGATTCTTTATTCATATTTACTTTGTAGATTCTACATTCATATTTCCTTTGTAGATTCTTTATTCATATTTTCTTTGTAAATTCTTGATTCATATTTTCTTTATAGATTCTTTATTAATATTTTGTGTAGACTTTTTATTCATATTTGTTTTGTAAATTCTAAATTCATATTTTGTTTATATATTCTTTATTCATAATTTTTTATAGATTTTTATTCATTTTTACTTTGTAGATTCTTTATTCATATTTTCTTTGTAGATCCTCTAGTCATGTTTTCATTGTAGATTATTTATTCATATCTTCATAGTAGATTCTTTATTGAAATATATTTAATAGACTCGTAGATTATTTTTATATACTTTACAACTATTTTAATCCTCTAATATTTACCTCTTGGCCACCCAACTAAGTTAAAAGTGGATTATATAACCTAGAATAATTTGAACTCTCCTATGATTCAAATTATTCTACCTCATTAATCCTCCCGACGCTTCAATTTGCAAGTCATATTTGGTTACCTCGAACCATTATAATTTATGAGGCATGATAAATTGAGAACGCAATAACTGAAAACCATTTATTCGATACGCATTGTACAAAAATACCCCCTGCGATGAGATTAAATTTATTTGTCAAGTCGGTAAGCAACTTAAAACGTCCAGCGTGTCTATAATTAGATGTAATTTTGAAATAGGTTGTGTTCGTAAAAGTTTGAGTTTCACATTAAATTAGGAGACAATAAAAAAACCCATGTGCTTCTATTGAAGCATATATTATTTTAAATTATCGATGTATTACAAAACAACAAACTGTAACTTATTTTTCTTTATGATCTTATTTTCTTATGATGTAATTAACACAAAATTATTACAAAACTAGAATGAATCATTCGGCGCTGGCCGTATCCTAAATAAGTGTCCAGTACTTAATAGACACATAGGTAACATAAACTCACTTCTCCAAATTTCTTCTTCACCCCAGACCGTACGACCTACCCTAAAGTGTAAGGTATCAGTTTAGAAGACCGAGTAAAATACACTTTGTGCGGAGAATCAGGAAAACTCGAACAACGTATATAAGCACAAATGACACAATAATGCAGCATACACTTGTTTCGATGATAAGTTCATCCCCTTCGTTAATGCAAGAGAACCAACAAATCCGAAGTCCAATAGAGAACTAGGTGCAAAAGGCAGAAAAAGAGTATGTTATATATTTAAAACTTCCTTCTTCTTCTTCGACCCAGACCGTTCGACTTACCCGAAGGTTGTTGTTGTTGTTGAGACCCAGACCGTTCGACCTACCAGGAAACGACTTACCCGAAGGTGTAATATATCTATTTAGACGACCGGGAAGTAACCCCCAACTTAGACGGTGAAAAATAGATTATCTCCTGACCCTACCGGGTGAATGAGGATAGAAAAATTTTAATTCCGTCATATGATGGGCATACCTTCTAGTTATATATATATATATATATATATATATATATATATATATATATATATATATATATATATATATATATATATATATAGTGGTATTTGTTTGTAACGAGTATTCCTGATGTACAGCTGCGGAGAAGAAACGCCCCACAACGCCCCAGCATTGTTCATCGTAGAGAAAATTGAAAGATACCATTCGATTAGGAATTACATCCTGTACAAATTAATGTGCGTAAAATTTGCATAAGGGGCTGTCTTCATATCTAAACGCGCACAAACTTTGAAATTTTCAATGGCAATACCCAATGTTTGCGTCACCCACAAGTTTTAGACCCCCAAATTAGTCCAAATTCAAATTTTCGCGACGTTTCTATTTTTATATCAGAAGATATTCAATATTCCGGAATGTGCAATTTTCGGAGGTCAGCTCCATATTGAAAACCGCAATTTGAAAGGCGATGTTTCGTTGATTGACCACAGCACTGTTGTAAATTATTGAACTATCCTCTTGCCATTCAGCATTATGGCTTACCTCACAGGTCGCAGGTTCGATTACCGCATGAGGGGGTGAGCATTTTCATGGCTGGGTGTGGTGTTGTCCTGTGTGTGTGTGTGTTAAAAAGGCAGAGGTCTGTAACGGGTAAGATTATGTGAGCCTCAAATAGGACACGATTATTAGGAGTAAAGTGCCGTACTGGGCACGCTGCTATAAACTAATGGGCATTCGTGCCAGGGTCAATAAAAGAAAGAAGAAATAAAGAATAATGAAATGTTTATTTTCAAATGTTATTTTATAATGCTGTTTCAAAAACAATTTATGAGACTAACAAATATCTGCAGATCACTCGACAAAACAACTCCGTTGGAACTTGGTGACGAATTTAAAAGTATCAATACGGTGTGCAACCTCCGTCATTATCTATCAATCACCGCTTCAAGTCTGCGGGGCATGTATTGCATGAGGCTGTAAACAATATCCGGGTCTTGTTTTATTGCATCCCATGATCTAGTAGCAGATCTCCAAAGTTGTTCAGTGGTTCTAATCCCATCCATATTCATCTGGTGTTTCCACAGCGCCCAATCATTTTCAACAGGGTTCAGCTCTGCGGCATTGCTAGGCCAATCCAATTCCCTGATTTCGTGTTCTTGTCACAACGTTTTATCCACAGTGCTCGTATGGATGGGGCTGCTGTCCTGCAAATAAAAAATCACACAATTTAAAGGTGGGAAAATAATAGTTTATGACGATAATGCTTAATATTATTAAGAACTTCGAACCCAAAAGTGCAGGCTCGATTTCCGGGGAATATTATGCTGTAAAATTGCGCATATGTTTGTAGTGGTTTGAAATCTACCTTAAATTACAGGTCTCCTGGTGAGTATATTAAATTGTCCGTGAATTTTCCAGAATACTACGCGAATGCGGCCCATTTCCTCTTTGTAAGCCCTCCACTACAGACATTACCTCCCTTGCAGTTCGACGTATTGTAGCGTTGCATGCATAAATGATGCACACCCGCCATTTCCTTAGCCTTTGTTGAAACGAATCATTTTCGTTGATTCTTTTTAAGTACGGTATACATTTTTGTAAAAGAGTGGAGAATTATAATTGATGATGAAGACCGAGAGGAAATCTCCGCTCTTCGTCAAGGCAAATAGCATAATGTATTAAACAATAAAATCCACACTTATTACCTACTGAAAGAGAAAACAAACATCTTGGAAGTGGTTGTCCCGGATATCAGGAATCATAACGTGCTCTAGTATGTCGCAGTAAGGTGGTCCGTTCAATCGTTCTTGAATCCGGTGCAGAGTAGTACCAATGTCTTAAGCAGACATACAACCCCACACCGAAACATATATTCTTCCACTGCGATTAATATTGTGTATATACCGTTGGTCAAATCTATAACCCTTCGGTCGATACACAGTAACCGCAGCATTTTTATTATAAATTATCACATTTTTATTATAAATTATCACATTTTGTGGGCGATTTCAACTAGCAGTAGCTCAAGAACTATTAATCAACAGTAGCATAAGTAGATTCCATTTATAACAATACAAGTTTTCACCCTTCAATACAATAGCAGAATTACGTTGATTAGGTTGCATCTATACAGCACTGTTTATACAAAGTTGTTATTAAAACTGGGTAAAAATAAATTCTTAATTAAAGATTAACTTACAATTAATATAACTTTTTCAAATTAGTCATTTTTTAAAGCTAATATACGACCCCTAAAATCATCGTGATGATGAACATTTAAACATTTCGAAAGAACTAGAGGTAGGAAACACCTGGAATTTTACATAAACATATAAAAAGTCTTTGTGAATCGATTTTTTTCAAAACATGTCCAAGTTTGTATTCATATTTTTTCGATTATTGATTTTGTTCCGTATCTGTTACGCGATCGCCACTTGGCGACTGAACATTCCACCTTGGCGCTAATTAGGTTATTGTAACCCAGCCGAAGAAGGTAGAAAAGAGCGAGAACTTGTGTGCGAGGAGGAAGTTGCTCTGCTGCATCCGTCATGTGCTGTCGTGGTGTTTGTTTTGTGCAAATAAAGTTTTGTTAATATACAGTCCATTCGCAGCATTCTTTCGCTTACCTCCGCACATTTAATGGTCCTAACGACCCGGAGGTACTACCAGTTCCTATGGTAAGGGATTTGATTAAATAACTAATTTAATCTTACTTTAGTTTCATCGCTCGCCATGACTGACAGTAACACAATTACTGTTCTAAACCGCAAGCGCGGTAATATTAAGGGTCAACTGACCAAAGTTACGAACTGTCTTACCGAAGGAAAAGAACCAACATTCAATGAGCTGAATGTCTACTGTGAATTGATTACAAAAATTCAAGTAAAGTTTGATGCATTAAAAGAAGAATATTACGCTACTGTTCCGGATGACGAATTCGAAGAAACGGAAGCAGCCCTTTCGCTAATTGATGAAGATATGCAAGAAATAGAGGTTAGAATTAGGACCTCTATAAATAAAATTAAGGATAATTCTGATAATTCTACAACGACTGGGAAGAGTTCTACTCAAGAGGTATGTTCATTACATACAGTTCAGCATAAAAAGGCTTCGATCAAGCTACCCAAAATTCCATTACCTATATTCAGTGGTAAATTTGAGGAATGGAATCTGTTTAAAGGTCAATTTAATGCCTTAATAACTGAAAATCAAGATTTATCAGAAAATGAAAAACTCCATTATTTACGCGGTTCATTAAAGGGTGAAGCTAAGATTATTGAAACTTCCGATGATTCGTACAGTTCTCTTTTTAAGGCTTTGGAACAACGCTATGAAAATCATAGAATTATTGTTGACACGCATATGAAAACTATTCTTAATATGGATTCAATCAAGTACGAATCTGAAAAGGAACTTCGCAGCCTATTAGACATTGTAAAGAAGAATCTCAGAGCTTTAAGGGTTTTGGAATTTGAACGCGACAAATTTTCGAATGCATTATTATTAAATATAATACTTAACAAATTAGATCGCGAAACACGCAAGCAATATGAATTAACGTTAACAAACAATGAAGTTCCAGATTTCGATGCATTTTTGGAATTCTTAGAAAGAAGATGTCAAATTCTTAGTAGTATTAGCAGAAATATTGCTAAACCCAATGTGGAACGATCAAAATCATTTATCGTTAAATCCAATAATTCCTGGAAAGTATGTGTTGCATGCAAATACAAATATCATCCTATTTATCATTGTCAAAAATTCAAGGACATGAAACTGGATAACAGATTAGAAATTGTTAAAAAACACAAACTATGTTTTAACTGTTTGAGCGATCTTCATATTTTATCAAACTGCAATTCGAAAAGTTCTTGTTTCGTTTGTAAGGCATCGACTCACCATACGCTGCTGCATAAGTATTATTATACACCCACTTTAACTAAAGCGCGGATCTCATCGCCAGACATTTCGGCATCTTATAAGGAGCAAGAAGTAAACAATTCCGCTCAATTTATTGACTCGCAGCAGACTCGTTCTTCCTTTTTTACAAATGGAAATTCGAAAAGTGTGTTGGTTAATACAGCAATCGTGTACGTGAAGGATTCATGTGGTCAAAGAATTGCATTGAGAGCAATTTTGGACTGTGCATCTGAGTCATCATTTTTATCGTACAAAGCGGCTGATGCACTTAAATTAAAGAAAGAAAAGATACAAATACCAATTTGCGGTTTGAATGACACTACTCTGAATGTCAGGTCAAGGGTCACCGCTGAAATATCGAATGAAAGTAAGGATTCAAAATGGGAATTAGAGTTACTTATTGTACCTAAAATAACAAATGTTACGCCTTCGAAGAAATTTAAGATTTCTAATTTGAAAATTCCAAAGAACTTAAAACTCGCAGATCCTAAATTCTTTTTGCCTCAAAAGGTTGATTTACTTTTGGGTGCTGAATATTTTTTCGCTTTCTTAAACTCGGATAAAATTAGATTAAGAGAAAATTTATTTCTACAATCAACTGTTTTCGGACATGTGGTTTCGGGCAGTGTTTCGGACGATAATTCTGATATGTCAACTAACTATTGTTTTTTGTCTAAAAATTTGGAGACTCTAAATAAAACACTTACATCGTTCTGGGAAACAGAAAACATCGAAAGTCACGAAACTTGTATCAGTGAAGAGTTAAAATATTGCAACGAACACTTTGAAAAAACGCACTATCGGAACGCAGATGGAACATATGTAGTTAAAATGCCATTCAAACCAGAGCTTTCTGAAAATATGTTAGGGAGTTCTAAAGAAATGGCTTCTAAAGGATTGGAACATTTGTGGAAACGATTAGAACGCGATCCTACCATGCAAGAGCTATATTCAGATTTTCTTAGGGAATATGAAGTTCTAGGCCACATGGAGGAAATAAAGGAAGATGAAGATTCTGAAGAAGGTTATTATCTCCCTCACCATGGCGTTTTGCGACCAACTAGTCAAACGACCAAATTGCGCGTCGTTTTCGATGCGAGCGCAAAAACTACTAACAAAAATTCTTTAAATGATTTGATATGCAAAGGAGGGGTGATACAGGAAGATCTTTTTTCGATATTAATACGTTTTAGAAAACATCTCTATGCATTCACCACAGATATAGAAAAGATGTTTAGAATGATTGAAATTGATCCGTCACAAAGAAAGCTTCAAAAGATTTTGTGGAAAGACAACCAATCGGCAACAATCAAGACCTATCAGTTAAAAACGGTTACCTACGGCACTGCGAGTGCGCCCTATTTAGCTACAAAAGTTTTGCATCAACTTGCTTTAGATGAAAGCAAGGACTTCCCATTAGCATCGAGTGTTATCCTGCGCGACTTCTATATGGATGACTGTCTTTCTGGTTCATCGGATTTGAAGGAATTTAAAAGTATTCAATTAGAATTAACACAGCTCCTTAAAAGAGGAGGAATGTCTTTACATAAGTGGTGTTCCAATATAACTCGCACTTCTGAACAGATTTTTCCCTTAGATCGAAATTCAGAAGAGATAACAGTAAAAACATTAGGCATGCTTTGGAATAGCTCAACGGACACATTTGCATTCAACGTTTCAATCGACAATAAGTGTAGTTTCACTAAACGAGATGTGCTTTCACAAATTGCCCGCATCTATGATCCTATTGGTCTTCTCGGGCCAATTATTGCCAAGGCGAAGATTTTCATGCAACAATTGTGGTTGCTGAAATTAGGCTGGCATGAAACATTACCACCAGACTTTTCGAAACAGTGGATGTCCTTTATTAAGACACTGCCAGATTTAGAATTCATCAAAGTGCCCAGATGCGTCCTTAAATCCGAGGTCAAGTCTATTGTTCTCCATGGATTTGCTGACGCCTCCTCTAAGGCTTACGGCGCAGTAGTGTACGTGCTGTCTGTAAACTATGCAAGCCAAGTCTCCTGTCAACTTCTGTGTAGTAAATCACGCGTGGCTCCCATCAAAACCATGACGATTCCAAGACTTGAACTTGCGGCCTGTCTCCTTCTTTCACAACTAATCCATAAGGTCTTAGATGCTTTAAGACAGAAGGTGGACTCTGTTCAACTATGGTCTGATTCAACTATCAGCCTGGCTTGGATAAGGACCTCTCCCCACTTGCTCAAAACCTTCGTAAGTAACAGAGTATCCCAAATCCAGCAGCTGACCAAGGACTTTCAGTGGCAACATATCCCCTCTGAATCTAATCCTGCTGACCTCATTTCCAGAGGATTGGACGCAGGAACTCTTGCAGACAATAAACTATGGTGGTGTGGACCAGATCCTTCTGTGTTAGCAATTTCGACTCACGAGACTTTGAGTGATCCTGATTTCATAATGGACAAGGTCTATC
Source organism: Amaurobius ferox (assembly GCA_951213105.1). Taxonomy (NCBI): domain Eukaryota; kingdom Metazoa; phylum Arthropoda; class Arachnida; order Araneae; family Amaurobiidae; genus Amaurobius; species Amaurobius ferox. The sequence goes on along the minus strand of OX578154.1, from coordinate 10,953,494 downwards.
TGGAGGAACTCAAGGTCCCTTCTAAATTAACTTTAGCCTTGAATAGTGACTCTAAATTTTATGATAATTTAATTGATCGCACTAATGATTTTCATAAACTAATTAGAATACTAGCATTTATTTTTAGGTTTATTAAAAACTGTAAGGGTAATACACATGCATTAAAAGTTGCTCTCTCTGTAAATGAATGTAAACAGGCTGAAGAATGTTTAATTAAGCAAGTCCAGTTAAGTTATTTCACTCCAGAAATTTCGGCCTTACAAAAAGGAGTATCAGTTCAAACTAAAAGTAAGCTCAGATTTTTGCATCCATTTCTGGACAGTAGAGGTTTAATTAGGGTCGGTGGTCGTCTTGCTAATTCAAATTTAAATTACGATCACAGACACCCAATAGTTTTGCCTTCTGGTAATAAAATAGTTAAAATGATCTTTCAGTATTATCATAGAAAAACTTTGCACTTTGGGCCACAAGCCTTATTGAACACTGTTAGGCAAAATATATTGCCAGGAATGTTAGTGTTACTCAAGGGCTCAAATCTTCCGTTCAATAAGTGGCCTATGGCCAGAATTACTAAAGTTATGCCAGGTACAGACGTGAAATGTTCGTGTCGTAGACTTACGCACTCCGGCAAGCAATTTTAGAAGATGCGTTTCTAAAATATGCATCTTGCCAATTCCAGATAATCACAGTCCAATGTAAAATAATTATTGTGATATTTACTTTGTATATGTTTATATTGATTTGTTAGAATGTTTTATTTGTATATGTAATATTTGAAATAATTGAATATTTCAACGCCGGGCGGGATGTTCCGTATCTGTTACGCGATCGCCACTTGGCGACTGAACATTCCACCTTGGCGCTAATTAGGTTATTGTAACCCAGCCGAAGAAGGTAGAAAAGAGCGAGAACTTGTGTGCGAGGAGGAAGTTGCTCTGCTGCATCCGTCATGTGCTGTCGTGGTGTTTGTTTTGTGCAAATAAAGTTTTGTTAATATACAGTCCATTCGCAGCATTCTTTCGCTTACCTCCGCACAGATTTTCATAATTAATATTTCATACAAACAATTATTTCCACAAAAATAAAAATCACGTAAATGTGTTTGAGTTGTTTAGTAGTAACGTCATATAAGGGTTGTTTAGTAGTAACGTCAAATAATCAGCGTGAGCAGATAATTATTACAGAAGACATGAATGGAAGTCTTGGAAACTAATTTAACATTAGGAGCTCAAAACTTTACATATTCATAATTCGGAAACGCTCCATCCAAATAACTTGAAACTTAATATCCGAGGTTAATTTGTAAGTTAATTTGTAGTGTTATATTCGAAATATTGCGTCAAACTTGGGTGTTGCCATTGAAAATTTCAAAGTTGTGTTCAAAGTTTAGATATGAAGACGGCCCCTTATGCAAATTTTACGTACATGAATTTGTTAAGGATGTTATTCCTAATCAAATGCTATCTTTCATTTTTCTCTACGATGAACGATGCTCGAATAACAGAGGGTGGGGTGTTGATCTTTTTTTCTGCAGCTGTACATAGAAAATGTTTGTCATTTTTTATTAACAATATTTAATAATGGGTGATGGGCAATAAATACTCTTATAATATATTATACAAAATTATGAGTTCATTATAGTATGTTAAACCTGCTGTGTATTATGCAATTTGCTCTGTCGAGCCTAATTAGTGGCTTCCTCATCACGAAGTACATATTTTTATCATTTTACCTTTCGAACATCATTGTGTGGAGCACCCTTTCTCATGAACATTTTTGAAAATTGAGCAGTTAAAAGGCGTAACGTGACAGACAGGCAGCCAGCGAGAAATATAGACAGAGTGACGGACATTTGGAATTTAGTGTATATAGAAGGATATTAAGTTTCAATGGCATTTTCTATTTTACATAAAAAATTAACTGGAACTGTTCAACTCGACTTTCTCATACTATAAATATATATATATTTTTAATTTTACAAGAAAAATCGGTGTCGTATATCCACATTATTACAAATATAGCTTGTTACCCTTCACTTTAGAGGACTTGAAAAATATTTTGATTGATACCGTATGTGACAATGTAACCCCTTCAGAGGAGTGGCTTGCTAACCAAGAGAAGCTAATGACGTCACGAACAAATCAATTGTATTGCGGGTATTTTTGACAGTGTTCACTATTAAGTTTCTTGGTTATAAATAAACACTTTTATGCATAATTATGTCAAATTTTACTCCATGCTACCATGTTAAAAAAATCTGATGTGGGCAGTACATGTCTTTCCCTGCAGACTTATATCAGCGTTCTCTTTATTTTAAATAAATTTAATTAACTTTTGATTCAATTTCCGTTCTCATTTAGTAACTGGACTTATTTTCGAAGATGGCGTAGAGGAAATACGAAAAAACTGAAATATCTCGAGAACGGCTAGTCCTAGTGTAATGGGGTTGGTCTTATTCTTTTCATCGCTAAAAATAACGTATAAAACAAGCATTAAATGAATATATTTGAGTATATAGTTTTTTACTTTAGATTTCTTCTATTTTTGCGGGACATTTTGCAAAAAAAGGCAGGTTATTTGTTTTTCAATCGTACCAAAATCTAATCAGCACCAGCGTAACCCACAAAGGACTTATCTACCAAATTTTGTGAAATTCGTTCCATTAGCTTTTCAGCTAGAGTGGATACAGGCTTTTGCTGGCCATTTCGCAAAAATAGGCGGGTTCTTTTATCCCGAATAGTACCCAAAAGCAATCAGCATCAGATTCGCCCACAAATGACTTACCTACCAAATTTTATGAAATTCGGTTAATTAGTTTTTTAGTTAGAGTGGATACAAAATCTACACAGACAGACAGACAGACATACACATAGACACACAGACATAATGTACAGACACACAGACATGTATCAAAAACTAATCAGCACTAGGGTCACGCCCAAGAGTCTTAGCTACCAAATTTTATGAAATTTGGTTCATTAGTTTTTGAGTTAGAGTGGATACATACATTGCACAGACACACAGACAGACACACACACAGACGTCACGCTAAAAATAGCTTTTTCGTGTTCTAGAGGTCTCAAAAGGTGTAGATTCGTCGAAAACTCGAGTTATGATTTTTGGCATGATTCCAATACTTTTCCTATACATTACCATGTATTGCAGGAAAAGTAAAAAGAAATATTTTATTTAAAAAAAAAAGTATTTCTGAAAAAGTAGTACGATTAAAAATTTTAAATATTTATTTTTCCAATTTCATAACTACCGCCCCCCCCCCCCCCCAACCACACACACACACAAATTTTCTCCCAAAATGTCATTCCTCCCATGTTATTTTCCTCCGTTTGCATGATTCTATATGCTAATTCAGTGTGGTACCTGTTGCCAACTCGTAAAAAGAAATTAGAAATAGTTTCTAAAAATAGTTTCAGTAATGTAACTTGTGAGCGACAGCTTATAAAATGATAAAATGTTTACCTTTTTAAAATTTATTAATATAAGTGTGGACTCGAACGTTATTGAATAATTATATGAGAAAAAGCCGAGTGAAGCAAGCTACTTTCTTTTTTAAATTCTTCAATTGTTGAAAAAAAACTTTAAATACAATAAATAATTCCATTTACTCTTATAGAGGACACACAACACAATCATTAACCTAATCGCTTACTTTCTTCAGATGAAGAACATAAATTGCAAAGCTTTCTAAAACCGCTTACATCGACAAGAAGCTAATAAGAGAAAAAAAGTAAGTCTCTGTTTTTAACGTTGAACTTAATAAAGTGCACTTAGTGTCATTTCAGCAAGTTCTTGATTCTGAATTTTTTTTTTCCACGCAGCAGTTTACTGAGATTTTGTTTTGTTTTGTTTTTGTTCTTTTTTTTTGTTGTTACAACTCAGAATGAATTTCGAAGAAAAGTATACTATTTTACTTTTATGTAGTGAGGTAAATGGATAATACGACTAGTTTAAATATAGTTACATTGGTTATTATTTTTGTTTTCGCATATTATTGTATAGAAAGTGCTTTGTTCACAAAAGTTTTGAATTCGTTATTCTAGCACATAAGCAAGCATTAAATATCACTGAACTCATTTCGAACACTTTCAGAAGGATATCTGTTTTTTTAATGTCACTACTGTGTGCTTGTGTTTGTTTTTTGTTTATGTGTGTGTGTGAGCGTAGGTGTGTATGTGTGTGTTTGTGAATGCACGTGTGTGTATGTATGTGTGTGCGTGTGTGTGTGCGTGTGTGTGAGCGCATGTGTGTAAATGTGTGCCTGTTGCTTTGTTTATGTGTGTGTGACCGCACGTATTTGTGTATTTGTTTATGTGTTGTGTGTGTATGTTTGTATCTTTGTTTATATACATGGTCTGAGCTCATGTGTCTGTGCATTTTTTGTTTATGTGTGTATCATTTATGGGTGTGTGAGCGCACATGAGTGTATATTTGTGTGTGTATTTTTTGTTTATGTGTGTATCTTTTATGTGTGTGTGAGCGCACATGGGTGTATATTTGTGTACGATGTGTGTGTCTATGCATATGTGATGACATCTATGCAATTCACTATATTGCCTAGAACTTATAATTATATTTTCAATTTCTGAAACTGATATTTTACATCTGGGACATCTTCTATGGATAATAAAGTATTCAAAATAATATATATAAACACCTATCAGTCTTCTTATTCTGCAACTGTTTAAAAATCATTAAATATTTTTCACAAAAATTTTAACAGCTTCCTTTGTTGGCTTTGAAAGTTGAATCTTAGCACACTTATAGTACCGAGCAAAATACCGAAACTCACTCTGTCCTATTTTTTAATTATATCCCTTGGTTGATAATATGGGGAGAGGTGCAAACTCTTACAACGACTGCAGGGTAGAACATAACAATTTTCGCTGCAAAGTACCATACGATATTAAATAAAATAACATTTGTTAAAAATATTGCAACTTATTGTTTTAAGAGTTTTAAATTCCTTATCTTGGAGTTAAAAATACGAATATATATATATATATATTTCAAATGGCCAGGCGCAAAAATACGAATATAAATAATTACAAACATTTTTGTCTGATGTAATTTTTTGCAAACTGAATATATATACTGGGTTGTTAGAATTAAATCATCGCTGTTTAGAGCATTATAGAAAAAAAACAGTGACCATAAGAAAGCTAAACCTGCGTGGTATGCATTTTAGAACATGGGGAGACGAATGGCGAAAAAGCAAAACAAAAAAAGTGTTCCAAAAATGATAGATAGGGGAAGAGATTTCGGGTGCTGCGAACAGTCCAAGCGTTCCACGTGTAACATGTTCTAGATGCATTAATTAAATTGGCATTTGGGTGTTTATGACTAGTGTCAGTATCTATTGCACGTTTATACCACTTACAATTCGTAATTCATATACATCACGAATACCAAGCCGTTCCATTGAATTGTGTTTTCACTAAGGACTTTTCGCAGAGCCATCTCTCCCCCTATCGGTCATTTATGGAACTATATTTTTTTGAGTCATTCGTTTCCCCATGTCCTGAAATGCATGCCACGCAGATTTGGTGTGCTTATGGCCACTGGTTTTTTCTGTAAGGTGCTCTGAACAGGGATATTTTAATCCTAACCACCCGGTATATAAAAAATTGTGCACGCCCACCGCATGCACATCCACGTCTTTCAGAAATATCTAGTTCGAAACAAACACAGGGCAACATTACAATAGAATAATAATGCAAATATTCACAGACAGCGGCAATCTTTTAAATCATTCAGAAATAAACATTTTGCCTCATTGAATATTTTATTTAGAGCCAGAAGATAAATAGCTAAGCCTTACAAACCGCTTACATAAACAAGAAGTTTGTGAAAAAAAAATGTCCTCGTTTTTAACACATTACTTAATAAAGTGCATTTAGTGTCAGCTCAGAGGGGATTTTTTTTGTTTTTTTTAAGTTAGCATTTATTACTCTTCCTTCTTTTCCCATTGCATTTATTTTTGATTTTGAAATTAAAAGCATCCCATGGGCGTTTTTTTTTAGATACGTGTGTTTGGGTACTGGCATTGCGTTCTATAACTTAGGAACGTGATAGCGTTATGTAAAATCGTCATGTGTAAATCCATAACTGGCAAAAAAAGTGAATTTCAGGGATCTTTAGATAAGCCCCCAAGATAGCTATAGACTTTATTCTTAAGGTAATATGACCCAAAAAGCTGACAGAACTAAAATTTGTGCTTTTATACCGGAGAAAAGAATTCTAACAGTCTTTCAGACAGGTTTTTCAACTCCTACACTACTCTATATAACTTGATCTGCATTTGTGCCTTGGTTCAACATATTTTACGAGCTTGTTCTCTGCCGAGAGAGCACGTAGAGAGCTGAAACTCGGTACACAATTTACTCTCATGGAACATTTACATCTATACAATTTTCAGGAATTATTCTTACGCTGTTATCTCATTTATGTACGCCTCAACTATGTTCTTCCATTTCATTTTCTTTGCGAATTTTGGTTTAGTGACTTCATGCGAAATTTCCTCCTGGTTCTAACAAGTCTTACTTACAATTCTCAAGTTATACTGTTATATAACTTTCGTACGTCATATTTTACGGGCTTGTTCTCGCCTCCTGGAAAACATAGAGAGCTGAAACTCGGCACAGACATGCCAAAGAACAATATATAGTAACAGACATTGTGCTATGCATATTTCAGCCATCTTCTAATATGTCAAAATTGTGTAAATCCACCTAAATCTCCAATTACATTTTTAACAGCATTTCGATTCTATTATTTTCCTTAAATACATAATGTATAAGGAAACTATTGTGACGGGGTCGAAAATTCGAATTCGAGTTTTCGACGGGAGAGCACGTTTCAAGCATCCCTGATCACGAATCGAACATTTTTGAGGTGCTGTCTGTGTGTGTGTGTGTAAAAGTATGTGTGTGTGACTATGAGTCTATGGAGACGATACCTCACGAACGAATGGAACGATTCGAATGAAATTTGGTGCAAAAATCACAATCGATGAATACTGGAAGCCTATTGTTTTAAAACACAATCCAAAGCCTTCCTAAATTTTCGAGTAAAATTTTGATAAAATCATCAAAAAATCAAAACCTTTAATAAAGTTACGCAAATAGACATTTTCTATGTAATTTTTTCTTAGAGAACGATTGACATAAACTTTAAAACTCTAGCATGAACCGTTCTCGAGATATTGCACATTTTTCAAATAAATTTATCAAAAAAATCCCATAAATTAAAAAAAATATTAACTGTTGAGAAATATGTTTACTTTTCATATGTAATATCATGCGATAAATTGGGTGATTTCATTCTCGTGAATCTAACTCGTTCCATTCACGAGAAAAGA